>REGM01000492.1:190665-211629 GCA_004194415.1 Aurelia aurita
GTGATGATGCTATGGATATGAATTTATGTTGCTGTTTTCAAGAAGCTGACAGACTATCTAGAGTTGATGACACAGAAATTGAAAGCAGCTCAAACAAAGCAGAGGCACACGAAAATCACACGAAAATGGAAGAAATGTCGGAGTTACAATCAACGATATGTTTCCTAATGAATAGTGAGACGTGCGTTTTATGTTTTGAAAATTTGAACAAACAATCTTACTCCAGGATAAATATTTTTCATCAAATTGAAAATGAAGACAAGACTGTTAAATTTGTGTAACAGAATCTGAGCTCTGACTATAGTCGAGATAGCAAAAACGTAGGACTTGCGGCAGAGAGGTGTGACAGGATGGACTGACGATATGAAATTGTTGAATGTAATGATAGGGTGAAATGAATGGATGAAACTGTGAGACAGAATGATGAAATTGAATGATGAAAGGAGTGTTCAATGGAAAGTGGAAGATGAATGATCGAGAAGAATGGATAAGAGAAACAATTTTTCAAGGAGCTCAAACATTCCAGTTAACGGTTTTGTCTTCATGAATATAATTTTCGCTTGTTTCATCAAATTCTTGATATTTACATGCTGTGCCTTCGTGAACATTTCACAACGAAGTTTTATGAAGCCGTGCCACTATATCTAGACATTACTCAAGTACCACCCAAGTAAAGTCCCACCTTTAAGAAACCATGTTATAAGAAACTCAGACCCTGATTTTTTCAAAGAACAATATGAAACAATAGGGCAATTAAAGGGGAACAATAGGCTGAGGTAAGAAAGTGTGTTTCTTAAAGGTGGGACTTTACTTTGGTGGTACTTGAGTAATGTCTAGATGTAGTGGCACGGCTTCATAAAACTTCGCTGGGAAATGTTCACGAGGGCACAGCATTTAAATATCAAGAATTTGTTGAAACCAGTAAATAACTGTTAAGAAACTTTGAGTACAGTAAATCTGCTAATAAAAACTTTATGCTTCATGAGCCTTCCGGTTGAAAGATGAAATATTTTGCCCGTTAAACAAGAAAATTAATCAGGCTAATAATGAATGTACATTTTTATTTTTAAAACTGAGGTGAAATCTTTAAAACTGCATAGGATGAAAGAGCATCTTCTGCTAAAGGGAAAGGACTGGCGGCTGAATCCAAAAACTTGAATTAAACTAAAATTAATTTAGACTTCTGCACAGTTGAACATCTTGAATTAAAATACATGCAATTTTATTGAAATTTTAAACATGAAAATTAAAGGGTATAATTCGCGGGTTTTTACTGTACTCAAATAATGAGAATTTAAAAAACTGGTGTATCGAAATATCGCGCACTTCAAACTCCAATCTCCATCTTCAAAACAGCAGGATGCAAGTTGCGATTCAATATTTGATCAGAAAGAATACACATATTTTTTTATAAGAAACTCTTTATAGGAAACTCAACTCTCAGATAAAAAAATAATAAGAAACTCAAGTACTGCAACAAATAGAACAAATGCACTTTTTATTTCGTCTGAAGCTTTTTTATTTCACCGGAAGCAGTCTTCTGCTTTTTGTTGCAATCTATTGATCGGTACTACTTGAGTATACTCATTTTCTTTACAAGAAGCAACTTATAAGAAACTGTAGTAGCCTCTTTCATAAAATTGGTAACTCTACTAGAAACGATCATAGATCAATTGGAAGTTAAGAAACTTTTCAATTTTTAGTTATGAGTTGCAATGTGTTTTTAAACAGAAAGTGTAGCAAAAACCCAAATGAAGCTAAAAAGTATAATTTTTGTTGATGATTTGGTTCTTTCTTGTAAATCTTGGTTCAAAAAGCGGTTCTCAGAGAACCCTACTACAAAAATCAAAGCCAAGTTTCGGGTGTTTGGAAAACTAAGACCCAGAAAACGAAGACCTAAGACCCAAGACCACGAAACCTAAGACCACGAAAGCTAAGACCACGAAACCTAAGACCCCAAAATATTTTAAAACCCTGAACCCTTAAGTTCTTAGAAAACGTGTGTGTTTTTAAATGAAAGTGTTCACAGTTCACAAACACTGGTACTCGTGAAACAGTTCACAAACACTGATAAAACTCGTCGTTAACATGTTTTTGTGGAAACCTACGTTTTTATGCTGTTTTCATGAGGATACACTTTCTGTTTTTTGTGCAAAAACGGCGCAAATCCTTCAACACACACGTTAAATATGTCGGGTCTTAGGTTTCGTGGTCTTAGTTTTCGTGGTCTTAGTTTTCGTGGTCTTAGGTTTCGTGGTCTTAGTTTTCGTGGTCTTAGCTTTCGTGGTCTTAGGTTTCGTGGTCTTAGCTTTCGTGGTCTTAGGTTTTGTGGTCTTAGGTTTCGTGGTCTTAGCTTTCGTAGTCTTAGGTCTTCGTTTTCTGGGTCTTAGTTTTCCAAACACCCGCCAAGTTTCTTATAAAAAATGGGTGTATTGCATAAACAGAGGCATTATTTCATAAAACTAGCTGTGAAATGTTCAGGAAGACACAGGAGGTCCCCCAATGATAAATACAACGTCAGTTTAAGGAAACGTCTAGGAAACTGCTAAGAAATTTTCAGTACTCAAAATCTCATAAATTTAAGAAACTTTCACTGCTCGGTCAATTTCTTGCTGGGCCATCAGTTTTCAAAGAAAACTCAAATTGTTGCCATTGAAGACATTGAAGAATCTTAGTTGTTGTGGTTGCTGTTTTTGTTGTTGTCATTGCTGTGCGATTATGATGTTGTTGTTGCTAATAGGCCTAATTTGGCGGGAAAAATGCATTTTTATGTACGAAGTAAAACAAGTACATATAGGAGTGGTGTTCTGTCCCTCACTCACCAAGAACGCTTTTTTTTTATACTTCCGACGAATGCAAAGAATGCAATCAGTTGCCAACTGCTGAATTATTGTTGATTTATGTGCAATTTCGACCAAAACAATTCAGCTGTTCACGTGATAAACGAAATTTCTAGAAGAAAGGCCATGACGCAGTAAAAATCTGCGCAGCACAGGGCTGGGCTTGGGTTAGGTTCTTTCAACATCGTGCGGCAGTGCATCGCCAGTGCAACCTGCTTTGGCACAACGCCACATAAGCAAGCAATTCAAGCTAATTGCACTTAGCCAAATCAACTGTTCATGTGATAAACGAAAGTTTTAGAAGAAGCGACTTGCCGCAGTAAAACTTCACTTGTTGAATCCAGGTTGCTGAAAGTAGGTAAGTGAATTTTTTTATTTCTTCTGTTTAGAACAGGCATGAAAAGCTTTGTAGATAATAACGGAATGAAAGCCAGTTATCTTGTTTATATCGGAATAAATAATCATCCCACCGCCCAGTCTGTGAGCTGACAAAGTTTTATCCTCTCCATTGTGTAGATACTATTCAGGTACCCTCCGAGTAATACAACACAACAAACAAATGAAAATAAGGTGAATTCTTATGATACAAGTTCTAAAAGTAGCCATGAAGTTAATTTCGAAAAAAATGTCATAAGTAATATATGTAATAAATTGTTGTTCCTTGTGTTTATTTTTTTATGCTTATATTCTCTACTATTTTTGTTTTAGAGTTAAATGTCACAGCCAAGCAAGGAAGATTCAGAACCAACTCAGTTATTTCGTCTTCATTTACGGCAACACGGGAAACCTTTGTTTCCATAATACCCTCCAAGACTTCATCGAAGACCGTGAGCTCCCATTGGTCAGGTTCATACAGCGCAGATGGTTCCTGCACATCACTAACGTGAAATAAAAGATGCAAAAAGTATCTTGCCGTGCATTTATCAGCTTTTTGCTTCATGCCACAGATGCTACATTGGACAATACCAGATCCTACACCTGCTGTCGACTGCTCATACGCTGCTTTAGCAAATTTTTTTTTGCACTTGAGGCAACACCGATAGGCATTGAAATGCGTCACACCTATTATGTTGTCACAACGAGTCTTCATCCCAAGCGATTCTACCAGCTCAGAGGAAACCACTTCTCCTGGAATATCTTCCGCTTCCTCAATTTTGCTGTTGGCTGTAGTCAGAGACATGACATGTGTTTTTGCATCTCGCCTCACCTTGACATTCGAGAACTTGTACGTCGTTCCCATCTCCACTTGATCCGCAAACAAACCCCAAACAGAGAGATTGACAGATCCACTTGTATCTCCAAGAATGGCGTCAGTTCGTCGTCGCTTTCCAACTCGCGTGTCTTGCATATTTGGCCCCAAGCACGATATTACCTTCGCGACAATAGTTACTGAATGCCCGGGGACAAGTTCTTGCACACCGGCAAAGTTGCTTTCCTCTTTAACTGTTGCAATTTTGAAATCTGCCGTTGTTTCTTCACATTTTGAGCCAGACCCAATGACAATGGTTTCTTCTGCTCTACTACGGTCTACCGTTATATTCGTAAGCTTCGCAGCTGCCTTGGTGCCGCTCAGGTTCAACAATTTCTGATGCTGCCTCACATCAAAGCATATTCCCCTGATTAGCTCGGTCTTGGTTTGCAAAATCATTTCGAACATTTGCCTTTCTAAATCTACGGCAGTAACGTTGTGAACATATGCGATCACGTCAACATGAACTTGCTTTTTCTGTCGAGAAAAATGAGAAATATTTGTCAGAAACTGTCAACTGCAAAAATGTTCTGCTTCTAACTTTAAAGTGTATTTGAAGTCGAAGTTGATATTAAGTTATTTTGGTAGTTTTTGATATGCTGAATTCATATTTCAAGACAAAATTTGAATATCTGCAGTGTATTTTGAATGGTGGGGTCCCGAAGTGTCAACCCCTTGCAAAAAAACGCGGAGTAAGAGGTCTGGTATCGAGAGAGCTCGTGACGAACTATCCGGGATGTGCTCCGAGACTTCAATAACACTCCGCATTGTATCGATCGCAAACAACAGACGTGAATCTCGCAAGAAACAACACGAAAAGCTTTGAAATGACTTCAAATTCAAAGCATAGTTCTTCAGGGGAAGAAAAGTCCGATGAGGAAACTGATTTCAATCTAGAAGTCGAAGATTTTGAGGTAAACCAAGTCGGAGGGGCTACGGCGTTGGTACACCTATTGGAAAGCGCGCACATAGGCCCAGGAGATTACAAAGATGACGACGAACCCTACTCAGGTGAACCTTCGGCTGACCAAGAATGGCTTGCCAGTTATTACAGTCTTCATTAGCTCCCTCAAACGCAGTTTCCTCTTGTTCTCCAAAATCTGAACAGAAATCAGGCTCGATATCATCATCAACGCATTCATTCAGCACTGCACTGTTGTTGTCGATGGAGGAGACAGAGCATCTCGTATAGCCTCAAACAGAAATGAGATTCCATAAACTTATGCTTGAAACTAAAACAATGCCTAAAAAAAATAATATGTTCGAAGAATGCTTTTGAAAGAAATTTGATTTAATGCTCACTTGACGATGATCTCTCTTTGGCTTTTCCCTGCTGTCCGATGCCTTAGGCCGAGCTGAAAATTCCTCTTCTGGTGTGTAATATCCTTGGGTAAGGATGGAGAGAGGGAGTTGCAGACACGACTACATTCGGTGTATGGTTATCTGAACTAAATATAAATGGGCTGATCTACGTATTTACAAGACAAATAAACAATTACATAAGTACAAAGGTTAGGTTTAGTATTACGTGCATTTCTGCATGTGTGCAAGTTAGCTTGGATTCAATGTAGCCTTTCTTGTCTGGAGTTCAGCCTTTCTTCTCCCTCTCTTCTCTTTGCTGTCTTACGTAACTTCAATTGCTTCATTGTTTTCAATTTTCTCCAAACTGCAACGTTCCTCTCACTCCAGAAGTTTCCTAGCATCAGTCGTTTGGAATTCGTTTCTGATGGCTGGCTACTGCAACCATTTCTGCATCAGCATCTTCTGTGACCGGATCTGATCAGTGTGTATTTTTACGATACACTGCCTCTTTATTTGGCTCTTTGCGAATAGGCCTAATGTTTTCCAAGTTTCTTAAGTGACACAACTCCTAGCTCTTCGTAGGTATGCTCACTTAACAGCGTTACTATCTTGTGTCGTTGCACCGCAAGGATAGAATTTCCACAGCTCTTTTGTGTATTTCTCCAAACTATAACCTCCTCCGTGTACAATGCGAACAAGATGTTGTACTTGACTGGGACTCTCAAACTTCGTTCCGCAGCACTTCCGCAGCTTGTTTATCTTTCTGAAGTTCTTGTGATTTCTGGCCAACCTCTCCCCACGGGCAAATAAACAATTACATAAGTACAAAGGTTAGGTTTAGTAACCAGGCAACACTAAAAACCTCCTTTCAAAATCTTCAGCTTTAAAATGCTCTGAACAATATCATTTGTGTTTCCACATCCATAAACGACACAGCGGTCAGGCATTTTCAGATAATAAGCACACATAATACACCACAAACCACAAATTCATTGCGAGAGCAACGGAGTGTTTACAAATCCTCCCGGATAGTACGTCACAGGCCGCTAGTCCCATGCCTCCAGACCGAACGAGACTTTTTACCAATTCACCCCAAAATCGATACTTTCAAGATGAAAAATAGCTGAAAATAAGCCCCAAATAAAAAAAAGAACCCTTCCAATCAATTCAGCTATACTTTTTTAGTACTATGAGCTGAAAAAATGTTTTGACTTCATATACACTTTAAGAACATCAAGACTGGCTAATTATAGTTTATTGTATGAGCCATATGATCCTGCAGCATGACTTTTTCAATGGTAAATAATCACGAAATCATACCATAAAGTGCCGTTCTAGAATGCTGAACTTTAGGTAACAACTCCCTTTTCTTTACTTATGAATTGAGATGCCTTTATTTCACTGATCGCTTATTTCTTCGAACACCAACATCATTTGAAAGAAAATTACTTGAATGGTTGCCATGTAATACAGAGTAATACAAGTATCTTTTATAAGAAATTGAGAACTTGCGCCAGTACTGAAAGTTTCTTGATATCATTAGATTTTCAAAATAATTTATTCGGTTCTATTTTTTCAATACTTCTGTTTCTCAACATTTTCTTTCTTATAAGCATTTCTTACAAGCGCTTCATTATAAAACGAAATACGTGTATCGAAAAAATAGTCACAGCAGCAGCAATAGAAGTAATCACAAAGACACTCATTGCACACAAACATTACTGAAAGTAGCTGCTATGTCCAGATCTTGTATAAATACATAGCAGAAACATCCCCTGAAACACCAGAAATAGCAGATTCTGAAAATAAGTATAACTTACCTCCATAACTATATTTGCGCGTCTGTGTCACTAACTTCTAAACGTTTCTGGAAATATCCCGAACAACTGCAGAATTCATTGGTTGCAACAAATTTATGTTTCGCAAAGTAATTAAAATGTTTACTAAAACGACTACGATAATTCCCTCCTTAACCCAAATTGAAGTAGCTAGAGGCCAATTAGCCCCCAAGTGTTCCTGCAATTTTAGTTGCAAGTTAGCCTCTTATTTGATCATAATGTGCATATTTTTCAAGAATAGCAAGTTTACAACATCCACCAGATTTGATTTGTCTTCATTAAAATTACTCAGGAACTATCAGCTATAACCAAATAAATGTATTTTTTGGGTTGAATGAAATGAATTAGAGAATAACCTCTCTATGAAAAGCATCTTTACACTGCAGGATTGACAAATATTTGAACATGGCCTTTAGTGCGATTTTGTCAAATAATTATTATTTCACCAAGATGCAATGCGTTCTACTATGGAGTCAAGAAAAGCCTGAGCCGTATACCGCCTACGTTATAAGGTCTGAATGTGCTCTTTTCTTTTCGCAATGGTTGTTTAGAAGCTTTTCTCTGAGCTGTTTTGAATTTTGTCATGTACCAGCATTCTTCGTACATGGCTAATGGGCCCCTTTAATCTGATTCATGATGGATGAAAAGGAAGTATACAAAATCAACATTATTTGCAAGGTAGCCTAGAAGCAAACAAGAAGGTATGTGTTTTCTATCTTTGAAAACAATTTCTGCATGATTATTTGACATTGAAGAAACCTTCCAATTTAGAATGAAAAGTGCAACAATAACATACAAACAGCAGCCATAACAAGACAGTCATCGTCATGTCATCATATCTTTTTTGTTTGTTGTTTCTTACCAGATCGGATGCAAGGGTGATCTGTTATAGATACTTCAGTATGATTGCAGTTATTACTGTGACTGATCAGCTTGTGTGACTGTCATTAAAATATGAAACTGAACTGTGACTGGGAGAATCCAACCATATCCAACCTGTCAATATCATAGGATGACGGCACCACATCAGATACCTAATAGGCCTATATTAATGTTTTGATTTGTGTGCATAGATTTACGAAATGCATACCAGAGTCATAAATCATAAGCTTCGGGGGCAACAAACATTTTCTGTGTTGAAAAACATGATGCTTTGGAATTTGGGTTAAAATTTAGGAATACAATAAATGGCACATTATGTCAGTCTTAATGAACTACTGTACCACATAACTGCCATTTTCAAAATTAACTCTAATACTGTATGAGTACTTGGATAACCCTTTGAAGAGCTGTCCATAGTACCTGTAAGGACAAAACACAGTATCAAAGATTCTGAAACATGCCAAATTGCTGGAGTATCCTAAGGGTTGCCATACATGCATCCATCCAGAATACCCAAAAGGCTCCAGAATACCCCTAGAGGTTTTCTGAAGTACCTTCAGGGTGTACTCTAGAGTAGCCCAAGGGTTATTCTACAGTACCTCAAGCGGTTTTCTGGAGTACCCCATGGGGTATTCTGGAGCTCTCCCAGGGGTATTCAGAACCTCTCTGAAAAGAAATCACTTGAGGCTGCGAGTAGGCTTAGTTGGGATGTTCTTTTAACCGGACCCTACGACCCCACGACCCCACGACCCCGGACCATACGACCCCAGACCATACGACCATACGACCCTAGACCATACGACCCCAGGCCATACGACCCCAGTTTTATGATTTAGTTTTATGATTCCGAGATTTCCCCAATTTTATGATTTAGCAAACAAGGTTTTTCAAGGTTTAGTTAACAAAGTTTAGTTTGCTGTCATACCTCGATATCTCGTAACTGATATCCTATGCAGTGATACAGATATCAAAATAAGACTGTTTAAACAAATCAAGGCAGTTTAGCAACGCGTGGTTTTCAATGTAAATATAACTGCTCATTTGTTGAAGAAACAATAAGAAAGGTTAAATAAGAAATATAAGAGTTATTGCCAACCGGCTGCTCGTCCGTGTTGTTCTTACTGCTCTCGAGGATTGGGGCAGAGTTGGTTGTTATGTAGGATCTTCTTGTGAAGGAAACCCTCTATTTTCGCTGTGTTTATATAAGAATTTGTATATTTGCATGTTGTTGTGGTTGGGGGGGGGGTTAAATACACCAAGACATGGTGGAAAAGAACCGAGGACTGGGGGCAGTTAGTTTTTGTGCAGGATCTCTTTGCCAAGAGGTATTTGTACATGGCAAGTTTTACGAAAGTATTAGTATATTTTATATTTTGTTGTGGTTTGGGGGAAATAGGGGTGGGGGGAGGGATTTCACCAACGCTCTTTGTGAAATTTGGTTGTGGTAGGTTTTGCCATATACTTCCTTTCATGTTAAGTTTCTTGTCTAAATTTTCGTTTTTAGGAGTATCATTCGTTTTGTTCTGTGTTGTGGTTTGTTTTGAAATGGAATCAAGAAGGCATCTTGGTGAAAAGGAAATTCCATTCTAAGCTTGTAAAGTGTAGGGGATGGGGTTGGCTCACGATTCTATGGGGAGAGGGGGAGGCTAGCATAAAAGAATGCTGAGAAAGAGAGAGTTGATAGGGGGAGGGGGCCAAGGGGGCTTGTGCTGAAGCAAAGCAATCTGATTTGTGGTTGTAGAATTTGTTGCAATTTCTTGTAAACATTTGTTGTTGTATATTTTCGTATATTTTGAGCAGTCATTTGATCATCAGCCGTTCGCCTGCCAAACGTTTCTTTCTAGGGTATTAAGATCGGAACGTTGCACCCAAAGGGGACGCAGGGTCACGCAGGTACCCTCAGTGATCCCTGGCCAATGGGACACTGTCACTGACTGCATAGTTAGTTATGTATTTTGAACTTTTTTGTCCTTCTGGGTCTAAAGTGGGATGAAGTGGGTTTGGAATAGGATATTTGATGTTGTTCTGAATTGAGGCCTCGTGGTTATCAATTAGTTGTGTTAGTTTATTCTCTTTCTATGAAATTGTGTCTGTATGATGGGTATGGGGGCAAATTGCATATGAAGCCAAATCTTTTCCATTGCATATTGCTTAGTTAGAATTTTTGGTGATAAACAGTCCACGCAAAATGGAAATTAACCAGATGGAACTTTGCCACGAAATTTTCTTTGGAAACTTTGCCACGAAGATCCACTTTTTGTTCACTCAATGAATGAACCACGCTCAAATGTATTCGGGTGGCGCGGCGTCTAACGACAGAGCCTTCTGCGACAAAGCGTAATATTGACGTTAGTTGAAGAACCCAGAGAACCTAACTACCATGAAGTGCTGCGAAAATAGTTTTATATCAGCTTACCTCAAACTGAAACATCTCTGATCTGAATCATCTCATCAACACATCTCAGCATATCCATGGAAATTACATCGGAGTAGTGACTGTGGGGTTCCTGTGCTGTTTTGGCACACATTTCCGTTTTGATCGTTACGCATAACAAAGGCCACTGACGAGCAGTTATATTTACATTGAAAACCACGCGTTGCTAAAATGCCTTGCTTTGTTTAAACACTCTTATTTTGATATCTGTATCACTGTATAGGATATCAGTTACGAGATATCGAGGTATGACAGCAAACTAAACCTTGTTAGCTAAACCTTGAAAAACCTTGTTTGCTAAATCATAAAATTGGGGAAATCTCAGAATCATAAAACTAAATCATAAAACTGGGGTCGTATGGCCTGGGGTCGTATGGTCTAGGGTTGTATGGTCGTATGGTCTGGGGTCGTATGGTCTGGGGTCGTATGGTCTGGGGTCGTGGGGTCGTAGGGTCCGGTTAAAAGAACATCCCGGCTTAGTTGTCCCCTGGGTGACAAATTGGTTTTGATTCCAAGCTGATCATGACACGAGGCACGCATCCTTAGTTGATTATTAACAATGATTAATGATTAGTTATTAAGTCATTACCATAAATGGATGTTATTAATTGACTCTAACAATACACAGAAATGTTATTATTGATACAAAGTTAAGGCCAGAAGAGAATCAGAATATACAGGCGAGCTTATCAGCCTTCATTAATTCCTTTGAAGAAGGGGTATTTGGCTCGTCAGCCCTCTGGGGTTCTCTAGAGAGGAATTTCCATTCTTCCCTAGAGTATCCAAGTATTCTGGATAACTATTCCATTAAATCATAGTAGCAGAAATGTATGTTGTAGACTTTAGAATTGTTTGTTCAAATAATTTAGCAACAACAGTTGTTATGCTTCTCGTGCCTGTAATTTGCTGACACATATTGAATACGGCACAAAATGTGACGGTACCAAAATTTTAGTTAGTGTTCACACAATACCGGCAACTACTTGCAACGTCCCCAACAACGAGGCTAGAATTTGACACCAAAGAGATTTATTTAGGAATAAACCAATGAAGAAGGCTCGTTTTGAAAACCTTGAAATGTTTCCATTTTCATCTTTTTCGAGTGTTCACGCGACAAAATTTTCAAGTTGTGCCGGTTAGAGTTCCGCTTTCATATTCTGCCGTTATCAAATTGTGCTGTTATCAAATTGTGCCGCCAAAAAATGTGCAGTTTTCGCCTGTCCGTAACAATTTTATGCCATTCTCAAAGTGCGCTGGTATCGTGTGAACGTAGTGTAAGTCTATCGACATTCAACTTTCGAGCGTAATTCATTTTGATAAAGAATCCCTTGACTGTCACCTTTTGCGGAGTTCTTTATTGAAATTTGTTTTTAAAGACCCATGACTGACCAGCAGCCTTTGCACGACTTTGTTGTTGTTTACAACAGTTAAGCCTGCATGTAAGCCTCTTCTAACGTCCTGAACCATGAGTACAACCATAGAAATGGATACAACACAGATCCTCTAAATTCTGTAATTCTTATATTCTGTAATTCAGAAAATTCTTACATGCAGGGCTTTCTAGATTTTAACGGAAAACTGAAAAGCACGAAATCACATGGCCGCAGTGATGAAGAATAGACGATTGCGCTAAAGATGGTGGACAGGAATTTTTTACCATGATGCTTTGCGTCGAATTGAATTTTGAATGATTTGATTGGTTGATGTCTTCAATACCGCAAAGGATCTTGGTAAAAATTTCCTCGACGCCATCTTTAGCGCAATCGTCTATTGCCTTCAGATCTCGATACAACTACACGTGGACATCAAATAAATAACTACGATCTGTTGCTTTGAGGACGAAGACCAACAAACCAGCTTAGGCTGTAAACTTTGACCCACCGGCTCTTGAAAATGCATGTTCATATTCACTTTGCTCCACTGCTCGACCAAACGATGACGAGGTACGTGAGTGAGGTACATTTCATTTTTTATTTGCTCCCCATTTAATCTTTGGGTTTTCAAATGCATTTCCTTGTTGAGTTTAAAGCTTGACCATAAAATTAATTCAATCTCTGATGCCTATTTACCTGCAAATAAACAAAATTTCCCCTCGTCTTGTCGGTCTTTCTCTCCTCTGTTGAGGCCTAAAATTATTTCCTCCAATTTGCAAAACCCTGACTATGCAGTACGAAAATACATGCCTAAATGCATTCTTTATGGACTAAAGAGACAACTGAGATAATTGTTTGGCCATTTATGTTATTTCAATCGAAGATTAAAACGGATTACAACCAGTGTTAATTTCTGTATTCAGAAAATAGTGGAAGCTGTGGTGAAGAGCATTATACGGCCGCAAAGGATGCTGGTCATTCATGGGTCTTTAAAATGTGTTACTTAGCAGACATGAGCTATTCTATTAGATAAGACATGTATACCTTTCTTCGTCTTGCTCTTCTGCTTTAGGCACGATGCTTTTGTTTGATTGTCTAGGTAGAAAGGCATATTTCATTATTTATTAAGTGATGAATATAGGATGGATACATAATTTTGTGACATGCTGAATTAGTTCCTTCCATGATTACCCTGTAAACAATAGTTTCTTCAAAGTTTTCCAGCAAAGATCATATAACCGTTGGAAACATATTTTAGTTACGTCCCCCACCCTCATGATAGGTTAACCACATGAGCACAGTATTCAAGCTTGGGTAAACAATATTTCAAAATCCATAACCTCTTCTTGTGCTGCATGAACTTCAAAGTTGCTGGTATTATATTGATTTGAATAACGAATGTACTTCTATGGAAGAATTTTCCCAATAATTATCATCTGTACAATGCCTTTATGTATATCTACTTACTTGTTGCTGCAGAATAAGAGAACTCTTCAACATCCGTTGGATCTATGTCAGCAAAATCCGACATTACTTCATCATGATCACTGTCCTCTTCATCTACATCTTCTCTTATATTATCTTGGATAAATGAGGAAAAACCATCGTTAAAATATGTGTCATATGTATCAAGTAATTTATAGATATAGTAGATCGGAACAACCGAAATGTTGGACAACCTTTGGCGCTCCCTGGGAACAGCTATTCAGTATCCTTCACACTCAATGCTCAGTACTAATTTTTGTTTGTGACGATCGTTTGCATCTATGTATTCATCTTAATCTTGTAATTATTTGATAAGTTTTTTTATGTTACTGTTTATTGATTTGGATTTTGTTGCTGTTACAGTTACAGTTTGTCGTTTGCATCTATGTATTCGTCTTAATCTTGTAATTATGTAGGGATACACCCCCGTGACTGGACAATTGTAGAGTAGTTTATATTTACTTAAATTCCGCTGCGCTGTATGTTTTGTTATTGTTTAGTAGATCTTCTCTCTGAGTAGGCCATAAGAAGTATTCTCTCTTGAGTCTTGACTACGGCTACATTTCTACTAAAGAATCAAAATGGAAAGTAAAATTAAAGTGTTTAACGGAGAAGGAAACGTGAAAGAATTTATCGTTAAGGTCTAGCTACATTCATTGTTAAAAGGGTATACCGGAGAGAAATGCACGCATGAGTTGGCAAGTCGATTAGATGGCCCTGCCTTCAACGTTTACCTGCAACTGTATACAGAGGATCGAAAAAAGGTTGATGAAATAAAAGAAGAGCTTCTAAAAGAATTCGAGAGAGGCCAGTTGAATGGAGAGGAAGCAATCTTTGAACTGTCAAATCGCTCTCGAGAACAAGGTGAGTCTGCACACACCTTTGCATATAAGTTGATTGAATTGGTGAAATTAGCCTACCCAACTTTCGACGAGGACACTCGCACTACGTTAGCAAAAGATTATTTTGTGCGTGGTTTGCATCCACAAATGCAAACAGCCCTAAAGTCTATGGAGAACTTTTCAACAAGTGATATCCAAACCCTAGCTGCAGAAACAACACAACTCCTATTAGCGGGGGTTAAGTCCAGTATTAACATACGTAGTTCCATTAATGAGATTAGTGTCGCCACAAGTAGAGGTTCAAAAGAAATTCCAGCCGACATTATTGATGCAATTGCCGATAAAGTCGTTGACAAGATAAACTCTATCAAAGTTGGTTCAGGGGGTCACGAGAACCTTGAAAATGATGTCAACTTCACAACAAATCCATCTTTTGTTGGCCAAAGATCATTTTCTGGCAGAAATTTCAGAGGTCGCAGTCGAGTTCGCCAGCCTTGAGGAAGAGAAAATTTTCGTGGAGGCTACAGAATCCTAATAATCAGCTGAAATGTAGATCATGTCAAAGTACCAACAATTTAGTTGCCAATTGTCCAACAAGATTTTTCCAAGCATGTGCCCAACGAGGTCATGACAGCTGGAACTCAGTGTGTCCAAAATACCAATGAATAGCCGCCTCCACAGAAGCAAGCCCCTCAGAGGATCCCTGTACGGTTGTCGTTGCTGCAAAACTCCAAAAGCTGGATACTCCTGTAATAATGGACACTGGCTCAGGATGTTCAATAATCGATTTAGGAACATTACAACGAATAAGCCTTGACAATTGTATTGATAACCGCTCCCCAAAATAATTAATAAATGCTTCCGGAGACACCATGAAAATCTTGGGGACTGTCCAGATTGATGTAACGATTGCTGGTAACCAGCCTTGTAATCATGTTTTCCAAGTACTTGATTCAGTGACGTATTCAAATGTAAAACTTGGCAGAGATTTTATGCGCCTTTTTGGTTCTGTTCAATTTGATTTTGCCAGAAACAAAATCCAGTTAGGAAAACTCTCGCTGTCCGGACTATCGTCAAACACAGCAAGAGTCATATTATGTGAAAGCGTCGCCATTCCTCCTCCCTCAGAAACAGTCATTTTAATTAAATCCTCAACGAGCAATTCTCTGTTACCAGGCGATTTTGAACCCAAGATAGTCCCGAAGATACCTGGCCTGTACGCAACTAGATCCCGCGTGATTCTGAATGTTGATGGCGTATTTCAAATCACAGTCCTCAATGTTACCTCATCAGACATTACATTGAAATCACGAACCTCGATGGGTTTTATCCAACCAGCCGATGAAATAGTCATGAGCGTTGCACCTGATGAAAGTCCCAATTCAACCCTTGCGGAGATCAAGATCAGTGCGAGACTATCACGTGAGGAAAAGTCAGAAGTAACCAGATTAATCGAAAGATATAAGGACGTTTTCGCTTCCAATCCCAAAAAGCCAAAACAAACATCATTGTTAGAACATCAAATAATAACAAATGACGCCCGTCCTGTGAGCCAAAAACCCGGCAGGATTCCCGTTGCATGGAAGAAAGACGTGGATCAACAAGTTTCTGAAATGCTTTCAAATTATATTATCCGCCCTTCCTTTTCCCCATGGAACGCCCCAGTGATACTGGTGAAGAAGAAAGATAACAGTACGCGTTTTGTGTGCGACTTTCGAGGAGTTAATGATGTAACAAAGAGAGACACGTACCCGTTGCCCCATATTAAAGAGGTGATCGACAAGATGACAGGAGTAAAGTACTGGACGACGCTGCCTCAGCATATTGGTCCATTCCCCTCGCAGAGAGTGACAAAGAAAAGACAGCATTTTCTGTGCCCCATGGCAAATAATAATAACGTTACGCCATATGACCTGTCCAATGCTGGTTCTTCCTACCAAAGAATGATGGACATGTGTTTATCTGGTCTCTCCACTGTAAGAGTTTTAGCGTACATGGATGACATTGTCATTTTTAACTCAACCTTTCAGGAACATATTCAAGATCTTACTGCAGTCTTTTATCGTGTGCGACTCGCAAATGTAACTCTGAAAGGATCAAAGTGTGTATTTGCATCGGAATCAGTCGATTTTTTAGGATATGAGCTTTCATGTGAAGGTATCAAGCCACAGCATCGTTTGACTAAAGCTATTGATCAATTTCCTCCACCAGAATCAAGGAAAGAATTGAAGCATTTTTTTAGGGATGTCAGGGTTCTATCGGAGCTTTATTCAAGATTATGCAGTGATCAGTGAACCCTTTAACAAACTGGCATGTGAAAATGTGCAATTTTTGTGGAACAGTCGATGCGAATCTGCTTTCAAAGAACTGAAACAACGATTAACCTCACAACCAGTTCTAGCCTTCCCAAAGCTCAATGAAACTTGAAACATTTACAGTTGAAGTTGACGCAAGCGATTACGCTGCAGGAGGTGTGTTATCGCAAAGTGGAGAAGATGACCTTTTGCATCCTATTGCTTATTTTTCTACAGCTTTCAAAGGTTCGCAACGTCAATGGACACTCATAACCAAAGAAGCATTAATCTTGTAATTATTTGATAAGTTCGTTTATGTTACTGTTTATTGATTTGGATTTTGTTGCAAATACAGCTGATACAGTACCAATGCTGTTACTTCCATCTGTTGTTTTGTTATGATAAGAACATAGAGAATAATTTGTCCCTTCTCTCAGATTGTTGCTGTGGTCTACAAGGCATTTGAATTCAGGATCAGTATGAGGAGTATAACAAGTTGCAACAACTTTGCATTGAATAATTACAACTTGCTCGAATGTCATTTGTTAATTACAATTAGACACAGCTCGTTCTTGGAAATTAGAGTTGTAGGATTAACGTATGGACTTTTGCAAAATTTGTTTTCGTCATGTTGCGATGTTCCTACCGACCAATGGCCTCATTTTACTATTTTTGTTGTGACTTGAAGAGGCGACTTTGATGCTTAACTGATTTAGCATGTATAAGAATAAATATTTCGGTAACTTCGCTGTTAATTCAACTAAATTACTAGAAAGTATAATATCAAAATACTTTAACTTACTTGTGATTGCGACTTTATAATCCAAATCCATATCTTTTGGTTTAGCGCTTTCTTCTTCATCTTTCTTCTCATCTTTAACAAGAATAGAAATAACGTTTTGTTTGGTTCTTCGTAATTAAATCTACAATTTAGATTGACCAGCATGACAAATGAGGAGGATCAATCAATTAGATGTCAAATTTTGACAAAATATTTGAATAGTACTTTGAAATGTGCTACTTTATTGAATACTTGGGGCTTTGCTGCAATGACAATTACTGGAAATTTATAATGGAAAACATTATTTGATATCTTTTTTTGTGAGATTTCACCGCCTGTTACAATTTCATACTTTCTTCGGCCGGCTTCTTCAACTCTTTTCGCCCATCGGGTACGAAGATGCTTGCGATGAAGTTAGAATTATAATTTCTAGGCCGGAACACTATAGAAGGACAAAAACAACTTCGAATTTATTTCATTAGATGTTATGATATATGGCCAATAATGCCAACATATTGACAATATAGGTATTACATCATAAAATGTGAACATATTTGGAGTTGTTTTTGTCGTGTTCCGATGTTCCTACCGACCAATGGCCTCATTTTACTATTCTTATTGTGACTTGAAGAGGTGACTTTGATGCTTAACTGATTTAGCATGTATAAGAATAAATAATTTGGTAACTCCGCTGTTGATTCAACTAAATTACTAGCAAATATAATATCAAAATACTTTAACTTACTTGTGATTGGGAACAGTTCATTATCAGTGGTTTCTGGCACACAATCATCCTTCCATATCTTTTTGTTTTGCGCTTTCTTCTTCATCTTTCTTCTCGTCTTTAACAAGAATAGAAATAACGTTTTGTTTGGTACACTTTCTCCATAGAGCGTAGGCTTTGGTACTAGGCTCTGGTACCCAGGGGATTATTATGTCTCTAGCCTTGATATGAACTTAATATGAAACATTTAGCTAATAGTTATATCCTACAAGAATATGGAGGAGAGATTGACATCTGTGGAAATGTGGCTTTACAGGCGAATGCTAAGAGTGTCATGGATGTATAAGATAAGCACACTGATAAACAATGAAACCGTATTAGAAATGGCAGAAACACAGACAAATTTAATTACAACGATTACAAAGCGACAAATGTCATTTGTTGGTCATATATGCAGGAAAGAGAAACTAGAACAATTGGTGATTACAGGAACGTTTGGAGGAAAAAGAGCATGGGGCAGGCAAAGACAGGGTTATGTTGCTAGTATGAAAGGAAGAATGGGGCAATCTTGGACAGATAATAAAATCTTGCAAAGTACAAAAGACAGAGATATTTGGGATACCATGATCGTCAACATCGATGGAGATGACACTTAGATAGATAGATATCCTACCTGCTGTGCTTTGTTTGCCGCCAGTTGTCTTTGCATATTTCTTATCATCAGGCAAAAAATCTAGGAATAAGAGCACTAATATTTAGATTTTTGAATAACACTGAGATAGTAAGTCAGCAACTTTGTAAAGTTGGCTTTTGTCGTCATAGATCTGAATAGAATTGTGATCCTACGTTTCTAAATTGAAATTTTAAAATCTAGAATATCGTAATACTTCCGGTAATGCAAAACTTATTATCTTTAAAAAAGGTTTGCCATTTTCAATGTTTGCAAATAGAATTTGTCCTGACTTGAAGCCATGAAAATTAAGTGGTATATTGTATTAAGGTTAATGTTCATGCATCCGATTTTCAGCAGTTTTTATTGCTCAACCTCTTTGGCGATCAAACACAAGATCTTTCAACTTTTTCTCGCATCACAGGGTTCTTAATTGTTTCACACCAATTCTGTGGTTGCAAACAAAGAAAAAGTCGAGTTCACTCACATTGGTCCAACTGTTGTAGGATCTCCGCATAAACTTTCTTTCGTGCAATGTGGACGCCACAAAACTGATGGTAGTCAATTTTAAATTTTTTGTCAGTGCAGCCAACTCCATGCTTTTCAATGGCTCCTTTTATTTTTGCAATGTCTGCCTCGGTTCTACCCATGATAACCTTCACGATGTTTTGCAGGCTGAGGCATATGGTGTTTCCACACCCGCAGTCTCCTTAAATTTCTTGGTTTGATTTAATGTACGGTTTTGTCTGAAATTTGCAAAGAAAAATTTTCATAATAAGTAATAATCCATATTGAAGGACTCTTCTTGAAAAAATCATTTTAAATCTGTCAGTATCGTGTTTGCGTAGATGCAAAATAGCGCAAAGAATGATACAAAATGGCGAAGCTAGTTACTAACAGCAATATATGCAATAAAGTATCAATTCGATTGTGCATAGCAGCAATAACAGCAATATATGCAATAAAGTATCAATTCGATTGTGCATAGCAGCACAACTGAAAAGTCCTTTGAGCAAACAGGCACTTTCTAAAAATCATAAATCAAAAAAAGATTTTTCTTAATGGTAGCATATAGATTTTTAGGAAGAATTTTCTATCGTTGCTTGTCAAATTTTAACAGCTCAAAATCATAACATGAAAGCAATGATTTGCAAAAAAATCAAATGTTGTTTACTTGTTCGTGATTTTCAATTGCACATTCGAGGATTTCCAGGAAAAGGCCTTCATCATAGTTGGCAATGGTTGCTGTGGCGGTTCCCTTCTTTGTCATAGACTTGAGAGCTGGATAGATAGCCTTTTTGCAGAAAAAAATTTAGTGCTATTTCAAACAGCTCGTCCATATCAATCTCTACTAATATCTGCACAAGACAGAGACTATGCTAGCCAGCGTGCAGACTGTACCGAAGGGGCATAGGCTGCACACAGGCCAGGACAGAGCCGGAAGATGATAGGTAAAGCCAAACATGACTGAAATCACATATCTTTGACACAAGGTTTTTTTTGGAACTGCAGCTATGTACAAAGCAGCCACCAAGTCCCTTTACGTTCTTTCTTTTTTCTTGTTAAATTCTGTTTCACATTAGATGTCGGGCATTTTATCCATCTTAAATCCTTGAACAAGCTGCTCTCGTGACTTTCTAATTTCATCTCAATCCTGACCCGACATCTAATGTCAGACAGAACCTAGTATAGTATCCATTGGTTTTTTAATCGTTAGTAGTGTACAGTAGTTGTACGTAGCTTTACGTTGCGTGTCTTTATGTTTTGGCCATGGGGTAGTCATTGACTTTCGCTCCCCTTGGTATCGTTCCTGTGGTGTTGTATAGTAATTAGATAAGTATAGTAGAATGTAAGTCATCGTAAACGGCCGTGAGTGTATTCTCAAGCCAACAAAAATATGTCACTTATCTGATATCAGCAAAAATTATATTGTTGAGTGAAAATTCAATATTGATTCATGTAGCCTAACTACATCCAAAAGGCATACTTAAGCAGAATCTATTACAGTAAAGATAGTTGCTAGATAAAGACAAACACGGGACACTGATTGTTTAAGATGATAAAATGTTTAACTTAGCAACCCTGCAGCAAGGCTCTTCTTAAATGTTGAATAAGGGCATCTTTGGTTGGTGGTATGCTTTCTATATTAATAAGGATTCTGGTTTCCATGAACTTCTTGCATCTTGGGATGGGTAAGGGCATGGGGAAGCACATTTTCCACCGATTCGTGACGTTTTGCAGCTTCGATGG
>REGM01000493.1:11113-49747 GCA_004194415.1 Aurelia aurita
GAAACTAAAAAACATACTCCCGCAATCAAAATTGAATCAAGTGTATAAGGCACTGCTTGAGAGTCACCTAAGATACTGTGATGAACTATGGGGCAGCTTGTCGAACACAAAGCTTGATCATCTTCAGCGTATACAAAATAGAGCACGAACGCTAATAGAGGGCTCTAGATTAAAGGATGGATGGAGCTGCAATTGGCTTTCAGTCTCAAACTTAATAAAATTTGACAGGGCAGTAATGATCTATAAAATAATGAATGGCCTCTGCCCGGACAACCTACGCGGAAGACTTATCACCAGATCTCAAATATCTAACTATCCAACAAGAAATCAGTTAGATCTAGACATCCCAAGGCAGAACCTAGAATTCTCCAAAAGAAGTTTTTTCTTTTCTGGTGCAAAAACGTGGAACGAAACCCCATTGGAAATTAGAAAGAGCCCCACGATCACCACTTTCAAAAGGAAACTGAAGGAATTCCTACAAAATTAGCATCCTTCCCGAAGCACGATCCCTAGGAAGACCAGCAAATCTTTAAGGTTTTAATTTGTACATATATATTTATAGCGATTATTTTTCTTTTAGTTTATTTAAAATAGCTGATAGGGTATTTGTGTTAAAATATGATTAAATAATTTGTTCAGTCAGGCAAACGAGCAATCTCCCTAGTGTGTGGTTGCCCGGACTACCTTGCCTGAAAAAGAAAAATAAGACCTGGATAAAATGAGACCAATGTAACCTGTTCTGTTTGATTGTATATTTACGTCAGTGGTAACAATTTTGTTTTAAACCTTTCATCAGGGAACTCCAAATTTGCAGATCAATATATCACATGCTGCTAATGATTACTTGGCTAGTGGGTGAGTGCCGAATCTACATTGTGTTTATTCTGGATCTCACACCAGTCTTCTGCCCAGTTGTACCTCATCATCATCATCATCATGATAATGAATTGCTACTATGCACTACATACAGCATATATATATATGGCAGCAAGAAATAAATTTTAACAAAATTTAACAAAACTAATCAACTAGTAAATTGAATTAAACGTAACGGAACAGAAAAGAAATAAAACTAAATTCACCAAAATCTAGACAAGTTACAAAGAATCCAAGACTGCATGTTTTCTTTTGTGCGGAATATGTTCTGTGCTCAATTTTGGGCTGAAGAAACAAAAATGATTTACTTTAAATATTTGAAAAGATGGCGATTAGACATGGACCCCTAATTGGAAAACTGCACATCACATCAAAGTTCCTATAGTTTGTTTTTAAGACAATGAATCTATTGTTGTTCTGTTATTTTAGATGCACCAAATTCTTCTGTTTGCAAAATAAAATTCCGAGATTGGCACATGGAAGTCCACAGCGTTACAATCTTGGGTGAATATATAATATAAAAGTGGCACAAACACAAAATAGCGAATCATTTCATTACTCAACAACATTTCAAGCTCCATAACACACAAATAATTTCCACTAGGCATCACTTTGGATGACAATGACCTAGCCTGCGTCACAGACCATAACTCCCTCTGGTTATGGTCAGGAACACAGGCTAACAATGACCAAGTTTGATCTAATTAGAATAGCCAACAAGAGATGATACTTCTAAAGCTCTTCCATACTAAAATCTGTCTCATATTAGATGTTACATGAAAATGTCTGTGAATAAAAACAATTGAAATGTTTTGCATGACTAATTTTGCATTATCGCAAATCTCACATGGCATCTTATTTAGGACAGGCTTTAGTTTTATGGTGGAATCAAGAATTATATTGTATGGTGTGGTATTTATGCTAGAATAACGATCCTTGATTAGCTGGCCTTTGTATTATATTTATTTCAGTTGATAGGAGAGGGGGGTTAGCCCTCCTAAGTGAGATCTTACTAGCACCAAAAGTATTGCCTGGTAGAAATAATATAATTTTATAGAAATGGCAAAATGGATTGATGGACATCAGCTCCTTTTATCTAATGATGCCAGCCAAAGTTATCACTTTTGAATTGATTTGATAAAATAGTTCTTTCTTAAAATTTCAGAGACCTTGTAAGATACAGTTTCAATATCAGCCATGGTAATCACAGTTCTGCTGCAGCAAGAAATGTCACTGCAGTTTGGTACCTACCAGAATTCTTGCAGTTTGAAGATATCAACAATGGAGATGAAGGTCTCATTGTTGAGAAGATCCATGGTTCATCGAATATTCAAGTCAAGGTAAGGTGTTAGATTCTATGTTAGATTCTCAATCTCGAAAGAAAGCTGAATTGTTTCACACATGCTTGCAAGTGCTTCACCAATTCTTTCGCATTTGCCTATCGATAATCAACTGACCAGTTTTCTAGTGTTTGTTGTCAAGTAGGCTACCAAATTTTAGAATTCTAGCCAAGCTTTTGCCTTAATTTGGCTTATGTCTCTGTGAACAGTGGTAAAAAAGTTTGGTTAAAATCTTTTGATTAGCAGAGTGGATAATGAAGTTTTTCTGAAACCTATATAATATTTTTAATTCTGCAAAGCTGCAAACGCAAATGATTGTGCTTAATATATATCTTTCAAGTACCAAGAATTTGGTTAATACCATGATACTTTTTAGAGAATTTTGATAGACTGATTGGTTCTCGAGTAATTAATAATTTTCTGGAGAGAAGGATTTTGAAAACTGGCTTTCCGTGCTCAAAGCAGAGTTACCTCAAGTGTCAATACTTTTCGCATCTGCTAATTGGGTGCATTTGCAGAAGAGGATATTTTTGGAGAGTGTTTCTTCAGCTCAAATTTGCTCTTCTAGGTTCCACTAGACTGATGATATGAGTCAAAGTTTTGCTCAATTGAATTGAATTGTTATTTATTGTTACAGTCATATTGAAGCGGAATGGGTATTGTGGGGGGGGGGATGGTTAGGGGGGAATGGAGCGAAAACAAGGACTCATGTAATAAGTCTAAGGTTCCACTACAATACAGACTATTTCCTTCTAGGTTGCAAGAGTACCATTGCTTGAAAATGTTCATGGGGAGATTTTGGTCAAATTTGATCCCCAGTCATCACTGGGCAAATGGCATCACAAAATTGCTATTGCTGTTCAGTTGCTTTGGTATGGAAATGATGAAAACAATGTAACAAAAAGATACCATAAACCTTTGATTCCATATTCAATTGAAGTAATGATACCAGGTAAAAAATTTCATTATGATAATTTTTGGGTGACAAATAGAATAACCCAATGAGAGGCTGAGATTAAACCCAATAGGCAAGGCTAGGTTGCTGTGTTATATACGCGAGAGAGTCATTTTCAACAACCACCAAGAACCATACAGTCTAGAACTGTGTGTGTTCTACCTGGGCCTACTCCTAAAGTCTTTGCTTCGGCAATTCACATTGTTTTATAAAGTTACGTCAGCTTTTAGTACCAAAAGTTTCGTAATTTGTAACAAAAATCTCAAAAATTTTATTAATAAAAGTTTCTTGAATTTGTTTCTTATTTCTGAGTGCACAACTTTTTAAGGTAGTTGCTAAGAAGGAAAGCTCTTGCTCTCAAAACATACCACATGATTTTAGTTAATATTACTGAAGAATGGGGGATGCAATTAAATCTTTACTGTAGCAAACATTTATTTGTTTTTACATTTCTTTGTGCTTATCCAACATAGTACTAGAGTTTTTCTAATTTTGGCCATCATGGTACCAGTTTATATATATATAAAAAAGATGTGTATCCTTGCTTAAAACGCTACTGAATTCAGAAAAGAACTCTCTTAGCAGTTCAAAAAGTATGTTGTTGTTTGAGAAGAAAGCTAGTTAGTTTCGAGGTGGTAAATAAAGTAATGAAAATAAGCAAAATTTGGGTTCATTGGTAATTTCGGGTGTCGTATTTATTTCAGGTTGTATCGAACCTCTTGGAATGTTAGATGGAAGAATAAAAGATCACCAATTTTTTGCAAAATATTCTGATCCAGCATTGCAACCTTGGAAAGCGAGACCAAATGGGGATGCTTGGTGTGCTAAAGATGATACTGTTGGACATTATATCCAGGTTTGAGACAAACCATTCTCTTCATAATTTGTCTTGAAAACACAAAAAAGCAAAATATGATAAAAGTGGCTTTATGCAGATAAGTGTATTCCGTCTCCAGGCACATATTTTGAACTTTGGATGACATTGAATTGCTGAAAATCAGTGGAACCATGATTAGTTTTAAAGGTAAAATATTATGCCAAGGTATACTCCATCGCTTTTCCTTATTTTTGGCAATCCAATTAATAAAACTTAAGATATGGGTGCTTTCTTTGAACGAAGACAATAACATACTTGATTACCGTATTTTTATCAGCTTCCACTTTTGGGCTGGGTAGCCCTTTTGATTCGCTTTTGGTTAGGAAAAAAAGTTCGAAACAAACCATTATTTTTATCAAACATTACACTGGACCTTTTTACTCTGAAAAACGAAGCGAAGTTTCAACAAGGACAAGTTGTTATTTATAATAATGTAGTAACAATCCAATGGTCAAAATGAAAACATGTTAAAGTCTAGGTTGATTTGAGTGCCATCTTATCGACCTGTTCTGCCCATGTAGCGATTGTCATAATATAATATTTTCGACCATTAGATATTGAATTCTTGCAAATGCAAGATAGATATGCTCTCCGCACCTTTACCAAATTTCGCTGCAGCGATCACTCGCTAGAAATAGAAGTTGGTAGACATCAAGGTGTACCAGAAAAGAATAGGATATGTAGGCGATGCAATCTGAATTGCATTGAGAACGAAGAACATATTTTTAAACATGAAATGCATATAACGAGCCTCGTGATAAACTTTTGCTACGTTTTCAGGAACAGGTCCTGAATTTTGAGAACTTAGCACTACGCGAGAAATTTATCTTTATGTTGTCAAATGAAAATTTTTTCCTCATGAAAGAGATGGCCACTTTCCTTAAAAATGCTTTCGTATTACGTGAACAGTCTTAAGTTGTTAGCAGTAGAACATTCCTTATTTTTTTATCGTGTTTCGTAAATAAATGAGATGATGCTCGTGTGTATGTAGCAATCTTTTTAAATTAAATTAAATGAATGAAATGAATTCTACTGCCCGGTTTTTTATTTTCAACGTCGAAACCTTCTCACTGGAGTTTATGCGATAATTCGACCATTTGGATATAATAATCTTTCAAACGAGGTTCTGACGCAACTCTTATTATATGGTGATGAAGACCTTCCGAACGACCTCAATAGAAATATACTCGAGCTGACTCTACAGTACATCCACAAAACTAGTCGATTTGTTTGAGATTATTTAAATTCTATGCCACACTCAACCACCAAGTCCAAGTCCTTTTTCGTAAAGTCCCATAAAGTCCCATTTTGTAAAGTCCTGTNAGCCAATCAAAGGCCGATATTTCAGAATAGTTCCAATTGACTTCATATCAAGGAAAGTCTTGAGGGTGGAACTTTATGGATGTGTTTGGCGTGAAAAGCGAGAATATTCTGGAAGGCTTGACACAGGTTGGTATTCTTGTAATCAACCTTTTGTAACATAACGAAAAATATAAAATTTTCAGAAAATTTCCCAAGCAATTTTATAATATATGAGATTGATTATGAGGACTTCATTTATGGCTTGTCGTGCATTTTTTCATAGGTTGATTTAACTCCCCGTAGTTCCAAATACCGTAAAAGCTCTATTAAGCCCCCGGGGGGCTAGGGTTAGGGCTTATTTAATTTCGGAGACTCCAGAGGAGGGGGGCTTATTAGAGAGGGGCTTATTCACAAAGTCAGATGACAAGGCTATAAACGATAGCTTTTAGGTCTTTTACCTCATATTTTGCGGAGTCAACATACACTTTTACGAGTCAAATACACAAATTCAACGCAGTTTTAGTCCCAAACCATATCAACATTAATATTCAAACTTGTTTTATCTAGTAAGCGGAAAATCTTCGGTATCCTCCCGCATTTGATATAAGTGGGGGGGGGGCTTAATAGAGAGGGGGGCTTATTTATTATTATTACTCAGAAGGGAGGGGCTTATTAGAGGGTGGGGCTTAATAGAGAGGGGGGCTAAATAGAGCTTTTACGGTAAGCATGAAGTGATGTTTTACCAACCCATTGGAGATATTCTTACTTCTTTTAACCATGCATATAAATAAGTTCTTCGCCTAAAGTTCTTTGTGTGAAGATAACTGGAATGAAGTTTTCTAAGAAGATGTACGTAGCCGTAGGGTCCGGACAGAGCAACATTTTCTGGTGAATGTGGGAATTTTTGAATCCTTGTTTCCAGACATCTGCATGAACAATTGTTTCATTATTTCTAGAATACATATAGTTATATTTTCAGGTTGTCATTGATATTTCAAACTAAATGGTTTTTGTCTTTCTAGATGTTGATCTAAAGTTCAGCCGGCGATCAGTTGTTCTGGATCCTGTACGAAACATTTTCTATGCATGTTTTCGACAAAATGCTGAGTGAGTTTGAATTTACGTTAGCTATGTTTCTATTAGCTTAAAGGCAGCCAGCCTTTGCGCGTACATTTCTAGTGAGGCAGCCATTTTCGCAGATCACAAAAGTCTTCATTTTTATAAAACAGGGAACGCAAAGGACCATGGTTGTATAAGAACCTTTAATACCATATGAAAGAAATTCGTGGCTTTTTCTCGTGCATTTTAAACGCCATTTCTATAGTTTTTGAAAAAATGATGATGGTGACAATG
Source organism: Aurelia aurita (assembly GCA_004194415.1). Lineage (NCBI taxonomy): Eukaryota > Metazoa > Cnidaria > Scyphozoa > Semaeostomeae > Ulmaridae > Aurelia > Aurelia aurita. The sequence goes on from REGM01000493.1 coordinate 17,817, forward strand.
ATGAATTGCTCAAAGGTTCTTCAAATACCCGAAAACACAGAAAAGTGCCACAGTTTATTTGAATTTGGTTGAGTGACTTTGTTGAAAGACGAGAACGCGTTAGAAAGAAGAAATGAAAATGTTACGATGGATCTTTGGGGTTAATTTGATGGACAGAATCAAAAGTGTGGACATCAGGAGAAAGCTAGCCGTTGTGGGCATTTTGGAAATGATAAAAGAAGCAAGATTAAGATGGTACGGACATGTAATGAGAAGCGAAGAAGAAAGTGCAATGAAACAAGCACTGGATCGAAATGTTGACGGAAGAAGACCAAGGAAGACCAAGGAAGAGGTGGAGAGACCAAATTAAAAAGGACATGGAACAAAAAGGACTGCTTCCAGAAGACAGCCAAAACAGAACTCAGTGGCGAAATAGAATCCGAGCGGCTGACCCCACACCAGCGTGGGATTAAATTGCCGAAAAGCTTGATGATGATGATGATTTTGCGACTGATTCATTCGGATAGAGCTCTACTGAAAAAATTGATACAACATTTTGACCTTTTCTTTCACCTTTTGACCTTTTCTTTCTAGGGCGATGTCCAGCTGCCTAAAAAGCGAATCTGGAAAGATTTGGGAAGGTAAGACAATTACAGCCATTGTTTTATGTCATTTTTCGTTGCCAAAAACTCTCCTAATTCGTCGAGTTTGGTTTTTGTAGATATCTGTTAATATCCTTTTAAAATTAGGTAAATGTGCATTTTGAGAAGAAAGCAAGACACGAGCTTGAATGTCCTCCTCTGGTAAATGAAATTTAAAATTAACTTTTAAATTTACTGTAATCAAAAGCTTTTTAAGGAATAAGGATTTTTAAGGATTTGTAAAGATTTTAAAAATATTTTTAAGGGTGTGGTCACTCAAAAATTGCTGCAACCTCTCGCCCGTTAGATTAAGACCTCCAAATTAGTATATATTGAACCTTCAAGACTTTGATTTGATCCATTTTCGAATAATCGAACTTTGTCAAGTCTAGCCTGCTTCTCAGACCATAGAGCCCTGCCTGGCCAAACAAGGAAGCAATGTTTGCCAAACATTGAAGTTTGCTTGCCAAGCAATGTTTCCCATTTGGCCACATTGCAAACATTTAAGTAACGAGCACAATCTGTTGAGCGCTGTTTTTGAAAAAGTTCAAAGACATTTTCTGCTTGTCACAAGCGAAAATATTTGTCAAGACATGTTTTGCGACGTGGCCAAACGGACAAATGTTTTGCTTGGCAAGCAAATTTCAAATGTTTGGCAAACTTTGTTTGCTTGTTTGGCCAGGCCTCAACGGAGGAGGACAGGCTAGCTCACGTCTCGCTTTCTGCTCAAAATGCAAATGAGGGGTAGGGGTACGAGAGGGCCTAATCATAATCATAATCATAAACTTATTTACAGTTGGTTTATTTCTAGTTAACAACAACTAATTAACACCAACTATCTACAGTCTACAATATACAATATAACAGAATAAGATAAAACCTTAAGTCCCTAACTTAAGTGCAAATGTAGCACGTACAGTTGTTGCCATCCCAGCAACGTATTTCTTTTTTGAATTTCATGAGAGAAGTTGTCAGTTTTAAGCCATCACTAAGTGCATTCCACAATAGACTCCCTCTAAAAGATAGGGAATTTATTCCGTAGCGCTGAGAACTCACCGAGGGGAGCTTGCATAGTTCCTTAATACGAAGGTTGTAGGGAACATCTTTCTTAACAAAAATTCCCACATATACTCAGGATTGAGATGATTGATTGATTTGTAGATTTCAACCATGAGCCTCTTCCTTCTCCGCTTTCTGCTTTTTCGCAGGTTTAGAAAAAAACCATGATAACTTGTCTTTCGTTCTTCTTTTCGTGTCTTTGTAGAGCTGGATTCTTCGTTGACTCGACTTCTTGGTATTAACGTCGAAAGAGACATCCTTTATGGAACAGACCGCCAGTTGTCATATCTTGCAAAGAAATCGCAGGGAAACTTTGCCTTCATTAATGAGCACCATTGGTTTAAAGTATCGGGGCAGCCAGTTTTTCTCTCTGCAACACAGCTACCTGACATACTAGTTGGGCAAACACCCAAGGGAATTTATCAATGGACAGGCATTAATGGAATGTTATGGGGAGGTAAGGTTTTGTTTGTAAAATCAGTTTTGGTATCATAATTTTGTTTCTCTTCTGGTTACAAACCCTTCATCACATTTATATTAAGATTTCTTGTCTTCTTTTATTGTGGGATCTGTCTTGCGTGCTTAGTTTTAAATTCATTTTTCACCAACGGACTTGCCGCCCAGGTTTAAACAACGATTTATGACTACCGTTCAATTTTTGACTTGTTTCCCACCCATGCATAGGAAGATCTTGAAATTAGACTCGTATTAACTTAACTGCTCTTTTCATTATTCCACCGGTGTCTAGAGATTTGGTATCGAGAACAGGCCGGTTGAAGAGTACCCCTTTGCGCAGCACTGCTAGTATTTTGGACAATGAAGTCCCCCCCCCCACCGGAGCTCCTTTTAGGGTCTAAAACTAAACAATCAATTAATCTTCCTAGTTAAACTGATAACGGTTTTTTTGAATAGCCAAGACTCAACTCATAATTTTGGAGTGCAAAGTCAGATTTTTTACATGGCCTTCTCTTGAATATTAGATAGATAACAAACGATTTTCCAAGTTACATAGTTGAATGCTCTTGACGTAATAACTCTAAAAATGGGAGAGTTTTTTTATCAACCCCGTACCAATCGTACAATCATTCAGGTTCTTTTGTCGTCCGTTACCGACATGAAAATCCACGGTTTCATTTATCTTGCAGTTTCTGGTGATGGAATCCACACAAAAGACGAATCAAATTCTACTTGGGAACTTGTAGCTGCATGGAAATGCTGTGGATTTTGATACGCACTTGAGATATTGCACATGAATTATACAAGTAAGCACCTATTTCCTTGCACAAAAGTTATCGTTTAGCATTCTATCAATCACAGCATAGGTTCCAAATCTTGTCAGTCTTGTCAGTCAGCGAAAGGCTGAATTTAACATTGCGAAAGCAGAGTATGAAACAAATAAGCAGCGACTAAATGTAACAAAGCGCTGATGTAAGCATAATAAATATACCTTTGACATATATTCCTACTTAAATAACTAAATGCACCTCAAACTATAACGTGTCCGTATTTATCCGTATTTTAACATTAACCAAATTCTTGGTAACAACCATATCTTAAAAGTTCTTGTCACATAGGAGCAGCATAGCCTCCAAATCTTTGGTATCTGTAGAAAAACATTGCACGGATTGTTAATGCATCTTCCGTTTGATTTAATGGCTCGAAAGGGACTTCAAGTACTTTGCTGTAATCCTATATGTAAAATTTCTGATATCTTGATTATTTTCAGAATTACAGCGTCTTCTTTGCTTCCTGGGCCAGTTTTGAGAATGTGACGTCATCAAATTGCTAAATCGTAAACTAGAAAAGCTATAGATTTCTGCTTGCAGCCATTAGAAATGCTACATTTAGGAGTATAGCAACGCACCTGAAGTTCCTTTCAAGCCATAAAATCAAACGAAAGATGCATTAACCATTTGGAGGCTATGCTCATTGGAGCTTGCATTAGGCTTTGACGATGAAATTATGACCAAAACAACATAGCACCCTGCTGCTTGAAAGAGCTTGTTTCCAATCCCCCTTTAATGTTGCAAAACCTAATAAATATTGCAAGCATGATGTAGATGCTACCTATACTGATTACCTGAATTTCTTGTTTCCCTGTGCTCTTTGACTTGATAATGTCGCTTTGGTCAACAGAGACTCATGATATTACTCTGAAAAAAACTTGACCCTATTTAGGCCCTCAAACACAAAAGATTGTGGTAGCAATCAGCTCACAAGATTCCACGAATTCCTAAGCGATTCAAGCTTTAATCGACAGTGTGAAATTTACACTACTTACAATAGCCTGCGTCACAGACCATAACCAGAGGAAGTTATGTCTGTTGTGCGATGGACTCACTTTTGTTGTCCCAACGACTTCAGTATAAACAAATTAAACAAATAAAGAGCTAGACAAGCCAATATCATTATTTGAATAACCATGGGATAACAGATTTCACAAGATCTCTGTGAAACTGGGACAACAAAAGTGAGTCCATCACACAGACCATAACTACCCCTCGTTATGGTCTGTGACGCAGGCTATACTTACATATGCTGTCATAACTGTGTGCCGAATCGGTTTTTTGCTGCATTTCGTTTCTGCGAGGTGATAGCTGAGAATTGGCCTAAGAAGGGTCATCTTTTTCACTGTTTTATCATAGTCATAAGAATCACTGTTTTTTCTTATGACTGGTTTTATTATGAGTCCCTGTTGAGCAAGGTTTACCGCAGGGATACGAGGGATTTATACCCTACTCACACTGACACAGTTGAACCAATTTTATCTAAACCAGGTTATGTTTCAACCAATCAAATGGATTCGATTTATTNAGCACTTGAGATATTGCACATGAATTATACAAGTAAGCACCTATTTCCTTGCACAAAAGTTATCGTTTAGCATTCTATCAATCACAACATAGGTTCCAAATCTTGTCAGTCTTGTCAGTCAGTGAAAGGCTGAATTTAACATTACGAAAGCAGAGTATGAAACAAATAAGCAGCGACTAAATGTAACAAAGCGCTGATGTAAGCATAATAAATATACCTTTGACATATATTCCTACTTAAATAACTAAATGCACCTCAAACTATAACGTGTCCGTATTTATCCGTATTTTAACATTAACCAAAATCTTGGTAACAACCATATCTTAAAAGTTCTTGTCACATAGGAGCAGCATAGCCTCCAAATCTTTGGTATCTTTGAAAAAACATTGCACGGATGGTTAATGCATCTTCCGTTTGATTTAATGGCTCAAAAGGAACTTCAAGTACTTTGCTGTAATCCTATATGTAAAATTAATGATATCTTGATTATTTTCAGAATTACAGCGTCTTCTTTGCTTGGGCCAGTTTTGAGAATGTGACGTCATCAAATTGCTAAATCGTAAACTAGAAAAGCTATAGATTTCTGCTTGCAGCCATATTATAGACCTACATAAACTATGGCTTTCCTGAAGATTGCAACATTTTTCATATTTTGATTTAGGATCTACGATTATGTTAATTTTTTTCAAAACTTTTCACGAGTTCTTTCATTAAAAAGAAAACCGCTGTAATTCTGAAAATAATTAAGATATTAGAAATGCTACATTTAGGATTATAGCAACGTACCTGAAGTTCCTTTCAAGCCATAAAATCAAAGGAAAGATGCATTAACCATCCGTGCAATGTTTTTTAAAGATTTGGAGGCTATGCTCATAGGAGCTTGCATTAGGCTTTGACGATGAAATTATGACCAAAACAACATAGCACCCTGCTGCTTGAAAGAGCTTGTTTCCAATCCCCCTTTAATGTTGCAAAACCTAATAAATATTGCAAGCATGATGTAGATGCTACCTATACTGATTACCTGAATTTCTTGTTTCCCTGTGCTCTTTGACTTGATGATGTCGCTTTGGTCAACAGAGACTCATGATATTACTCTGAAAAAAACTTGACCCTATTTAGGCCCTCACACACAAGAGATTGTGGTAGCAATCAGCTCACAAGATTCCACGAATTCCAAAGCGATTCAAGCTTTAATCGACAGTGTGAACTTTACACTACTTACAATAGCCTGCGTCACAGACCATCACCAGAGGAAGTTATGGTCTGTTGTGCGATGGACTCACTTTTGTTGTCCCAACGACTTCAGTATAAACAAATTAAACAAACAAAGAGCTAGACAAGCCAATATCATTATTTGAATAACCATGGGATAACAGATTTCACAAGATCTCTGTGAAACTGGGACAACAAAAGTGAGTCCATCACACAGACCATAACTACCCCTCGTTATGGTCTGTGACGCAGGCTATACTTACATATGCTGTCATTAACTGTGTGCCGAATGGGTTTTTTGCTGCATTTCGTTTTTGCGAGGTGATAGCTGAGAATTGGCCTAAGAAGGATCATCTTTTTCACTGTTTTATTATGAGTCCCTGTTGAGCAAGGTTTACCGCAGGGATACAAGGGATTTATACCCTACTCACACTGACACAGTTGAACCAGTTTTATCTAAACCAGGTTAAACTTCAACCAATCAAATGCATTCGATTTGTTGGATTGGCCAATTAGAAGTCCCCATTCGATAACCTGGTTTGGTTTAAGCTGCTTTAACTTGCAAGTGTGAATGGGGTATTAGGCAATCAATCTAGATGCTACCGGGTGTCCCAACAAAATCCTCCCATTTGAAAAATCACCAAAACTCGATTATTAATAGCCAAATTTCTTTTTAATCTGTTTTATCAATGATCCAATTAACCTTTAAAGGCGATAAAGGGTATGAAATGACACTTTGAAAAAACCTTCTTTTGAACCATATCATACTGGTTAAGCAACATTGTAAATTTTGCTCAACAGCCAAAATTTGGAGATTTTTCATTATCGTTCAAGTCTCCAATAATGGTGTGCGTTTCTTTCTAACATTTTTTATGACCACTTTAGAAAGTTAAGGAATTCAAAGAAGTTAATCTGGTAATCATCTGTCCCTTTTTGCAGTATGCTTCAAAACCAGGCAGCCCTAAAATGAGACAAATTTGCTAATTTTAAAATCTATTAAAAAGATAAGCTATACCCGAGAAAATAATTTGTTCCTTGATCTACTTGCAAAAAAAGGAAATTTGACGATTGGCCTTGTAATGAAATTTTTTTTTCAAACGTTGGGATTTTTTGTATTCGGGCATCCGGTACTTTGCTTGCTGTGACACTCTCCTTCGCAGAGGCTGTATTACCGGTGCTGTGATGTGATTCGAAATTTATGTGACAAGATGTTTGACACGGGCTAAAATGTAACTAAAATCTAATTTTTATTAAACGTTCTTTTAAATTTGCTAACAGCTGATGAAAATAAATAGTATCTATGGCATTCAAAATGGAAAATTAATAGATTGATGGATTAAATCGTAATCTAAAGTTTCTGTTGCAATTCCAAACTGCCCAAGCTTACATTTTTATAAAAAATATGGCTAAAATGTGACAGAAATACGATGCTATGCAGGGAAAGGGGTGTGAGAGATTTTAAATCTGATCAGTCTTCTTGATAGACGGATTTAAAGGCATGCTTTACGCGTGACATCTCTTTGCTGTCGCCATTTTTATGGACCATGAAAATGGCGCATGAAAATGGCGACAGCAAAGAGAGCACAAAAGAGATGTTTCGCTAAGCATGCCGGTTGAAAAGGCCCTTTTAAAGATACGGAAAATTTGCTAAAAGCAGCCGGAATAAGGGGAAAAATACCACAGTTATGACTCAGCCAAAGAAGTTCTTGTTTGAGTTCGATCATTCGCGGTCAAGTTATTACTTGGAATGCAGTGCTGTAAATCAAAGTGTTTTGTGTGAATATATTTCAGTTGCAAAGCTAAAAAGTGGCTCGCATGTTTCACGCTTGACCCTGAACAATAAGATTGCCTTAAAATCAGAATTCTGCTACGCTATTGTTCCACATTTATTTAAAAATTTACAGCTAAGGCTTAACGAGCAACTTTGTCACTACAATTAACTTGCCATCAAATGATTATCATACCTCCAACCGAACATGTTCCCGCATGTACGCTGGCAATTCTGAACAATCAATAACCTCATCTTCAGTTCCCACCTGCCTCGTTTTCATCACCACGTTTCCTATCGAGTCATGAACAGAATCATCCCAAGTGATAGTCTTTAGTACTTTCTGTATGCATGGCACACCAAACAAGGTTTTTTCCTCCGCAGAGGGATCTTTGATCACGTGAACTTCATACTGTGTATTGATGCATCGAGACACTTGGAATTCCCCTTTTGGCGCTTTACAATCATCTTCTTGGCAAAGTGACATGATTTTATTGAAAGTTTCATAACGTGTTTCTGTTAGTGTGATGTTGTTGTCCCGCAACCCATATGATTCATTGTCTGGCAAAGCCTCGTTTGATTCAACTGCTTCATCACCAGCCTCGTGTTCAGTCTCCTCATGTATATCATCAAAAGCATCGTTAACATGCCCGTTACTTAACTTAGGCTTGCATTCTGCGCTCACTTCCGAGCTAGTTTTGCGAAACAGGGAACTCTCTTCTCGTGACAAACGCGGGTATAACCGTGGAAACGAGTAACTGTTCGCAGACGATTTTTTCCTCCTTTCTTTTGAAACATCAAATACAAAGACAGTGTCTTCATTTTGCAAGCTACCGGCACTACGTATAACTTTCTGCGGACCATCAACAACATCTGAGGTTGCCCGCATTTTAAGGACATCTCCCGAATTGCTCTCGCGGGAAATTTTCGGATATATTCCAGTCGGAGATACCGGCTCCCCGTACAATTTTCTCGTTTTCAACGCTTTTCCCCCTTCTTCTATAACAAATGCATGATTATGAGAGCCATTCACAACGTAGGCCATACTTACTTTCCGAAGCGATTCACACTGCAGTGTACTCTTAAGCGTGTCCTGCGCGTTTACCGCAGGATGGTTCGTGTAAGCTCGGTTTCTGTTCCCACTGTACGTTATGTAAGCTGGAGCCATCGATTTCTTTTTGAAACATTTTACGATCATTTCTTTGAAGCCTTGACGAAACGAGGGAAGTCGTAACGCGTAAACTATTGGATTTATCGACGAGTTACTGTAGCCGAAAATGAACGCGATGATCGGTAAATAAATGGGAACTTTCAGATGGAAGATCCCAAAAATAACATAAATAACAAACGGGAACCAACATATGATGAATGCAACCAGGACGATAAGAAGCGTGTTTATCAAATAAGTCTCAGATTTAAGCAGGGTTTCATCGTAAATAGAATTTTGTCTCATTCTGCGAAAATGACTCTTTGAAATGCAGTAGACTCTCCCATAGCAGAATACCATTATTGGGAGGGGAAAAGCATAACCGATGCACAGGAGCGTTATCAAATGTGAATATTCGTTAGCTGAAATTGGCGGTTTAGGCGAGCATTGATATCTGTCTTTCAGTAAATAATAATGGTTCCAGCCAAACACAGGACCTATTGCCATGATAAAAGCTGTTGCCCATACCAGCAGTATGGCGTAAAATACACGGCGTTTTGTAACAGTGGAATTCATTGGGAATCCTACGGTAAGATACTTGTAAACACTCGTCGCCATAATCGTGTTGATCGAGGCTACGAAAAAGAAAATGAGGCTAAATGCGTTGAAGTTGCACAAGGACTTGTTGCTTAGTATTTCGATTTTAAAGATGGCAGCTATTGCTATGGGGATACAACAGACACCAACGCCAAGGTCTGAAATAGCAAGATTGGCCAAAAACATCCCTGTCGCCGACCTCATTTCTTTCTTGCAGTAAATGCACATACAAACCAATACATTTCCAGTCATTGTTGCTAGGAATATCAAAACCATTATGACAACTCGGAGGACTGTTACCCATAATTCAATTGGAGTATGTGAGTTACTTCCTGGTGTGGGGGTTGTTGTATTGAGTGTTGAATTCGGTGTAAAAGTCATCTTCTACTGAATTTAAATGTTCATTTGCTTTGCTTGGTGCATTCTAATCTGTTACAACCATCTCTTGAAACATGCACCGTTTCTTGATAAAATCTGTCTGAGGTCTGAGAACCTTTCTCAACTGTTCAACAATTTCTAAAATTGTTCCTCTATCCAAAACCTCTTCAATGACATTGTCCTCTGTACTTTGTATGTCTCTTTTCTAACATAAGACTTCTTTCTATACGAAGCAGCTATCATAAGCCTGTTGGAGAGCATCTGCAGGCACTAAAATAGTTTCTCAAATGATCCCGTTTACCAGTACTACTTTATCTTTAAAACATATATCTTTCGATTTCTTCTGGGCTTGCCCGTGAGGAACGGGGAATAACCACGCTGTTAAAGATCTCACTTTCCACCATGTGATTCAAGAACTCGAACGATCTCGCCTTGTTACTGTGGGGTGCAGAATCACTTTCGATTTTCTGGAAATTGAGCCACGGGGAAAGAAATTCAACGTAAGACTTGCATGTAGAAATAGCAACTTTCTCAAAGTGATGGTAACTTGTTATAAGGCTCTAAGGAAGACCACGTCTGGCTCGATGAAACATTTAGTTATGCCAGCATTTTTCAAAATTCAATCATAATATCTTTGTAGACTTGCACTCTCCGTGAATTGAATGTTACCTGAAGCTTCCTTGTGTCTTGTGCACTAGACTTCCTACTTCCTTATAAATATAAAGCCAATTTGCAGTGCAACAGCCGTCTCATCTGTAGGGTGATGTATGCTTTTTCACTTATAAAAACACGTTAAGGAGAGTCGTGACAGGCAGCTAACATGCATATGATTTGAGTTGTTCTTGTCCATTATAGTTGAAGACGTCAGTGCTTTGAATAGAGACCACGCTTTTTTGTAAAACCTACGAAAGCAAAACTCGTTTCATTATTTCACATGTGCGACTGTTTCGAATTTACCCCGGGTTTAGAGCACAACAGGGGGTATTGATTGACCTGTTAAAGGAGTCGATGTTAGATCTCAGATGACTTGCTTTATCCACAATATAAGGCCTCACAACTAGGAGTAGACTCCCTGGTTATACATGGAGTGGGCCCCCTGATCTACTGACCTCGCCCTTTTAGGCCAACATGCAAGAAATGCGGTACGTAATATAATANATTGTTCTTGTCCATTATAGTTGAAGACGTCAGTGCTTTGAATAGAGACCACGCTTTTTTGTAAAACCTACGAAAGCAAAACTCGTTTCATTATTTCACATGTGCGACTGTTTCGAATTTACCCCGGGTTTAGAGCACAACAGGGGGTATTGATTGACCTGTTAAAGGAGTCGATAATCTAAGTTAGTAACAATCTACACTGTTAGATCTCAGATGACTTGCTTTATCCACAATATAAGGCCTCACAACTAGGAGTAGACTCCCTGGTTATACATGGAGTGGGCCCCCTGATCTACTGACCTCGCCCTTTTAGGCCAACATGCAAGAAATGCGGTACGTAATATAATATCCATACAAAGAAAACGAAGTTTGATCTTTGCTTTCAGATTTCTTACCTAAAGAAACATTTTTGAATGAAGCTTCAAATGAGACTGCTGAACAAACAGCCAAAGGATCGCTGAGTAACTAAAGATTTTTGTCTGGTTAAATGCCGGGCCTAGTCTGTTATTTTTCCCAATTCAGTTATTTTCAAAAGTGTACTGCGAGGGCAACACTCAACCACAAGACAAAATTACTGAGATGGAGATGAGTCGAAAAAGAGCCATTCTGGATAATACTTTCTTCGGCTCAATTCAATGAAGGTCTCTTTCATGATATTCCACAAACCGAGGAATATAACTTTTAGCTATTCTGTAAATTATTCTTGTTTGAGCGACTTTTTCTACATTTTTTTCAAAGTTGATAAAATTTCGAAGACATACGAAAGTAGAGTAGCTTTTCGTTTCATCAAATCTAGGGATTCTAAACTGCTAATATCCGAAAAAGAAACTCCAGTATACATCAAACAAGACCCAGTTTACCGAAGTCTTTCCCTCCTGCTACTCGTTACAAAGAACAAAGATACATAGTTCGTTCTGTGTCGTTAAGAAATCAAATAAATCTGAAGTTAATTTTCACAACTTTCAGCTATGACAAGTGTTTGTTTACACTACAGCTCTATCCAGACGAAAATTAGACGGAAATAAATTGCAGACTTGCATAAAGACAGCAAATCTTTGCAGTAAAGGGTAGTTTGCCAGGCTCAGCTTTTAAATACTGTATATTTTGGAGATTTTCCATTGATTAATTGTTCCAGGTTAACTTCACAAAAACATTTAATTTAATTTTGATCATATTCAAAATTTAGCTTTCCAAATTTGGTAACAATTCTAAACTTTCCAATGAAAATTTTCCACAAAAATTAAACGCTACATGATCTAACCTAGACTCATTACATAAGTCTCAGTATCGCTCATTGAATTGGATGGTTAACATAAAAAATCAGATAGAAAATATTGAACGAATACAAGGAATGACGTCGTAAGTCTAGATCTAACCATCAATGAGATAAACAAACCTGCTACGTCTGGGCTTGTGAGGATGATGACGTCACAGTAAACAAATTTGAATGATACATGGCGTAATATTTTTGTATTATGTGTAGTTCAGAAGCAAATAGAGAATGTATGGATATAATTTCGCTAATTCGCTGCTATGCTTCGCACTTTTTAAGGATTGAAATTATATTTTTCAAAAGTTTTGTAATGCTTCCTGTCAGGACAATCGTTGTTAGTGCAGTTCCCAAACTATCGATGTTTTCATGTTTTGAAATACCATTTCAGAGATTGCCCAATCTTTGACCAAGTTCTGCAAATATTGCAATCTAAAATATCCTTCAAAGCAGAATTAAATGATAACATCTGGTTTCCATATTTGCTAGTACGATTTTAAAGCAAAGATAAAATCAATTTCTATGAAAACATCAAGATAGATTTAATAAACCATTCACCTTACCTGTACTTTCTCAAATCAAATTATAATACGATTTTGAAGCGATGACCTGCCGGCAGCAAAGTACAATCCAAACATTCATTCTACTGAGATTCAATTTTTTTACCTGCTCTCGAAATACATAGCCTTGACTCAAACGCCGGTTTGTTTTCCTTCGCTTGTGAAATTAAAAAGAAATTATTCTTTTATTTGTCAACGAACGCAGTCGCGTTCAGGTGATGCATAAAGCTCTATGCTTTTCCATTCAAATGCGATCCAGGTCATCAAAACAACAACACAAAACAAATCCAGGTCATCAAAATAACAACACAAAACAAGAACGTAATGTTTTGTCAAAGCAGCCATTTATTGGAATTGTTCCTGCCTCCGATAAACATATATTCATAGAAACATGAATGTATTGTGGACTTGTATATCAAATATTAAACTTCTGTCTGTTATGTTTGCAAAGGTGTCTGAAATTCACTACAGACAGTGTTGTGAATTGTCAAGGTAAATTCCAAATTCATTTCTGTCAGCTTTTGTTTCGTCTGGTTTGTCATGCCGTTATACAAATGACACTTTGTAGACAATGCAGTTCTTGTGTACATTAATATCTACAAGTTTTGGACGGTTAAAGTTTTGGACGGTTAAAGTTTCGGACAAAATTTTGTCCCAAAAAGTTTTTGTTTGAATTGCTTATAAAAGCATCCAGGATTTTTTTGGCTATATTTTTTGCACATGATACTTCGATTTAAAGCGTTCAGTGCCGATCTTTGTTCACAATTAGGTTAATTCTATGCAAATATAATTCATTTCCAGCGAATTATTTTATCAACGAGCTGTCAAAAAAGAAATTGTTTCCTATTTCTCTTAGAGTGTCCGAAACTTTCTATCCGACGTTTTTTGTCCGAAACGTTTCTATCCAAAGCATTTGGATTTTGATATTTTGATGAATTTTAATGACTAATATTGGGCAAAATTTACCAAGATTGTTGTGCAAGCACACCCTAACTCAAAGACAGCGACCCTCAACTCAATTGCTGGGTCTCTCTTTTGTGTCTTTACCCATCACCATAACAATTTCCAGTCCCGTCAACAATATTTGAATTCTGCCAACCAAAAATTGAACAGGCAACTCTTTCCTCTCCCCCAACCGAGCCGCTGCTCATAATGGTATAAAGTATAAGCTCTAGTTCTCAGTCATGTGTTCAGTGCCCGGGGGGGGGGGGGAATTGACTTTAATTTATACGGGGGTGTGCACTCCAAGAAACAATTTTTTAACCCGGCTTTAGAATTTTCCCCTCCAAATGATACCCGGCTTTAGAAAAACACGGCGAAAAGTATACTCCAAAACGTAAAAAATACACAAAATGCGCCTTTTGATAACCGGCTTTAGAAAAATTTCCTTCTTTTGATACCCGGCTTTAGAAAAAAGAGGCGAAAACGACACCCGGAAAGGAGTGCACATCCCGTCAGCAAAATAAACTAAGTACCCCCCCCCCCCCGGGGTTCGGTGATTGATCCTTGAGTTACCTTAGGAACACTTGATAGCATTTAGCTACTGTTTGCAATCTTCCAGAAGAAGATAAAATGTGACCATAGATCTTTCAACTTGCTCCAGCTACCAAGCGTTTAACTTGCAAAATGATTGAAGTCTCGCGAGCTTTTGAGTTATCTGAAAGTTGTCTGCATTTCTTTTAGGCCCTTTAACGTACCAACTGACTTGATCAGTTAATGGTGCTAATAAACGAGCAAATAACTACAAATACTTGTAATGAATATATTTGCTTGCTTATGAAACTACCCACCTCAACACTCCCAATCTTTCACTTCTTCCTGCAACTTTCTTGTATTTCTTTTCCGTTAGTTTTCAAGAACTGAAGACGTCTGTGCGCTTGTTTGTCAAACTATTTTGCAGTCAGGTTATGAGCGGATGACTGTCAAATGCAATTACGATGTCTTTTATCTATTCAATTTTACAACAACAAGGGATCGTTATCTTGCATACTTGCTTTTCAAATCGCATTTTCGTACTTTCATCTTACGAAGCATGAGGTTATTATTTTGCTGCAATGCGGAATTCTTTTCAACAATACGTTCATTTTGGAGTTTCGCCTCTTGTGGTTTTCAATTGTGGTTTTCATGGGCCTCTTCCGGCGGCCTAATGAATCATCTTTTCTCGTCAAAGATATTCTTCAAATATCGCAATTTTCAAAGCGAAACTCCTTCGTAATTAGCCAAATTCTAAAGGATAGATTTCTTGCCATTACATCAAATACTATATTCGAATATCGCAATTTTTCCAGCGAAATTCCTTCGTAATTAGAATTCAAAAGAAGGGAAATTTGGCTGTTCTATGGGTGAAAACATCAATGCGAATGCATATTGAAAACTCTTATGGACTTACAATTTCGATACTAAATTTACAGGAATCTCATCTTCGAAGTAAACGTTCGTTTTGACTGGTTTTGACATTATCACGAATCACGTTGAAAGTATCTCCAACGATTTCTTATTCAGCCCTTATCCAAAAGTCAGCTCTACAAATTGCTGTATGTCTTTGTGTCACGATGGTTGTAGACTTGCCCCAAATCTATTTCACGAAGTCCATCTGACCGATCCCTTTCCCATCGTTCCTGGATCCGCCATTCCAACATTCCGTAGCGAAACAAAGGGGAGATACTTTGTTCCTTTACGGAATGTTGGATTAGCGGATCCGGGAACTATGGGAAAGGGATCGGTCAGACGGACTTCATGAAATAGACTTGGGGCAAGTTTACGATGGTTGCAGTCAATGACAAAACACAAACAGAAATTTTGTCTCGTGACTCCTCACGAAACATTTCATTTAGGCTAACTTGTGTGCTGGGAAGTAGTGCACACAGGCTTCTTGTTGTACATTGTTGACGACGGGAGAGGAACGCTACTAATCAACGGCCTTTCTTAACCTTCTGCTGTGAAGAATAGAGGACTTAGCAGTGCTCCTTGTGGGACTTCTCATTTCTTAACCTTCTGCTGTGAAGAATAGAGGACTTAGCAGTGCTCCTTGTGGGACTTCTCATCATCAGGGAAGAGAGACGTCGAGTCAGATTCTTTGAGGGATAATCTTCTCGAGAGAGAGGGAGGTGCAATGTTAAGCTCACCCTACCGAGGCTACTGCCGTGAGCAAGAAAGAGGCTAGCAATGCAGCTTGTGGGATTTACGTTACACAAAGAAGAGGATTGCTGAGCAAACTGATGAACAAATGCACGAAAGCAAGAATTCTTTTAATTTAAACGGTGCTGCTTAGAAAAACACTTAAAGACGATAGCTTATGAGTTCTCTAGCAAAGAATANCTTAACCTTCTGCTGTGAAGAATAGAGGACTTAGCAGTGCTCCTTGTGGGACTTCTCATCATCAGGGAAGAGAGACGTCGAGTCAGATTCTTTGAGGGATAATCTTCTCGAGAGAGAGGGAGGTGCAATGTTAAGCTCACCCTACCGAGGCTACTGCCGTGAGCAAGAAAGAGGCTAGCAATGCAGCTTGTGGGATTTACGTTACACAAAGAAGAGGATTGCTGAGCAAACTGATGAACAAATGCACGAAAGCAAGAATTCTTTTAATTTAAACGGTGCTGCTTAGAAAAACACTTAAAGACGATAGCTTATGAGTTCTCTAGCAAAGAATAGGTAATCAGCACCACCGAGATTTCTGTTGTAAGCCTAACGTTCCTGTGAAGTTTCTCAACAGCTGGAAAAAAAGGCTTGGAACGAGCGAAATATACAGATATCTGAATTTTGTGATTGATGAAATCAAAGCCCGTGATTTTTTAGTTACTCTTGAAGAAACATGCTTTTGCAAATTATGATATCCTAGGTTGTCCCCGTTGTTGGAACTAACAGTAATGTCGTATCTTGCCCAGCCATGACATTTCGCTTTCTATTAAGGTGTACTGCCATCTAAGTTGACCCATAAGCTTACGAATATTTCTCCTGTATTACCCACCCTTTGAATATGTGCTTGCTTCCTTAGATATTAAGTTCATGTTTTTGTGCAGTTTTACCCTGATATCTAGAAACTTCCGTGCCTAGTGGATTAACTCCCAACTTGATTGTTGATCCAGAGGTCTTAACATGTTCTTGTGAACCTAATCATGCATCAATTACAAAAAGGCCCGCTTTTGATACTCGACCATGCTATGAAAATCTCTTGGCTATGTTTAGCATTATCCCTTAGTCTTTTTATATCATATTTGCCTAACTGCATGATGGCGGTCCCTGGACGAGATCACCGAGGGATGAACGTACACTCTCTAGCACTTAATATGTAAAAGCGCGGCTTAGCACTATTGCTTTGAAACCCAGCCATTGACGCGTGTTTCAAAACACCACCCTTCTGTGGCCAGAAAACTTTTTGCATAACATCAGCCTTCCAGTTTTGTACATAATATCACCCTGCAAGCATTAGACTTATAGCCTGCTCCATAGTCTTGGCTATTAAACGGAATTAAAACCCTAGAGCTATTGCTTTGAAACCCAGCCACTGACGCATGTTTCAAAACACCACCCTTCTGTGGCTAGAAAACTTTTTGCATAACATCAGCCTTCCAGTTTTGTAAATAATAGCACCCTGCAAGCATTAGACTTATAGCCTGCTCCATAGTCTTGGCTATTAAACGGAATTAAAACCCTAGAGCTATTGCTTTGAAACCCAGCCACTGACGCATGTTTCAAAACACCACCCTTCTGTGGCTAGAAAACTTTTTGCATAACATCAGCCTTCCAGTTTTGTAAATAATAGCACCCTGCAAGCATTAGACTTATAGCCTGCTCCATAGTCTTGGCTATTAAACGGAATTAAAACCCTAGAGCTATTGCTTTGAAACCCAGCCACTGACGCATGTTTCAAAACACCACCCTTCTGTGGCTAGAAAACTTTTTGCATAACATCAGCCTTCCAGTTTTGTAAATAATAGCACCCTGCAAGCATTAGACTTATAGCCTGCTCCATAGTCTTGGCTATTAAACGGAATTAAAACCCTAGAGCTATTGCTTTGAAACCCAGCCACTGACGCATGTTTCAAAACACCACCCTTCTGTGGCTAGAAAACTTTTTGCATAACATCAGCCTTCCAGTTTTGTAAATAATAGCACCCTGCAAGCATTAGACTTATAGCCTGCTCCATAGTCTTGGCTATTAAACGGAATTAAAACCCTAGAGCTATTGCTTTGAAACCCAGCCACTGACGCATGTTTCAAAACACCACCCTTCTGTGGCTAGAAAACTTTTTGCATAACATCAGCCTTCCAGTTTTGTACATAATATCACCCTGCAAGCATCAGACTTATAGCCTGTTCCATAGTCTAGGCTATTAAACGGAATTAAAGCCCTAGAGCTATTGCTTTGAAACCCAGCCACTGACGCATGTTTCAAAACACCACCCTTCTGTGCCTGCACAACCTTTTACACAACATCAGTCTTCAATCCCTAGACTTATTAGATGGCTTGTTCTTGTTGTTAACTTTCAGGTTTAGTAATAGACTTATTACGTACTCCATAATTTTCGCTACTGAATTGAATTGAAAACTATTCGCACCATTGATTGCCTCAAATCCCAGCCACAGACTTCAAACTTTCACTGTTTAAGCAAAATCTCATACTTATCACATGCGTTGTAGCTCTTGCAAAGCAGTTATGTTTTCGTGAATTTTGTGTTCTTCTAATCATCAAACATGTTACGTTTTCCGTTGAATGTTTTGATAGTGTGCTTTACTTTGATAGTGTGGTGATAGATAGCTTCCTTGACTAAGAGTATATGCACGATAACTATCACCTGCGGAGGAGATTGCCTCGTATCTTTGTTATTGATGAAGAGGCAAGACAATTCGGCACACACAGATGGGTAACATGCAAAATCCGAATTTTCTATGGAAATTCAATTGAGTTAGTACAGGAAACTGAAGCAAGCCTGTTATGGAAGCGGTGATCAAGATGGCAGTGAACAAGACGCAACAGAGACAAAAGGACCCAACCATCATAGAAATTCTATATAAATCTTCTACCATCCAACTGAGCCACATAGCAAGTATCTATAAGGCATGTTAGACAATCCTTGCCAGTTTTCTGCACTGCTTAGAAGCTTTGGCTATGTGTCTAGGCCCATTACAAACGTAAGCAAAAAGAGCGGGAAAATGCGTTGAAATTTAATCACATGACCATCTATATGCGCTTTTAACCATTGATTTTTTGACTTAACGTCATTTGCGTCAACGGCCATAAAGAAATTCTTCGGTGTTCTAATAACATCGGATCGCAGCCAGAATTAGGCAAGATCTCTGCTTACTCACATAAGTTTGATTCTTTATGAGAGTGTTTGTTTTTAGATTTGTTAAATTTAGATCAACCGGTTTGTGCGCGTTCGCATCTGACAGTCTTGGTAATTACTAGATTTAAGTGTAGGTCTTACGACTTAGCGACTTAAAAAGACTTGAATAAGATCAGAAGCCACTCCTTGCGACTTGATCCACGAATTTAGAACGATTACGCCATATCCATGGTGATTTACATTCGATCATAGAATGCCGAAATGGGCGTGCCTCGTAACTATGCCGCTGAATGCTGCAAGAGTTTCATATACGTCCCCCCGTAATTTTTACTCATAAGATACTATATGGAGAGTATCTCAGAAGAATAATGGATTGCTTGACGAAAACGTTTAGTAAGTAAGTAAATTATTATTTGCTATCAAAATTTATAAGAAAAGCTTGGGGTAAAAACATTAAATGTACTAGAATAAATGCAACAAAGGATTTCATTAAAGACCCTCTGCTAACCATGTGGCTTTGCACGCCGTTGCTGTCCCATAATGCACTGCAAATGGACTTTCCGATTATCTTAAAGTCTCTGATGCTAGGCCGGAGTTGTGCAGTTTTCTCATGCGCAGCACGCAAAGCTTCATGGTTAGCAGAGGGTCTTTAAGTTACAATATACAGGTTACAATACTTTCATTTTGTTCTCATTTTTTCATTTTAAATTCTTCAGGCACAATGTCCCTTCAGCTCTAATACCATTTAATAATTCAAAAAATTTACAAACGCAATTTACAAATGAATCAGTCGCTGAAGAGGCCTCAGAGGTGAGGCGAAAGCTCCGGCCAAAAAGATATCAAGCGCAAATGGAGTGGAAAAGAAACAATGGCAAGTAGACCTGCTTTGAATTTTGTAAATAGCAAAAAATTTACAGTTTCATAGATTAAGATCATATAAAAAAATCAACGATTCTAGCCTAAGGACAAATGCTATTCTTCCAGGGAGTCGTATTTTAATTGGTTTTCAACTTATCAAATGTACTTTTGATTGCTTTTTAAATTGGCACAAGGTAGGAAGCCCCCTGATACTTATAGGAATTTCATTCCAGACCTTTTAAGAGCTGAATAGGAAAATCCTGAAATCAGCACATAGATACTTTCAATTGAAAGTGAGTAAAGATTTAAGAAAGTAAAGAACCCCCGGGGAATACCCCAGTAACGATGGCAGGGGCAGCATTAAAAAGGCCGAAATTAGATCTTATTTTTATAATGTTCGCTCTGGAGGCAGGTGAAAGAAGAAGCTTAGTGATTGAGATAAAGAAACCGAAGAGTTAACATGAAAACGTTGTTTTGGATGGACCTAATGTGGCTACCATGGTTTGTTGGCTATCGAAGCAAACACTCATTCACGCAGTTTTTCACGAAGTTGGGTCAAGGTTGGGTCAATTACTTACTCGTGATCTTGCATTTGGCTATACCAATACCACTTCGGTGCCTTCTACTTCCACTTCGGTACCAATACCACTTCGGTACTTTCTGTAGTTTGATGTTCATTTTGAGCGGTTGACCCAATGTTGCTTCTGAAGGTTGTTCAGAAGTACGATATTAGTTAGGGGGTCCTGAAGGGGGTGCTGAAGGGGGGTCTCAATTCAGTCTTCTCAGTCACATTTTGTTGGAAATCCCACTAATTTTCCGTTGATACATTCCGATGCTGTTGGTATGCCAATCCCGCAGTTGATAAAATCCTAGTCCTTGTGCATAGAAAAGATTTCAAGTAAATTCCAGTTCCAAATTTAACCCCTCCAGAACCCTTTAGCATCAACGTATGGTTCTTCCTGGATAGGGCAGGCAAAGATTACTCCTTTATCCACCGAAGTAGCCTCTGAGTGTTTAGCAGCGTCCCTTATGGCCTTGCCCTTGCGTTCCTTGAGGCAAATATAAGCCTGGAGACGAGAAGGGGGAAAAAGAGAAATCCTAAATAAAGCCCTTACCAAACATTTCAGCCAACATTCGCCCGACAATTGTTGGCTGTCAATGCTGGATCGTTTGGCCTCCCTTGTTGTACTGTTTGGCCATCTTGTTGGCAGACCCACCATTTGCTGGCAGACCCAACATTCGTTTGGACTGACGTTTGAAATCGATCAAAAATGTTGGCAATCCCTTGTTGGATGATATTGGGTTGCTTGGCCGTGTCAGCCAATATTTGTTGGGCCTGCCAATAAATGTTTGGCCTGCCAACAAGGTGGCCAAATGATCCAACAAGGGTGGCCAAACGATCCATCTTTGACAGCCAACAATTGTTGTCCTCTTGATACAGCTAATTAGCAATATGTTTGCGTATCTTGAAATCACAACTTCAAAACTGATTTGGTTCGGGTTAACGGTGTGGTTCTTTCATCCGCTAATCTAATAAGTTAAGACTAAACCTTTTCACTAGGCCCGTGCTCTACATTAGATAAATGAAAGAGTTACATTTATAACGTTACTCTAAACCTAATTGAGTAAAAAGATAAAAAACATCAGTGCCCTGATATAATGTATGATTGGAAGTAATTAAATTATGTATAACTGATGCAATGTGAAAAGATTAATCAGCTAAATAAACGAAGACGTCTTTTGGTACAGACGTCCCATTGATCTTTGCTAAACTCAAGTCTGACCCAGATAAGATGGCTGGTGTATCAATGCCCCCTTGTGTATAAACCCATCCTGCTATACGTATCATTGTACGATACATATTAGATGTAGCACAGGGAACAAATGTCATCTATCTGAGACAACGACCTTTTGACAGCATAGGCCTAAAATCTTTAAAAAAGCTGATGCTAAATTATATTACCTCTTTCTTTGGATTGAATACCGGGTGTCCCAAAAAAGTATACAGATTTGGTCAACCCTAACGATCAGAATTTAGCATGAATCAATCTGAGATCATTTTCAAAACATTACTCGATAGTTAACTTGAACATAGATACCTTGCTTGTCGACATTGGTGCTTTGAGAGTAGTATATTAATCTTCAAAGGACAAATTTGCCTCCACCTCCAAACCAGAGCTTTGGCGTTTTGGCCTAACCAAATTCTTAAAGCACAGCGAATAAGTCAACAACAGACTTCGAAAAATTTGACCCAGAGGAGGAGAAAAGTTAAAAACTGCACAACAAATGCGTTTCACAAAATATAATTTACGTGACGTTTATCATCAAGGGAGCTCCGAGGTAAATTTTATTCATTTTAAGTGAAACAAATTGTGGATATTGCTTAGGCCAAAACACCAAAGCTCTGGTTTGGAGGTGGAGGCAAATTTGTCCTTTGAAGATTAATATATCTACTCCCAAACCACCAATGTCGACAAACAAGGTATCTATGTTCAAGTTAACTATCGAGTAATGTTTTAAAAATGATTTCAGATTGATTCATGCTAAATTCTGATCGCTAGGGTTGACCAAATCTGTATACTTTTTTTTTGGGATACCCGGTAGTTTGAAGTAAACTTTAGCTACTTTGCTATAATTCCCAACCATTGATTTTTTTGATATCTTGATTAGTTTCAATATTACAACTTTTTTTATATGACAACTTGTTTGTTGGTGTAACGTCATGAAATTTCTAAATCGTAAATCAGAAGAGTGATAGGCTGCTGCTTACCAGTATAATATAAAACCATGATTTATAAAACCATGATTTTCTTGACAGTTCTATTATTGTTTATCCATTTAATTTTTTCAAAACTTTCCAATTATTTTTTTTATAAAAAGAAAAACGCTGTTATGTTTGTTGAAAATAATCAAGATATCAAAAGAGCCCAAAAGAGTCAACGGTAGAATAGACAATAACGCTAAAGATGGCGGCTCCAAAGACTCTGTTGTGTTTCGCTACAAAGCATGCTGGTAAAAAGCTCCCTGACGACCACCTAACGACGTTAAAATTTTGGTCTGCCGTTTCGACTGGCTACCTTCAATTCGAATCGACCTTGAATTCGAATGCAACATGGTTCGAAAGGAAGCCTTTCCAAAGCAGAAAAAGTAAAGTTTTGATTCGAATTGAAGTTTTAATTAAAGATTCGTGGTCGAATTGCAAAATTTTCCTATTTGTTTACATTGATTCCTTGTTCCGAACTTTACCACAGCTACAGCTAGTAAAATCGGCAGACCAAGATTTTTATGTTGTTAGGTGATCGCCAGGGAGCTTTGCGTGGCCGCCATCTTTAGCGTTTTTGTCTATTACAGTAAAGTGCCTAAAATTCCTTTCAAGCCATTCAATCCAAAGAAAGATGTAATAGCAAGGGCGATATGAAATGCGCAGTTCCGTTGAAAATAAATCTGCGAAGGGATGCGAGGGAAAATCAATCCGTTGATTTTAGGAAATGCTGTGAGGGAAACACTCTGCAGAGACAAACTTTAGGCCATTAAAAGGGGAAAAAGATGATGTTTACAGAGCTTGTAAAAACAATAAATGCCATGGAAAGTTTAAAGGTACTGCCAGTAAGGTATGAACAATTTCTCGTAGCAAACATGTAAGCAAATTGGGCCTAAGAATTGACACATGCTCCCCGATCGGGGCTTAGGCCTAAATCAATATTTTCAACAGAACTGCGCATTATATCGCCCTTGGTAATAGCCAGCTTTTTTTAGATTTAACGCCTATGCTGCGTTTAACCAGTTTGATACCTCATGACTATTTCTTATCTTAAAAATATACAATGAACACTTCACACGATGGGTTCATGCCTACAGCTTTCCAAGGGCACAAATTCATTGATTGGCCTGCACCAATCGTTGCACATGTTAAAATGAAAGTTACGGGCTAAAATGAAAGAACGTGATGCTACATGGCTTCATGTAGATCTTACGTATATTTTTATGGCTTGTGGCCTTGTGGCTTCATGGCTTCGGCACAGTTCGTCAATTACTAACAAAATTCCTTTCCATTACTAGAAATGAAAATGCCACGAGATCAAACTCATTCACCACTCAGATCGAAAGAAGTGCTTTAACCAAGAATAAGTGAGTATTTCTTAACTTCTAAAGCTTTCTGCATTTGGCTCAGTTTAACCGTGAGTTTAACAGCCTCTTCTATTGTGTAAGTACTCTCCTATTTCTCCTATGGTTACCTGTGACATTAAAATCGCCAGATCCTTGTACCCTGACCACAAGCAGTGGGACTGTTTACTGTAACAAACTTAGTTGAAAATAAACGCAAACCAACCTCGAATTTGTTGTCTTCTTTGCTTTGTCTTGCCATTGACCTACCTTCGACGTTTAAGTTTACTTCATGTCTCAATACATGATTTACATCTGTGCGGCTCGCAGCTTGATGCCCCGCAACTTATTGCTAGGAATCAAGTTTGCGAGCCGCCGCATAGATGCAAATCCTTAATTGATGTAAATTCAAACGTGCAGGCCAACGGTTGAGAGAGAAGAAAGAAGGTAGATCAATTGACAAGACAGAGGAAAGACGACGATAGATTTGATGTCAGTTTGATTTCATTCTCAATTGAATTGAATCCCATTGCTCGTGCTGCTCGTGCCTCGCAAATATCTTGGAGTGGAGTTTCATCAAACTGAAAGAGTTTTTAATGAAAGAATTTTAGCGAAAGCTATCGGACAGGAGCTTCTCAAGGTTCCAAATTATACAGCTAAGGCTCAGTAACAGGGCCTTTGCACACTTCCAGTCCACATCAATGGCAGTATCCATTTCAAAACATATGACATGGGGAAAGTTCTTTGTGATCGCGCGTTGTCACAGATTACAGACGGCACCGACCTCCCACGCGCATCACGCACGCGTCTGATGAGATCCTGATGACTTTTCTCGTATAGGTGCTGTGAATTTTTGACAAGTGATTAATTCTTAGTTCAAAGGATGATATTTTTGTATCCCTGTGTCAAGCCGCCGATTTGCGGGACTGGCGTCATTAATGTTGACTACGAATCTATTGAGATCCCAGAGGAATTTGCACATTTCGATCCCAAATCCAGGGGGTCGGACCTCTCTCGGACAGACTTGCTCGTTTGGGTATTTTTGATTCGTCCAGAACTTGGCACTTGTCTTCTAGCTTGATTGAGGGGACTAGACCTTTTAGCTAGTTTCCAAAATACAGTAGTCTAGAAAGAGCCCCGGAAAGAGTGTTATTTTTTGTGCTCAATGACGGATTTTCGATTGGAGACAGAGATGGAAGCTCGTTTGTCAATCTTTCAAATCTTTCGAGTCAGAATCGAATGCCAAGTTCCCAAATAGCTTCATGGTATAGCTTCTTTGGGACTGGACTGCCTCCTGGCAATGCAGAGGAGAGATGCCCGTTTGAACTGAACCGTGTGGCGAAGAATTGATATAGGCGCCGTAGGGCCCATAGGTTACTATAATTTTATGATCGAGGACGACGGGCTGAAAGAAATTTGAGTTAGCTTTATTAGCCTGCGTGCAGACTCGACTGGTTTACAAAAATTGAAATTGAGTTGAATGGAAAATTGAAGAAAAACTCCCAGTAGTTTTTCTTCAGTTTTCAATTCAACTCAATTTCAATTTTTGTAAACCAGTCGAGTCTGCATGCAGGCTATAGCTTTATAGGATCGGCGTATTTTTGGCAAGGAGAAGGCTAAGGTTGTCAATGGCTAATGTTTTCAAATAGTCTCTACATGAAAGCAAAGTTTATTAAAGTCAGTTTAGAGGCGCAAACTATGAACGAAAACCTACCTCGGCGGCGCTTGTTGCGAATCCCAAAAATGTTATCACAAATCGTAATTGAGTTTATGAGAAACCAAATTATTATTAAACCCAGTCTGTTAGAAAATGTGAAATTTGGAATTGTAAAAGTCAGGGACAGAAATGTTTTGGGTTGGTATTTGCTGTTCTTGTTTTGCAAAACAACCTTGCTGGCACAGGGAGGGGCAGTGACGTTGCCTGTGATTACGTATGTATGTACCTGAATAAGTGTGAGTCATTGCTTGATGTGATGGTCAGAACTCAGAAGAGCGTTAGAGGTTTTCTACTAGCCTTGGTTTAGTTGGGTAGATTTTGACGAAACGCCCCCCGCCACGAAGCGAAATGCGCAAACCTCGTTATGTGACAAAGTACCGTCACGATTTACAAACCGGGGGTTTGATTAATCTTTGACATAATAGGAGGCGATTATCGTGTAAACATTTATGTTGACAGAAGGATTTCGCTAAGTGGTAACGAGCACCTCTCACCTTTTCATCATTTCCGAAATGAATATGCTGAAAAGGAATTAATGAACATACTCGTCAGTTGATCTTGGAAAATAGAACGAAGCGGCTGGTACAAAAGTTGTTGCTGTTTTGTATTATATTTGTTGATCTGAAAGGTGGGCATTCGAAGGCGAAAGAGAGAATTTGGAACATTTGGAGAGAGGTACAAACAAGCTGTTGACGTTGTTGGAACTCTAGAGGCAAGCTGATAACATAAACGTCGTGGCAATTTTTGTGTTATATTTATTGCTTTGAAAGTTGATCGTTCAAAGGTGGTAGAAAGAATTGGAACAGTTAGAGAGAGAGGTGTGCAATAAAAGATGCATTTCACATCGAAGAGAAATCAGGTATGGTAGTTTAAATGTTTCACAAAGTTTGCCTTACTTTCACCTTCCGTGTAAAACTGATGCTGGCTCTTTATTTGATCAATAGAGTTCCATAAGTATGCATCATTTATTTGTCATTTCATTTGACACTTTCAAGCACTCTGAACTTTCTGTACAACTTTTTCCAAGAATGAATGACCTTCCTAGTATATGTGCTCCACTGTATGTCTTTTTCCTGGTCTGTTCGTAAATGGACGGAACAGAACACACACAGCATTGCCAAAAGATCGAACGAACTTTGCACACCATTGGCATTGCCACAAACTTTAAGTTAGAAAGAAAGAATGAACAAGGACAGGTTGTAATAAATTGACAATGTGTGTGACTCCTTTTAAGTTACAGTTATGGTTTGTTTATGAACCTCATAGCCATATGACATACAACATAAACAGGCAAAATCGAAGAGTGCCACCATGAATTCACGAAGAAGGAAGGGAAATAGGGAAAAACCATTTTTGCTGAAATGAAATTAACGCCCAAGATAGTAGATACTGTTTGACATCATTGTGGCTCCCTGGGATCTTTATTGTTGTCGTGTTTGGTACAGCCTGGTTGAATGAGGCGGAGGGTAGAAATGCCAGATGTAGCAAAAACACATTTTTAAACCAGTGCTAATTACTATAAAATACTAAAATAGAAGATAAGATACTACAATATTACAAATACTACAATACTGAATTACTACAATACTACGATATTACGATGTTACATCATTACTACAAGGACATAGAACAAGACAGGACGATACCACAGAGGGTGTGTTCGGGCACATCTCCTCTGCAGCCACCCAACACAGAAACAGTACATAGATAAACACAACACATTTAGGGTGAACGTGATGCCAACACTGGTATTGAAGATGTCAGTTTGTGAGAATGTGCTGATTTTTGTAGCAAAAGTAATTACTTAACAAAGCAAACAGAGCAGTAGGGGTCAATCGTTCTCCTAAATGTGTGCAAGAATCTTGCTGAGCAAATGTGTTGTATAGATTCTCTTCGGCCTCTTCGATGCCACCGAAATTTAGAGGTTTTTATGCAAAGTGCGAAATGCATGCGATTTATAGAAACTGATAACCCTCAAATCAATGACTGTAGCGGTCATTCAATTTTTGGGTGACAGTAGGGTTCTAAATTTGGAAAGTTTACATTGCCGTGTTATGGTGTCAAAAGCTAGTTTGTTTTAGCGACATGAATTGAATCATGATTGAAGTCGGCGCATCTTTGATCTTTGAAGGTGTTAATGTAATGATTTCTCTTATGTTGCCCGACAGAGAAAGGAAGTCACGAATATGCTTGCGGCACGTCAGATTTTCAGGGGAAGAAAGAAAATTGTTAACACTTCGTTTTTAATGTTACTGATCTGTTTTTAATATTTCCGATCTTGGGAGTCCAAAAATCTCATTCATTCAGTGATTCATGCATTCATTCGTTCGTAATTCATTCACCCGAGAATAGCCACTATGGAAACATTCCTTTCACACACTTATATTTGTGTTTCGGAACTTATCTGGCGACTTGCTGTGACCAGTGTCAGACGAAAATATTGACCATTTGAAGATGCCAAATTCGTGCGCTATTCTGAAGGTGTTGTTTAACCCTTTGCGTCGTTGTGTCCCAGTTGATGTCCCACCAAAAGAATTAAACGCTAGTTCAGTTTTTAGCCAAATTTTTTGCTTGGACCTCAACTGAGACACAAAGACATTTTCGTGTTCAATTTTTTGTGTAAGAGACTAAGAATTGTCTGTCTGCATTAAACTCAGAAAGTTTTATTTAGAAGTACGTCCCTCGGTGCGTTTCCCAGTTAAGAAACATTTTATGGTTTTGTGATTTTTACGGAAGCAGTGCACGATATACATAAAATAGCATCGCAAGTAGTAGATGACAACCNATTCGTGCGCTATTCTGAAGGTGTTGTTTAACCCTTTGCGTCGTTGTGTCCCAGTTGATGTCCCACCAAAAGAATTAAACGCTAGTTCAGTTTTTAGCCAAATTTTTTGCTTGGACCTCAACTGAGACACAAAGACATTTTCGTGTTCAATTTTTTGTGTAAGAGACTAAGAATTGTCTGTCTGCATTAAACTCAGAAAGTTTTATTTAGAAGTACGTCCCTCGGTGCGTTTCCCAGTTAAGAAACATTTTATGGTTTTGTGATTTTTACGGAAGCAGTGCACGATATACATAAAATAGCATCGCAAGTAGTAGATGACAACCCACTATCGAAACAATAAGATTGGGAGTTCGCATTCTCTTGGAATGGTGTAAAACTATCGAAGTGTCCTTTATTAACCTATCCATGCATTCACCTTTATCACCCGTGCAAACAAAACCTGGAGTTGTATGAAGGGGAAGTTTCACTGGTTGTTTAGAGCAAGTAAAAACATAGATTGGAATTTTCATGGCGATGTCTTCAAATCAATTTAAAAGTCAAAGAATGAGGCAATTTTAACTTTCATTCTCGACATAGTTAAAAGCTGGCCCGGGCCAAGTTAAAAATATAGTCTATTGTATTTGATACTGTTTGCACGTGCCGTTTAATTCTTAAGAAACAATGGGTGCGTGGGCGTTTTCGTAGCCTATTTATAGCGACCACGCAATATAGCTATGTCTATTCCCTTTAAACTTCATGCATGGGCGTTAAGAAACGCGGTAGTTATTTCTACAAACATTTTTTTTGCTGTGTCCCTATGCCCGTGAAGGTTCAAATCAGAACACAGGGAAACGAGGAAAACCGGGCACAACAACAACAACCTTCACGGGCATAGGGACACAGGAACTTTTTTGGCCCATAGTTTCCATTTCACGTATTTTTTTACAAGGAACTAAGAATTTCCCCAGTACTGAAAGTTTCTTAAAATTGTTAAGGATTCCTTGGAAGTTTCAAACATTCTTGATGTTCCGATGCGCTCCTGAACATATCGCAACTTTTTACGAAACTTGTCCAATGTCAAGACATTGCTCAAATGCCTTGCGAGTTATACAATACAAGAACAATGAAATTAAATTTAAAATATGCTAAGACTAAGAGTTCCTCAACGAAAAGAAAGAAGTTGCTTTAATAATTTTGTCCCAGTGCTGAGGTTTCTTAACTTTTTAGCGATCTGAGAGTTGAGTTTCGTATAAAGTTTTTCTTATAAAACAAATACGTGTACCCAGAGGTTATTAATTGTTTGGTGATCTGATCTGAGGGTTCTGTTTCTTAAAAAGAGTTTCTCACGAAAATTTTACGTGTTCTATAACATGACTAGACTTACGACGTGATTCCTTGTATTCGTTCAATATTTTTAATCAGATTTTGTATTTCTCTAGCGATCCAATTCGATGAGCGATACTGAGACTTACGTAATGAGTATAAGACATGACCTGATTTTACAGGAATGTAACTCTATCGTGTTTCTGCTTTTGGAGGTTCCAACGTAAAGTCGAGAATAAGATGCGGCTTCGATTATACGGAGATCTTAAGATTACAAGGGTATCCATATTAAGTGAAGCAGCATAAGAATTAATCGCATATAAGTATAGTTGATAACCGTATATGGAACTGAAGCTTGATACAATGGGATCTGTATTTAGAGGCTTTGCTGCAAAGAACTTGCTAATTCGAACTAAGAATCCACTGATCCCCGAAACGAACATGACATGCCCTTTCTCATTTTTTATTCAATTGATACCGATCTAAAATTACCAGTTTTAAAAACGAGCGCTGGTCAAAAGTCGTTCTCGTATCGAGGGGCCAGCCTCTGGAATAGCTGAGTAGGGAAACCAAAGTGGCACCGTCCCTCAGTGCCTTCAAACGGCTATCATAAAATGATATCAACACACTGAGCCAGAGCAACTGCCTTCTTTTGTTTCGTTTTCTCTTCTTTGTTTAACTAGAAAGATTGTCATTAAGTTGTTATTACCGCTATTTTGTTATATTATATCATATCTATTAATATGTTTTAACATGTCAGCTTGGAAAACAGCATTTATACTGAACTTTTTAACGTGTCTAATATTATAAAATGAAAAAAATATGAAAAAAATTAGTTAGGTTTCAAAGTTTTATAGTAGCTTAATAATAATAATAATAATAAATCGAATTTTTATACAGGATAATCTATCAGTGCAAAAAGCACTGTTATCACTAGAGTCCTTGTTCTTGAGCTTGCTGCTGTTAATATCCAGGATTACAACCTCACCCCTATCTATACTTTTCAGTGTTATTTATAGCATAGACTCCAAAGCTTCAGGAAGGTGGTGTAAAATTGTATTACCTCTTTCTGTCAATTGAATGGCTTGAAAGGAACTTGGGTAGTTTGCTGTAGTTCTACCTTGAACTTTTTTGATATCTTGGATTCTCTAGGGCTTTTGATCGTGCGTTTTAGGCAATTTTCCTGCTGTTGTGGAAGACTGATGTTTTAAACTTTTGAGTTTACCAAGAGATTATTATTTTGGCAATTACTGGAAAAAAGAAAATACTTTTATCTTTTAGCTATTAAAAAAATCAAAAATTTTCGATTATTTTGCCAGTACTTTTGCTGTAATTGTTTTCTGGATTTTTCAAAAAAGGGGGAAATTTCTTGAATTACCCTGTTCTAAACATTACACTTGATAGTGGCTCTATTTAACAAATATTTCTTTTCTTTTGTAGGTCGTAGCCTTGCTAGTATTCACCTGGATATCATTGGCANAATAATAAATCGAATTTTTATACAGGATAATCTATCAGTGCAAAAAGCACTGTTATCACTAGAGTCCTTGTTCTTGAGCTTGCTGCTGTTAATATCCAGGATTACAACCTCACCCCTATCTATACTTTTCAGTGTTATTTATAGCATAGACTCCAAAGCTTCAGGAAGGTGGTGTAAAATTGTATTACCTCTTTCTGTCAATTGAATGGCTTGAAAGGAACTTGGGTAGTTTGCTGTAGTTCTACCTTGAACTTTTTTGATATCTTGGATTCTCTAGGGCTTTTGATCGTGCGTTTTAGGCAATTTTCCTGCTGTTGTGGAAGACTGATGTTTTAAACTTTTGAGTTTACCAAGAGATTATTATTTTGGCAATTACTGGAAAAAAGAAAATACTTTTATCTTTTAGCTATTAAAAAAATCAAAAATTTTCGATTATTTTGCCAGTACTTTTGCTGTAATTGTTTTCTGGATTTTTCAAAAAAGGGGGAAATTTCTTGAATTACCCTGTTCTAAACATTACACTTGATAGTGGCTCTATTTAACAAATATTTCTTTTCTTTTGTAGGTCGTAGCCTTGCTAGTATTCACCTGGATATCATTGGCAGTTGGATATGTCCACAATCATTACATTCAAAAGGATTTAAGATGTAGTGAGAATTTACCAGAATCTCAACGATTGGAAAGAAACTGCACACCTTTAAAACCAATGAGGCTTCATCTCTTAGAAGATGCTTTTTGTAACGATGGATCTCGTGCTGGGTGAGTAAACACCTCTCTAAGCTTGAAACTCTTTCTCTCTTCGTCCCTCCCCC
>REGM01000493.1:51780-67832 GCA_004194415.1 Aurelia aurita
CCCCCCCCCACCCCCTCCCTCTCCTATCCCCAATGTATTCTGTGTTATTGTAGGACTTAGCACAGTGGACCGGGTGAGAAAATAAAAGTATTGGCATTTGACAAAGTGTACCAGGTGTCCCAAAAAATAGTATGCAGATTTGGTCGACCCTAGCGATGAGAATTTAGCGTGAATCAATCCGAAAATACTTTTAAAACATATCTCGATGGTCAACTTGAACATAGATACCTTGTTTGTTGATATTGGTGCTCTGAGAGTTGAAATATTAATCTTCAAAGGACAAATTTTCCTCCACCTCCAAACCAGAGCTTTGGCGTTTTGGCCTAAGCAGATTCTTGCAGCACCGTGAATAAGATTTTAAAATTATTTCGCTAAAATAGCTCATCTCGTTCTTTTTTTTTTTGTTTCGAGCAGAAATATTAGGGAAATGATCTTGATTTGAGGCCATTTTTTCAAGGTTTTTCGAAGGAGCCGTCTCGAGAAAATCCCGTATAAAATCGGAACAAAGTGACCGATTTCAGCCAGGTAAATTTTAATATCTAATCGAAAATGTCTGCTATTAAACCACAGGGAAACCAGGAAATAATTGTTGCTATTAAATAAAATTTGTAAAAAAAATTGTATTTCTTTGTCCCCTGTGCGCTTAGTCATTTTTGTACTTTAGTCCCCTGTGCTCCGCGAAAGACTGCGTATCGATAGAGGAGTAAGGTACAAAAATGACTAAGCGCACAGGGGACAAAGAAATACAATTACAAATTTTATTTTTAGCAACAATTATTTCCTGGTTTCCCTGTGGTTAAACAAGATATTTACCAACATTATTGCTTTGATATTCAGGGAGCAGTAGCCTTGCAAACGACGTGCACTTTTCCTGACTCACCCCGGTGCATTTTACAAAATAGGAACTTTAGTGTTGTGCAAACATTTAGTTAGTTTACGTTTTCTTCCCTTTCAGGTATTATCTCAGGAAAAAAGCTGGCAGCAAAAACTGGTTGATTTATCTAGAAGGTTACTTGAACTTTGTTACATACTTTCATATTTTCCTCGTTTCTCGTCCTACCTGTCGCTGATTATGTACTTTTTTGGACTCCTAGTCTAGCCAATTGTATACTTCTTGGCTATTTTGGAACAGGGGAAGGCCAAATAATTAATAATTTCTGTCTAGGAACCACCAGATGTGGCACTTTTAGTCAAGAGAAGGCCAAATTTGGCAATGTTTTGTCTTGGAAACGCCAGTTTTTGCCAATTTGCTCCACTAATTAGCCTTGCCAAGGCTATCATTTTCACAAAAATAGACAATAACGCTGAAGATGGCGGCTTCAGAGACTCTGTTGTGTTTTGCTGCAAAGCATGCTGGTAAAAAGCTCCCTGACGACCACCTAACGACTTCAAAATTTTGGTCTGCTGTTTCGACTAGCTAGCTTGAATTCGAATCGACCTTGAATTCGAATACAACATGCTTCGAAAGGAAACCTTTCCAAAGCAGAAAAAGTAAAGTTTCGATTCGAATTGAAGTTTTAATTAAAAATTCGCGTTCGAATTATAAAAATTTCCTATTTGTTTACATTGATTACTCATTCTGAACTTTCTCGCAGATAGCGAGTCGAAATGGCTGACCAAAACTTTTATGTCGTTAGGTGGTCGTCAGGGAGCTTTTTACCAGCATGCTTTGCGCAGCCGCCATCTTTAGCGTTATTTTCTATTGATCTAGCCAACGGCATCATTTTGAAAAATACCCCTACCCGAAATTTGGCATAGAACCCCCCTGCTATGAACATCAAGAATATCTACGCAAGGCTAAAGGATGGACCCGTCTCCTCTCTGTTCTTGCTAGATTGCAGAGAAGAAGAGACAGTAGTAGACAAAATCGTTTTATCAAGATCTGATGTTATTTTTCTTCATTAGGTGGTGGATATTGCTACAGCAAAAAGACATGCGCTGATCGAATGTTTGTTTCAAAGTCGAGGAAATATTCTTTGGTCTCAATTCTTAACTCATCTAAAAAGAAATTTGGTAAATTCTTCTCTTCTTTTTCTTATCCAATGTTGTTTATTCCTTTTACAGAGAATCGATATCTGTATATTGAGTGGCTGCTATAACTAGGGTAAAGAAAACGCCTACGCACCCATTGTTTCTTTAGCTACAAAATGAAACGGCACGTGCCAAAGTTACAATGCAGTATATTTCTATTGGCCCAGGTCAGCTTTTAAAGGCTCTTGCGCAACCGGCATGCATTGCGATCATTTTCATTCAGCGATCGATTATTTTCGTGCAGCATGAAATTAGGCCACCTTTACAAATAGGGCTGCATTGCATGCCGGTTGCCCAAGAGCATTTAAAAGCTGACCCGGGCCAATAGAAATATACTGCATTGTAACTTTGGCACGTGCCGTTTCATTTTGTAGCTAAAGAAACAATGGGTGCGTAGGCGTTTTCTTTACCCTAGTTATAGCAGCCACTCAATATACAGATATCGATTCCCTTTGCAGGCCCATTGTCAACCATGATCCTTTGTGCGCCGAATGAAAAGCAAGAAAAAGAGAGCCTAGGCCAGAAACGACTTTCCTATCATACGAAAGTCGACTTTGGCGCCGCAAAGGATCATGGCTAGCAATGGGTCTTTAATGAAATTTATTTGAGGAGCTTCCATCGACAGACTTTTATTTTTTCAAATTGTAGAGTTGTGCAAACGTGGAAATTATTTCAATGCAGTGGAACAATTGACAACATTTTCCATCTACCGCTGGCCGTGGTTATTCTTTTTCCGATCTTATCTGAAATTTTGTTTGAAATTTAATTTGATTAGCATTGCAGTTGAAAAATTCACTAACCTAAATTTGTTAAACGTTCAATTTTTAATTACTGCTTCTTGTAACGAAGATGATATTTATATTTTTCAGTGACTGGAATACTTTCGACGCAGAGGAAAACAAATCCATTATGGTGGAATGCTAATCATGTGTAAGTTGACATATATGCTCACCTTATTTAACCACAGAGAAACCAGGACTTATTTGGTAATAATTTTTTTTTATATTGTTGGCTATTTTTCAAACTGCGAAGGAGCCCCGCAGAAATATAGAACATTATCTATTGATTTTTGTTATTACCAAATAAATCCTTGTTTCCCTGTGATTTAACCCTCGTGGTGGAGGTTTATTGTTTGAAGCTAACTCGTTTTTATTTACGTAATTTATGGTCACATCGTTGCGAAAACCCAATATTCAATAGATTTGCTACTTTCCAACCTCGTCCCCAGGGCCTTTTTGTCATATTGAGACAGAAACGTCTCCGTCCCAATATGACAAAAGGCCCTGGGGATGAGGTTGGCTAGTTTCATTGTTTTAAATGAGAATATAAATCAGCAGTGAAGAAAAAAGTGTTTGTATTGGGAAATGATTGGTTCAAGGAGTTACCATTCTTTGGGATTATGTTGTTCTTAAAGCATGCTAAAAGTAAACGAACGGAGATATAACGATCTAGTCTAAGAGTAGACCAAAAGAAGGCCACGTGCCAAATATGTTTCTATTGTTTTTCATTAATCGAGAACAGCAAATACAATAGGCTACATTTAGATTGCTCCTAGCTAAGCCGCCTTTAACTCCATCAATTTACGTTACATCGCAAAATTTCAAACACACAAACAACTAATACAATTTAGCATGAATGATTCACCAAATATAGAAATCAAATAGGACATATTAGGCCCATAAAAACCTTCCTCCTTTCAGCCTGGCTAAACTCTTGATCAAGGTCTAAACTGCTGCTTTACTTTTTCGTCCTTCTTAGATATGTACCGTATTGCTCAAGCGACATCTGGACAGGAAACAAAACCGGGAAAGGTACATTTGATTGCATAGTTTGTTTCTTCCTTCCTTCGCTTCTATTTGTTTCTCATCTTTCTCAAGTTTTTAATTGCTGCCTTTTACATCCCTCACATCCAATGAGCATATTTTTTATGCTTGGGAAATGCTCTTAAACACTCTTTTATACAACAATCATTTTCAATACTTTCGTTGATAATTAATGAATATAGATGTTTTACGGTGCTGCAAATTATGTGTATATTATATTCGATAACTGACCTAAATTTTGGTATATTACCACAGGGAAACCAGATTAACTGTTGATTTTTGTAGTTTTTGTTATTTGGTAATTTATTCTATTTTTGTATTAAATCAACCTCCTGTTATTTTCCGTGATTCTATTNATACCCCTACCCGAAATTTGGCATAGAACCCCCCTGCTATGAACATCAAGAATATCTACGCAAGGCTAAAGGATGGACCCGTCTCCTCTCTGTTCTTGCTAGATTGCAGAGAAGAAGAGACAGTAGTAGACAAATTGTTTTATCAAGATCTGATGTTATTTTTCTTCATTAGGTGGTGGATATTGCTACAGCAAAAAGACATGCGCTGATCGAATGTTTGTTTCAAAGTCGAGGAAATATTCTTTGGTCTCAATTCTTAACTCATCCAAAAAGAAATTTGGTAAATTCTTCTCTTCTTTTTCTTATCCAATGTTGTTTATTGCTTTTACAGAGAATCGACATAGTTAAAGGCTCTTGCGCAACCGGCATGCATTGCGATCATTTTCATGCAGCGATCAATTATTTTCGTGCAACATGAAATTAGGCCACCTTTACAAATAGGGCTGCATTGCATGCCGGTTGCCCAAGAGCATTTAAAAGCTGACCCGGGCCAATAGAAATATACTGCATTGTAACTTTGGCACGTGCCGTTTCATTGTGTAGCTAAAGAAACAATGGGTGCGTAGGCGTTTTCTTTACCCTAGTTATAGCAGCCACTCAATATACAGATATCGATTCCCTTTGCAGGCCCATTGTCAACCATGATCCTTTGTGCGCCGAATGAAAAGCAAGACAAAGAGAGCCTATGCCAGAAACGACTTTCCTAGCATACGAAAGTCGACTTTGGTGCCGCAAAGGATCATGGCTAGCAATGGGTCTTTAATGAAATTTATTTGAGGAGCTTCCATCGACAGACTTCTATTTTTTCAAATCGTCGAGTTGTGCAAACGTGGAAGTTATTTCAATGCAGTAGAACAATTGACAACATTTCCCATCTACCGCTGGCCGAGGTTATTCTTTTCCCGATCTTATCTGAAATTTACTCAGATCTCAGATTTCGAATCTAATTTGATTAGCATCAGTTGAAAAATTCACTAACCTAAATTTGTTAAACGTTCAATTTTTAATTACTGCTTCTTGTAACGAAGATGATATTTATATTGTTCAGTGACTGGAATACTTTCGACGCAGAGGAAAACAAATCCATTATGGTGGAATGCTAATCATGTGTAAGTTGACATATATGCTCACCTTATTTAACCACAGAGAAACCAGGACTTATTTGGTAATAATTTTTTTTTATATTGTTGGCTATTTTTCAAACTGCGAAGGAGCCCCGCAGAAATATAGAAAAATTATTTATTGATTTTTGTTATTACCAAATAACTCCTTGTTTCCCTGTGATTTAACCCTTGTGGTGGAGGTTTATTGTTTGAAGCTAACTCGTTTTTATTTACGTAATTTATGGTCACATCGTTGCGAAAACCCAATATTCAACCTCGTCCCCAGGGCCTTTTGTCATATTTGGACGACAAAAGGACCTGGGGACGAGGTTGTTTGCTAGTTTCATTGTTTTAAATGAGAATATAAATCAGCAGTGAAGAAAAAAGTGTTTGTATCGGGAAATGATTGGTTCAAGAAGTTACCATTCTTTGGGATTATGTTGTCCTTAAAGCATGCTAAAAGTAAACGAACGGAGATATAACGATCTAGTCTAAGAGTAGAACAAAAGAAGGCCACTTGCCAAATATGTTTCTATTGTTTTTTCATCAATCGAGAACATCAAATACAATAGTCTACATTTAGATTGCTCCTAGCTAAGCCGCCTTTAACTCCGTCAATTTACGTTACATCGCAAAATTTCAAACACATTAACTAATACAATTTAGCATGAATGATTAACCAAATATAGAAATCAAATAGGACATATTAGGCCCATAAGAATCCTCCTCCTTTCAGCCTGGCTAAACTCTTGATCAAGGTTTAAACTGTTGCTTTACTTTTTTGTCCTTCTTAGATATGTACCATATTGCTCAAGCGACATCTGGACAGGAAACAAAACCGGGAAAGGTACATTTGATTGCATAGTTTGTTTCTTCCTTCACTTTTATTTGTTTCTCGTCTTTCTCAAGTTTTTGATTGCTGCCTTTTACATCCCTCACATCCAATGAGCATATTATCATATTTTTTATGCTTGGGAAATGCTCTTAAATACTCTTTTATGCAATAATCATTTTCATTTCTTTCGTTGATAATTAATGAATATAGATGTTTTACGGTGTTGCAAATTATGTGTATATTATATTCGATAAATGACCTAAATTTTGGTATATTACTAGCTAACATTGCTGTGCTTATCCTCAAGATACGTCCATAGAAAGTTCAACTTTTCTTAGCATTTTAACCCTTTATTCCTCTCCAACATTAAACGCGAATGCGTATCCGATTGACATGAATCTTCTATAAAATTTTCAGGAGGATTTTCATTCCTTGGAGCACGAATAATAGATTCAGTGATTGATGATCTTTGGAGGAATAAAGGATTTAACAGAGCTCTAAATCTAACACTGGCTGGTAGCAGGTATTCTTTACTTTGATTTGCAGATTTGGCAAACCTTTTCTTTGTTTCTTATGTCCCTTTAACATACAGTAAAAACCCGCGTATAAGAACCTAGTGGATTAAGAACCTTCAGGCTGAAATTGTCAAATTTTCAATTGTTTTATAAGAACCAATCCATTGTATTCATTGTTTAAGAACCCAGGCTGACATGCAAAATAGTAGGTTCTTATACGCGGGTTTTTACTGTAGGCGTCAAATCTTTGCAAAACTTTAAAAAATAATCGTGTAAAATGTTATTGTGCTCTTCCCTCAAGTGAATTGCTGGACTTGCTACAAGTCCCCCTCGCGACAAACCGGAGAAGGGAAAAAAAGCGCTTTTTTTCCCTTCTCCGGTTTGTCGCGAGGGAGACTTGTAGCAAGTCCAGTGAATTGCTTGAAGGGAAGTTTAAGTAATTTGTCATAACTCCAGAGAGCAGATTTTTGATATCATCGTCATTTTTAGAATTACAGCCTTTTTTTTGTTTTATAAAAGGAGATATGAAAGGAAGAATCTAAAGCTTTGACAGACATTAAAAGCACCATAAAATCTAAACTGATTGAGAAAATCAATGCAATGTTCAAGAAGTCCTCAGTTTATTAAGATCTACCAAAATGGTAGTAAGTAAAAGTCTGTACGATTTAGCAATTTGATGACGCCACAACTTTAAACCAGCAGAAATATAAAAAATACTGTAATTCTGAAACTGATGATGATATAAAAACTACTCTCTCTGGAATTATGGCAAATTGTTTAAAGTTCCCTTCGAGCAATTCATTTGAAATAATAAGGCAATAACATTTTACACTATTATTTTTAAAGTTTTGCGAAGATTTGATGCCTATGGTTGTTTCTTTAGCTATTGGCAACAGAATTTGCAGAGGACACAATTTTTTATCACAACTTGCCAATGCACATTTGGAACCTTCAATACTGCTGTAGCTTTCCCAGAGAGTGTTGTTCCATTCCAATAACTGTAAATGTGAATGTTTTTTTCTTTGTCGTATTGACGCTGTTCTCTTTTCAATCGCTTTTGCCATGATACGTTCTAATGTTCTAATTTTCCAAAGACTACTTTTCAGTCATAACGTTAATCAACCTGGTTCCGAGGGCCAGTTTCCTACGTCAATACTGACCCAAATTCAAATTCGCAATGCTGGATTCAGCAGCCTCCTTTTGGGTCATGGGAACGAGGTTAAACGTTAATTCGAATCGTCAAAGCTCAGTTCGTCTGCATTGGGTCCTAATCTTTGGTATATACTTTCAAGACTACAATTTACTTGTCACGAGAAAATGGATGCCCTACCTCAAATAAGGAGGAAATTGGCTTACAAGTTTGATTTGTAAAATTTAACGGCATCAAATTTGCTAGAATTCTACATTTACTGATTGTAAACCAAAACGCTATCAAAATCCAAACATCTCTTTTTGAAACAATCAATTGATGTCAGTAGGGAAAATGATTTGATAAGTTTTCGAGTTAAAGGCTCTTGCGGAACCGGCATGCATTGCGATCGTTAGTTTTATTTTTCGTGGATTTCATTAAATTCGAATTCAATGTTCAACACATGTAAGGAGAGATACAGCCGCATCTGGAGACAGTCTTCCCCGCCCACGACGTGCTGGTTTCGTGAGCAAGATCGCAAAATTATTTTCATGCAGCGTGAAATTAGGCCACCTTTACAAATAAGGATGCTATGCATGCTGGTTGCCCAAGACCCTTTAAGGCTGGAGCGTTATTTTGTGCGTTTAGTTTCGGAAAGCACTGTAGCCGTTACTGATGAATATTGTCGTTGCGTTTTTCAGTGCTGGTGGTACAGGAGTGATGTTCAACATAGACAGGGTAGCTGATAACTTAGAGAAACGAGGATCGCCAGTTTACGTTCGTGGTATAGTCGATTCTGGCTGGTTCTTAGACAATGACGTAGTCAAATCGAAGAATTGTGATGGTGGACCATGTAAACCAAGTGATGTCATCAAAGCTGCTATGAAGTATTGGAATGCTGATTTACCATTAAGCTGTACGAAAGATAAATCGAAAGATGAAAGACATCTGTGTTTGTTTGGGAATGAGATATATCCTACACTTAAACGTAAGTTTCTGTATTTCTCCTTTAAAAATTGTGAATTAAAAATTGAGTTTCTGTTGACGATAGTCTGCTCTTGAAAGACGCGTTGTTCAGATTTTCGTACAGTACAGGCCTTGCGCACATTAGCACTGTTTTCCTGCCTGAGAATTCTTGAGGAGATTTTAAGTTCTTAAGAATTCTTGTTTTAAAATGTTTACAATTTTCATACCACCCAAGAATTCGTATCAGAATGTTAAGAATTCTTCAAAATTGTTTATAATTCTTAAGAATTATTGAGAATTCTTGTCATGTTAATGTGCGCAAGGCCTGTACTGTATACCCTACATTTAACCGTCATTTTCTAATGGGTGTCCCAAAAGAAGGTGCCAGATATATTTGTCCCAAAACAAATTTGATCAGGCTTAGCGATGAGTATTTAACTTGAATCAATCCGGAATAATAGTTAAGGTAATCCTCGATAGTTACCTTAAACATAAATACCTTGTTTGTTGATATTGGCGCTTGGAGGGTTAAAATATTGATCTTGAAAGCTCACATTCGCCTCCAAACCAGACCTTTAGGTTTTTGGCCCCAACTGCTAATTATTCTGCCTAAACTGCTAATTGTCAAAAACTTCAATGGTAGAAAGGACAACAATGAATCTTATAATTTAAGCTGGTGCATCTAAAATTTGTGGCTCAGAATCCAGCTGTATCTCTAAAATCGTTGATGGCATGAAAAATCTGATTGCAATGGCTAATTTTACGGAGCTCAAACATGTAGAAAATATCTTCATTTGCAATGTATCTGCTGCTGTTTGCCTGCATCAGGGCGAGAAAGTCATGGTCTTTCGGAAGTTTATCTTGTACACACCTTTAATATGTACTGTTTTCTCCATAGGCCCAATATTTGTGATTCAGTGGATCTATGATTTGGCTCAAATACGTTTAGATAATCCTGAATTAGGAAAGAACCCAATGTTGCTTTGGAGAAAGGAATATATCCCATATATGACGTTTCTTGGACAAAGAGTGAGGCAGTCTTTGTCGACCGTCCGGTGAGTATCTTTCATAAAGGCTAACTCTTTTATACCAATGAAGTAATTACGGAATTATTTATGAAATAATAATTATTTTGGTTTTGACATTCAAGAATTGCATTGTGGTATTGTTGGTGCGCCCAAAGCATGCCGGTTGGCAGTGGTTCTTTAATCGTGTAAACATGAAAAGTAATCCTGGAATGTGTAATTTATTCAAGAAGTTTGTCTTCGACCTACAAAAGTGGAATTTGTTTGTCATAGCCTTCTTAAGTATAAGTATTATGAAAACACCTAATGGGCAGAAATCATTCTCATATCGTGGTGCGCATCTTTGGAACAGCCTTGAACCTGAGGTTAAGCAAGCACCTTCTTTATATGCTTTTAAACATCGATTATGAAGTGTGACCACAACACGATGTATTTATTTCTAGATTTTTCTTTTGTAATTAGCTTATTTATTTTTTATTTTTATACGAATTAAATTGTAAAATGTAAATTTTTTGTCACGCCCCCCCCCCCCCCTGAAAAGCAGCCTTAGCTGATAGGGTTATCGTGGTTAAAGAATATAAAACTGAAATGAAGGGAGAAGATGATTTGCTTCATTTAACTGACCATGATATATTTTCCCCAAAGGAACCACTTTGCCCCATCTTGCCTTGGACATACCATCATCACAAGAGAGTAAGTACCTTTTTATCTGCATCCCTGCTCCTTAATCTTATACTTATCAACCACCTTAAAGTCATACTTACTTTCAATAATATACTAAATATATATGTTTGAAGGAATTAAAGGGAATCTAAGCATATAAAAGTTGGTCAAGCCACTTGCGGTCAAATTCTAGCCTATCAGATATCAGTATTTCCTGTTGACGTAAATCAGTTACCCAAATATGGTTCGGCACGTGTCACGTCCCTTTCTCTTTGCACGGTTAATTTTATCAAGGCTTATATATGCTTAGATTCCCTTTAAGAAATGACTGAAAACTTCTTGTGTTGCATAATTTCTTCCTACGATACGTGACATGGTATAGGAAGATTTGCGTCTATTGGAGCATCGGCGTCAAATTTTAAAAAAGATTGCAAAAATGGTTGATGCATCTTCCGTTTGATGCATTGGCTTGAAAGGAACTTTAGAAAACATAGCGTCGCACTGGGAATTTAGATAATGCCTCGTTTACTTATGAAAATAAATCAATTCTAAAAGCTTGGAAGCTGTTCAAATCATTCCAAACTTTAGTGGATAGATAGGCGAACGTTGAAAAGGAAGGTTGACTTCGAAGAAGGGACGAGCAACTTACAACTTTCAACTTACAACTGATGGAGTTTTTGGCGGTGTTTACAAAATTATCCTCGCAAAGTCAAGTTTCTTACAGCTTTCTTGGACTAAATTTATGGTTTGCTTTCAAGAACAGCTTTTTCATGCAATCGTTTCATTGATTTAGGTCTGACTGACAATTGCTACCTATCCTTTCCCTACTCACTATCGGAAGGGAGAACATAAGAGCAATTTCATGCAA
This sequence comes from Aurelia aurita, assembly GCA_004194415.1. Classification (NCBI taxonomy): domain Eukaryota; kingdom Metazoa; phylum Cnidaria; class Scyphozoa; order Semaeostomeae; family Ulmaridae; genus Aurelia; species Aurelia aurita. The sequence goes on from REGM01000493.1 coordinate 63,095, forward strand.
CTTTGTGCAAATTTCTCATAGAAACCTGTAGAAATTTTCTGAAGATTTACCTCAAAACAAGATGGCTGGCGTCGTGTTTTCAACGCTATTGTGACGTCATGCCGTCTGTATCAACACAGATTCAAATTTTTAGATATACTTTTGGCCACGACAATGTCGAAATTAAGAAACGGTTGTGTCTATTGGCGTGGATTGGTCATATTTCTCTTGCATTTTATTATCCACACTGTAATACCGCTTTCCTTCACTCCATAGACATTGGCATCAAACAAGAGTCAGTTGGAAAGACGGTCCAGGCTCGGTTCCAGTTACCCTCCTAGATGCACTTTCATGTTGGCTGTCCGGAAAGAACTCCTTTTGTCAATACAAGGACAGATGCTTCAAACCGCATTGCAGTAAATATTGTTCTAGTGTTCTAGAAACACATAGTGGCGATATCCCAGTTCAGGGATTGCCTGGTCCCTTTTAAATACTCTGTTCCACTCACTATGAATTTCGACAACAAGATTTCGACAACGACATAGCAGAACGTTTTGGCCCGAAGCAGTTCCGTCATTTTTAGAATCGTTAAAATTCGATTTTGCTAGTAACTTTAAATTATTTCAAAGTAGGCCTAGCGCAGTTTTATCGATGATCAAATCAATTTTAGGGGTAATAAATGTTTTATTCCTGTGAAAGAAAGATTATTAAACGGTAGACAGGAAATCTTATTTTGTGTTCTAGTTTTCAATACATAAACATTTAAATTAGAAGCATAATCGAAGAGTTACGATTTTTCAAGTGACGAAGCCTTGATTTGGGCCACCCGGTTGAGAGGGAAAGTTTCATCCTTGATGGAACTGAACAAGGAGATGGGAGGGAAGCAAACAGATGGACAAAATGGTGCATAATCTATTGAAACGTTTTGGTTTNCTTAAATTATTTCAAAGTAGGCCTTGTGCAGTTTTATCGATGATCAAATCAATTTTAGGGGTAATAAATGTTTTATTCCTGTGAAAGAAAGATTATTAAACTGTAGACAGGAAACCTTATTTTGTGTTCTAGTTTTCAATACATAAACATTTAAATTAGAAGCATAATCGAAGAGTTACGATTTTTCAAGTGACGAAGCCTTGATTTGGGCCACCCGGTTGAGAGGGAAAGTTTCATCCTTGATGGAACTGAACAAGGAAATGGGAGGGAAGCAAACAGATGGACAAAATGGTGTATAATCTATTGAAACGTTTTGGTTTGTGTAACAATGCAGAGAAATGTCTTTGGTTTATTGAGAAGATCGATTGGAAAGTAAATCTCGTACATGATTTATCGACAGAGCGATGATCTTGAAATAAATTGATCGTACTTTAAGGTTAAGGTTGTCAAAGGGCAACCTCGTTCCCATGACCCAAAAAGAGGCTGTCAAAGGGCCTTGATGACTGATTTTATAACACCTCCAACCTCAGGCTAGAATCTTTACCCCATATTTTGCGAACTTCGTCGCCCCTTGTTAGACCATATGCTGCAATATCAATAAATGTAAGTTGATTTCTGTCAAGAGGGTAATATATTAAAAAACTTGCAAGTAATTTTCAAAAGTTTATTTGTTTCGTTGGAGTTTATGCTTGATGTTAACGTTTGCATACATTTATTTGCTCGCAATGCCCCCTGTGGGCCCCTGTGTTATATTTAACTTTAAATAGTGCATCAACAGGTGCTAAAATCTATCAAGAATTCTCTAAGAGGGGTTCTCTTACGAGCAGTTTTTCAAATGATTGTCTGTGCTTTGTAGAAATATTTACTAGAACATGAAACCCTCTTACTTTTAATTGTGTGCAAATACTTTGAAGAACAATTTTATTTCGAGATCATCAGCGTGTTGTCTTTTGGAGATGTTTTATTTTTTATCTATAAACATGTTTTAAAAGATATTTATTAAACTTTTACATATATATCTCATTATACTAATCAGTTTTGTATTTGACTTTTAATAGAACGGTTGTAAAAATTTGTGATCTGTTTTCTCATATTTTTATATCAACATGATAATGTAGAATAATGAATCTAAAGTCTGTCTCAAAGTAGATTCCACGTGAGATTTGCGATAACGCAGAATTAATCATGCAAAATTATTCAATTGTTTTTATTCGCGGACATTTTCACGTGACATCTAATTTGAGACAGACTTCAGTAAAAAGTGTTCTTTTGATAGTCCACGATTAGACTTATTATTTTCGTCCTAGTTTTTGCTACTATTACCTTGACCACTGCCCCCTCACCGTATAGTAAGGAGGTAGTGGTTAAGGTAATAGAAAAGATAACTAGGACGAAAATCGTAAGTCTAGGCCACAGCTTGATTTAACGAAGCCGAAGATAACCAAGGGCGGAGCGATATAAAATGTTCAGTTCCATAATGCACAGTTCCATTCCTCTAATCTGTGAGAGAAAGCAGTCTGTAGAGGCAAACTTTAGGCCACAAAAATAAGACAATAGGTGATGTTTAGGAACAATTACAGAGCTGTGAAGACCTTGAATTTCATGGAAAGTTTAAGGGCATTGTAAATAAAGTATGAACAATTTCTCATAGAAAACAAGCCGGGATATGCTCGCCAAATTGGGCCTTAAAATCTGCACATGCTCTCCAAGCGGGCCTAAAGCAATGTTTTTCATTTTGTCTTGAGATAACAATTGAACAAAAATTGAAGATGCCAGTAAAGTTTTGTCAAAATTTCAGAAAATCGGCATGAATTTTCTGCAAAACAAAGAAACAGGGTGGATCTGCATTTGTAGGAATTTGTAGAAATTTGTAGGAACATTCGAGACGTTCCAAGGCAAAAAAATTCAATGGTTAGGCCTCCCATGTCCACGAATTATGTACTTCTTATCTGCCTTGCCTCGTTAAATGCAATCGCACTTAATATGAATTTCTAACAAATTGTAACTTCTCTCTATTTTGATTATTAATGTATTCTATTATATCTTCGTAATATTTTGTATAATATATATTTGAAGATTTATTAAGCTGTGAAATTATCGACAAGAACTTGATATCTTTCGATTGATTTTGACATTCATTCGATCATGAAAAAATCATCTATTGTCATTCTTGTCTTTTACCTTTATTGTATCCCCCCAAAACCGTTCTTGCTTTTTGTATGGAAAAGATATATGAGTGACAAGCTTATGAGCAGATGTCTTAGGCAACAAAACAATGCATCGTTTAAAGCAGACTTGGAGGTGTTATTTTCGAAGTTTAGCGGTAGGTTCTATTTTTCACCACATCCAGTCGGGCTGTTACTCGTTCAAATCTCTTTGATTAGCCCTTTTCACAGTAGAAGATGACTAAATCATCTGGACGGACAAGCCTTCCAAAACAGAGAAGTCTGAGACGGACGAAGTTTCAGACTGCATGTCTGATTTGTCTGTCTAGTTGTTCGTCTGTCCCGACAGTTTTATGAAGACAATTTGTTTGTCTACGCGGACAGGTCGTCAGAAGTCCGACTTAAATTCACGTCCAGACGATTTGTCCGTCTTCTAATGTGAAAAAGAATTTTCTTCTCGGACCCCTATTGTATGTGAGACAGGCACCATGATTAGGCTAACCTGCTTTATGGTCGTTGCGCAAACGAGGCTGCACATTCAGCGGGTATTTACTCACACGGCTACGTAATCAATGAATCGCACGAGTAAGGTGTTCTAAGTGTTCATGGTTGAATCAAAATCCCGCCATACTAGATTAGCTATCTTTGTCTTCGAAATATAAACAATATCGACTTTTTATCATTAAATTGTCATTTTGTTACAATCATGGATGCAATGGATTGTAGATGAACTCAGAATCATTCGAGACGATCAAATTATGAATCGAGAATCATTGTTAATAGATTGATTTGATTGAATGCATTTATTGAAGGTAAATCTTAATTGAATTCTTTCGTGATTGACTGATGAAATGAAAATTAGGATTGTCTGATTATCTGGGCAGGTCTATGAATTGATCGCTGATTTGTTTACTTGCAAAGTTTTCATCTGAATTTTTCTATCTTGAATTAATGATTTAACTTGAGAAATGATTCTTTGCCTACTTGAAGAATTCGAGTAAGATACAAGCCTGTTCTGTTCTAGACTTAGCGATTCTCAATATGAAATCAAACTGAAGTCTGTTTTAAACTTAGCTTCTTCAGAAATATTAGAAACTTAGGGCAAAAAAGATATATCGTGTAATGAAAGCTAACAAATATATTTATGATATTTGCAGATGTTTGAATCTATTTGAAGGTTTAGCCAACAAACAGGAAGAAAGAACTATCTAAACAAAGGAGAAGAGTTGTCTAGCCATCATCCTAACCTAGTACTTCAGCCAAAATTTTAATCTGATTGCGAAGAAATAAAAAACCAAAGTTTGAAACAACAGTAACGTAAAACAAGATCAACTGGAAGGACTTTTTGGAATCAGATTGAAAGTACAAAGCAAAGCAACAGAAATTTTGTTCAAAGAGTCGGACTTCAATTTTGTTCAAAGATAGTTTAGTTTCAACGAATTTTCGCACTGCAAATCTTGAAAATATCTTGCAAGTATTGAATGGCAGAGATAATTTGTTTTATCCCTTAGATTATCACGACAAGAGTTTAGATTTAAATCAACCAGATGAAGATACAGGAAAAGTTCTGAAATGGCATCGTTACATAGAGTAAGTTTCAAATTATGATTACCTAAATTATAGTCATACTCTTTCACCTAAACCGGTAGTTCTTCTCGATT
>REGM01000493.1:76780-116812 GCA_004194415.1 Aurelia aurita
AATTTGCTTTCCAGAGATGCAGCTATCGCTATTCTGAGTCATCGGGATTGGAGAATGGCAATGAGAAACAAAACAATCGAGAATGGAGTTGTGACGACACCTATGCGAAAAATGATAAAGAAATTACCAGGTCTGCAATGTTGTATCTCACGTATTTAATTTACAAAGATATTCTCAAACTATTATCCATAATTATTCTGCTACAAAGGCAACACTTTTCATACTTCGAAGATCAGAGGAAACTCAAGAGAACGGTTTAGGTGCAAGGCCATGATTATATTTGGAATAAAAGAAACAAGGACTTGATAGAGAGAAGAGAACAAGTAATGTGCATAGAGAGGTTTTCAGGACAGGAGGAAAGGCGAGGAAGGATAAGTTTATGGTGAAATGATAAACACAAGGGAAAATGTAGCTCGTGAACGTTTCTCAAAGTCTGAATTTAATTTCTTGTTTCTTCTTAGATGTTTGTTCTTTGGCATTAAATCGTTGTCTTCGAAAGAATGAATCCCTGCCTTCAGATCATCGCGACTACAGCATTACCCTTGATTATGAATTCCTTGATGATGTTTACAATGAATGGACATTCGATGCTGTCAGACTGGACAGCGAAGAAGGGAAAGGACAAGGGGCTTTTCTGACGCAAAAGGAAATAGCTGCGCAGTTGAAAGAAAAGAAAAACCATACATTATCAGCCATGGTATGATGTTATATGAGTCAATTTTTACATTTACTTTCCGCATGATGGCACTAGAAATTTTAATGTTCATCAAACAACTAGATCCGGGATGACTGCACTTTAGAGGACCAGCTTTATGTCATATATCTCTCGGGAACGTATTTGACCAAATACCCTACTAACCCTAACTAAACCCTACCTTACCCTAACTAACCCTAACTTACCCTAACTAAACCTAACTAAACCCTACCTTACCTTAACTAACCCTAACTTACCCTAACTAACCCTAACTTACCCTAAAACCCCCTTTTTCCAAACCCTGACCCTAACCCTTACCCCATGATACATTATTTGCCAATATTGAAAGCTGGTCCGCTAAAGTCGGAAGAGCGACAGATATCTGCTTACCACCATATTGTAGACCTTCGTAAACTATGGTTTTCTTGATGATTGTATCATTTTTCCTCTATTGATTTAGGATTTATGATAATTTTAGTTTTTTCAAAATTTTCCATTAATTCTTTCAACAAAAATATAAACACAGCCATTTTTAAAATAATCAAGATATCAAACAATTTCCACAGCAGATTTACAGCAAAGTACCCGAAGTTCCTTTTAAGCCATGTAATTCAAAGAAAAATGTAATAGAATTTTACACCCACCTTTAAAGATTTCAAAGATTTGAGCCCTATGCTTATTTCGTGCCATTAAAACTTGTACCATGAATGCAAAAAGTAGCATATTACTAAAATTTCCCAAGAGTAGGGTCACATGACTTGAGATGGGTAAACCAAACCTTAGGCGATTATGTCTATTGTCAAGACAAAATCCAATTTGTCCTAATCGCTACATTTTGCGATTTCTTTCTTGCAGGTAGAGTACAAACGTGAATCATTACTAAGCCATCCGTTGGTTAACAATTTGCTTTCATGGAAATGGAACTTATTTAGTGGAAAACTGTATTACCTGAAACTCTCCCTATATTGCATATTCCTGCATTTTCTCTCTGGCTACATCCTGCATACTGCTCCCATGAGACAACCTTTCAGAAACGAACATTGCCAATTAAACGAAGCTAACTTGAAGGGTGATTTCCTTGATAAATTTTATATCGAAATTGGAAGAGTTGTGATTTTGGGATTGGCAATTATCCATCTTCTATTTGAGGTAATTTGTTTTTGTTTTCTTAAACTTTTAGCACTGATTATCATAATTTCTAGGGCATTGCTACTTGTATAAAGTTCGTGTAAAATTTCCCGTCTATATAATTTTACTCATTTTACAATCTACTCCGACCTTGTACAAACTTTTCTTCACGAGTAATGAAAGTTTGTGAAAATTCAAAGTTATATGAGATAGCTCCCATATAGAGGCAGCCAAGATTTTACACAAAATGCTTCACTTCTTTAGTTAGCTATTAAATGAAACAAATTTGACTAAAATTGAGTGAACACTTTTGTTGCTATAATTTTTCACATAGGCGGACTTTTTATTAATCATCTGGTACTGTAATCAAACAAGAATAGTTGAATAGCTGAGAGCCTTTAGTGCAACTCTTTTCTTAGTTTCAGTCAAGATTCCGCTCAGTAATGTTGTACTTCCCAGAAAGTCAGACTAAAAGCAAAGCCAGAATTTTTTTTTTACAGATGATCAAACTTTAATAGAAAAACTTTTAATTTTTAGCAGTAAAAAAACTTGTTGATGAAAATCAAACGATATTTTTGAGCTATAATTTACTTCTGAGCCAGTTAAAACTTATTTTTATTGTCGTCTAAACTGTTGGCACTTCTTTCATTCTCTCCTAATATTTAGATGTTTAGATGTTTGAAAGCCTGTAGCTCTCAAACCAGTTATCAGATTTCTATAAACTGATAATACCTTTGTAGCTAACATATCAACTTAGATAGGATAATTTGGTTTGTGAAAATCGGTCGTATCGTTCTCAAATTACAGGCGATTTTATAAAAATCCTTCATATCAAAATCCTTCAAAATAGGTCCAAAATCCTTCATCAAGTTTGCTAGCAATTCAACCCCACAGCTTTCAAAATCAAACTCTATCGATCTATCTTATCGCTCAAACATTTACTAGGTATATCAAGAGGCTGCTGTATCTACTCTTGGGACTGGCATTCAGCCTTTTTCATCTATCTTCTATTATCTCGAGGCTGAATTGCTAGCAAATTTGATCAAGAATTTTAGACCTGTTTTAAAAGATTTTGAGATAATAAAGCATTTTTATAAAATCGCTTGTAATTTGAGAAACATACGACCGATTGTGACGAACTAAAGTTTCTTATCTAAGTTGATATGTTAGCTACACAGTTATAATTAGTCTGTGTGTCTCTGATACATGGTTTTAGAGCTATAGATTTTCAACATCTAAACATTTTTCTGTCTCACCCGGTACAATTATTTGGTTGTAGTTGATGCAAATGGTTGCCCAAAGAGCCGATTATATATCGTTTGAGAATGCCTTGGAAATAATGGTGTATGCTCTTGCAATTGTCAATGTTTCTGATGACCTCATTAAACTGCCTGTCAATATAAGGTGAGCAGATTTGTCTATGTTGTTGTTTGTCTATGTTCCTGCTGCTGTCTTTGTGTAGCCTAGGAAGCATAGTAAGGACGGTTTTAGAAGGGAGATTTGAAAGAACACCACCAAGAGGCAGGGAGAGAAAGAAGTTGCTGGATGACGTCATGGGAAAGGGAAAATATCAAGGTCTGAAGAATATGGCAAACATATTGAAAACTGTGGAGAAAATCAAACTGTTGTCCTAGGAGAGAACACCTGATGATGATGGTCTCCCTCCCGACTGCTATACATTTGCATATTCAAACGAGGTGAAACCTCTTTCTAGCACCGACAAGCGCCTGTTTCAAATTTAACTCGTTGATCAAGCGGCTATGCCTCCAGTTAAGAACCGAGCAATTTTTTCCAGATTTGATTTTTCTAATTGGAATATTCCCCAGCTTTTTAGCAAATTTGTTAGCCCGTGAAATAGGCCTTTTCATTCAATGTTGTTTTGAAAAATAGTTTATCAGTCACAAAGCCTACGCGTAGAGGCTATCATTCACGTTGATAGTGATTAGTTTTGAGGATGTCCACAAGTTTTTGCTGGAAAGAACTTGCGAAGTTTGAGGAAAAGAAATTAACAGTTTTATCCTTATTAAAGCATAGAAAATTCGTCTTGGTAATCCTTAGAAGTCCAATGTCCGTATTCGTCCTAATTTTGTCTATCTCACTCCAAAACTGATATTGATCGACCAATTAGATTGGACCGATTCATTTTGCCAGTCTGTTATTTTCCGGCTTAAGAAGCAGCAGCTTTTTGGAAAAGTAGTTATTTTTGCCAAGGGGCAAATCATTCCAAAAGTCTCGTACACTTTCGTAAAAAATTCTAAAATTCTTCAAAAATCTCAAAAATCTGGAAAAATCTAAATCTCAATAATCTTCACAAAATCCTAGAAATCTCATAAAATCCCAGAAATCTTCCCTAACAAATAATACAAATTCTCAAGAAAATCTTTCGACAATTCTTTGAAAATCTCGAAAATTTTTGAAAATCTCCAAAATTCTCAAAAATCTTTGAAAAATCTGAGAGTTTTTCTCGTACGCTATTTTTGGATTGATTTGCCCCTCGATTTTTGCAATTGATCCCTTTTTTCGTAGTTGTGTGACATATCAACAATCAGTTGGAGCGTATGCAATCTTCTTCGCCTGGATCAATCTGGTTTTATTCATCAGAAAAATCCCAAAATTTGGAATCTACATCGTCATGTTTGGATTCGTAGCAAGGACGTTCATGCAGTTCTTTCTTGTGTTTGTGCTGCTCATCATTGCATTTGCTTTTGGATTTTACATTTTGTTGGGGGATTCAACTGAGGTATGTTCACTAAAATCTGCTATCACCTTTTTAACTGTTTATTAATTTTGCATCGTAGCTGCAACATTATTAATGTTAACGGGCCAAATTATCCTATCGCGAAAAAAATCAAGATTTTCCACCTGTTGTAATGAATGATGAGGATTTGGAATTCTTCATCAATCTCCCAACTTGGCATCTCCCTCTCACAAAACCTTTCATGGAAAACACACATTACCCAAATTAGCAAAACGCTCTTCGCAAAAACTCGGGTTATTATACAGAGCTCAAAATTACTTCACGTCCTCCCAACTACTCATACTTTACAAACCCCTCATTCGCCCTACCCTGGAGTACTGCTCCCATATGTGTGGGGTGGTGCTCCAAAACAACCTTATCCCTACTTGATAAAATCCAGTCCAAGGCCATTCGTCTCATCAGAGACGACAACCTCACGATCCCTTGCTCATAGGCCATAGGCGCTGTGTCTCAGCATTGTGTTTCTTCTACCGCTATTTTCATGTTGTTGTAGTTGTTGTTGTAGTTGTCAATTTATTTAATTCGAATATTCAATACAATAGCTTCTTAATTGCTCTCAGGAGTTCACAAGCATCATGCCTGAGCATCTGAGAGTAAATCGTCCGAAGTTTGTGTCCGAATTTTTGGGGATGTCATTGTTTGTTTGTCTTATTTGAATTCGAATGTATTCATAGCTTCTAAAAGAAACTAGTCTAAATCGAATATTTAATGCTATACTTACATGCACTGGACTACTGTGTAATTAAGGTCTCATATCTTGTTTTAGATGGGTACATTTTCAACACCATGGAAAGCAATGGTAAAAACATTAGTAATGATGTCTGGTGAACTTGACTTTGGTTCGATATTCGATGGAAGTCATCACCCTCCTCCTGCCACATGGCCTATTTTCATCGGCCTCGTTTTGCTGTTAACTATTATTCTCATGAATCTACTGGTGAGTCATCTGCTTAGATATCACGTGACTTCAACCATTTTAATTTTGTAAGGAAGTTTTATGTGGATCTTTATACTGTATGGACGAGGATTTGTGGGCATCTGGTATATAAAGGCATGCTCTTAAACCAGAATGTAAGGTCAGTGCTCAAATATGCGAGCCGTTTTGAGAAAAGTTACAAAAATAAGAGATGATGCAATGTCGTTGCTGATTTTCGTTGCTCTCGCTAAATAGTTTCGAATAAGCGGTTCTGCTTGCTAGCATTTCTATTAATTTGATCTAAGTACAAACACTATGATTCTACAAGATTTAAACGTCACTATCTCTTGTTTCTTGGTGTTTTCCAGCATATTGCATTATTTACTTCCATTTCAGTTTAAATCAAGTTGTGATGTAAAAATATTTTTCTTCACGACAAAATTGTTCTGTTTTTCGCGTTAATTTCATTTAATCGAACATCTTCCGTTTCTTTTCTTGATTTCCTATAATTTTTAGTATTTTCATCTTTCATTCACGTTGATTTAAGTAGCGTACATTTAGTGGTCGTTAATAATAATAACAATGTTTACACAGAGTAAACCTCTTCAACACTCTAAGTGCTGTTATCAACGAGGGCTCTGTTAATTTCTAGTAGCGTTAATTTCCTATGATAAGGTAAACCATCTTTGGATATCTTGGAGTGGTGCTGAACTTGAAGATTATATTGAATGACGGAGCCAGTACTTAATATTTCGTCTGACTCGTAGCCACCGAAAATTTTCAGGTAAGATCCAAAAGAGATAACTTTATCGTTGAAAAGTTTATTTCATTTTCATTTTATAATATTTATCCATGTTTATAAATTATCAGTAAATATAATATTGTTTCACACGCTGACCTGCTAAAAAATCTAACCTAATTACAATATTCTTTAATTGCTAACCATATCCTTCGTGGTGCCAAAATCGACTTTCGTATTATCTGAAAGTCGTTTTTGGCCTAAATTCTCTTTGTATTGCTTTTCATTCGGCGCACAAAGGATCATGGTTACAATGGGTCTTTAAACCATCTACGATACTATTGTTGATTACAGATCTGTCAAATGGATTAGGCTTCTGGACACTTAAATAAATGACATCTAGAAGGCATGGAACGTCATGATTTTTCAGGTCCGTCAGTTTAACGCTCTTTGTCACACTTAAAGATATAGCTTTCCGACCACTTGAACTTGAACTTTCACAACATCAAAACATAGCTTACGTCATAATGTTTGTTTTCCGTTAATTTAAATTTTTTCCTTTACTTTCGTGATTTTTCAGGCTCAAGTCTTTAGTGTTGGTGACGAAACGAATTAGAGTTCTTGACACTAGAAAGAACCAGAATCTAGAAATCTTGCTTATGAGAGCAAGAAATCTTTCCAGCCTACTTAAAATAAAGTGATGAAGAAAAAAAACACCATATGACATGCTTGCCGACTACCTGAACTTCCACGACATCACAACATCAGTGACGTCATAATTGTCATTTTCCGTTAATTTGAATGTTTCCCGTACTTTCGTGATTTAGTCATCCTCAAGTATCTAGTGTTGATGACACAATTCTACAACGAATCAGACTTTCTGAAGTTTAATAACATTCTTTCTGGACACTTAAACTTCCACGACATCACAACATCAGTGACGTCATAATTTTCATTTTCCATTAATTTGAATGTTTCCCGTACTTTCGTGATTTAGTCACCCTCAAGTATCTAGTGTTGATGACACAATTCTACAACGAATCAGACTTTCTGAAGTTTAATAACATTCTTTCTGGACACTTAAACTTCCACGACATCACAACATCAGTGACGTCATAATGGTCATTTTCCGTTAATTTAAATGTTTCCCGTACTTTCGTGATTTAGTCATCCTCAAGTATCTAGTGTTGATGACACAATTCTACAACGAATCAGACTTTCTGAAGTTTAATAACATTCTTTCTGGACACTTAAACTTTCACGACATCACAACATCAGTGACGTCATAATGGTCATTTTCCGTTAATTTAAATGTTTCCCGTACTTTCGTGATTTAGTCATCCTCAAGTATCTAGTGTTGATGACACAATTCTACAACGAATCAGACTTTCTGAAGTTTAATAACATTCTTTCTGGACACTTAAACTTTCACGACATCACAACATCAGTGACGTCATAATGGTCATTTTCCGTTAATTTAAATGTTTCCCGTACTTTCGTGATTTAGTCATCCTCAAGTATCTAGTGTTGATGACACAATTCTACAACGAATCAGACTTTCTGAAGTTTAATAACATTCTTTCTGGACACTTAAACTTTCACGACATCACAACATCAGTGACGTCATAATGGTCATTTTCCGTTAATTTAAATGTTTCCCGTACTTTCGTGATTTAGTCATCCTCAAGTATCTAGTGTTGATGACACAATTCTACAACGAATCAGACTTTCTGAAGTTTAATAACATTCTTTCTGGACACTTGAACTTTGACAACATCACAACATCGGCGACGTCATAATTTTCATTTTCCATTAATTTCCTGTGTTCGATGATTTTAGACACCCTGAAGTGCTCCTCGTAACGCCTTTAACGGATGAACCCAGCGCTCCCCAGCATCCTGCTTAGACAATCCACACTTTACCCAGACGCTGTCTCTGGTCTACCGGACTTCCTGGGTAGTTGACAACAGTGACAAAAGTCAACAGAAACCGTTATTTCAGGCACAAAAGACGACCAAATTAACCAACATGTCATGAAATCTTCCAATTTTTAATTTTCCTTTGTCTATTATCTATTGTCCATGAGGCTTTTAAGTTCTTACTTTATACAATGTCTGGTCTCTGTCCATTTCTGGGCGAAAATTTCTCTTTACTTTCTCCGTACTCATTAGTAATGAAATCTGCTACTTTTTACCACGAGGCTTTTTGCTTCGTACTTTTTGAAAATATCTGGTTACTGTCAATTTCTGAGCGAAAAAATTTGTCCGTACTTAATGAGTTCAAGAATAATTTATAACTCTGGCATTTTGGCAAACTTCAGGATAGCTATCTATTTTGGGGACCAATCTATTCCAACTTTGTGGCAATGTCTTGCTTTTCTGTGATACAACTTGGCAAACACACCAAAGATTGTGGAAACAATGCCATCTATAACGTTTCTTGATCCAAATATTTTTGTAGAAAATTCCAAAAATAATTGATTCGAATGAGAGTTTACAAGTCAGAAAATGTTTAGATGTTTGAAAGTCTGCAGCTCTAAAACCATTTATCAGACTCCTATAAACTGATAATACCTGTGCAGTTAACATATTAACTTTGATAAGAAGAAAATTTAATATTTTAAAATCGGTCGCATCATTCTCAAATTACAAGCGATTTTATAAAAGTGATTCATCTCAATATCCTTGAAAGCAGGCCCAAAAATCCTGGATTAAATTTGCTAACATCTAGTCTCATGACATTAGAAAATAAACGCAAAAAAGGTGAATGACAGTCCCAAGTGTATGCGATTATACAGCAACCTCTTTATATACCTAGTAAACGTTTGAGCGATAAGATAGACAGATAGGGTTTGATTATGATAGCTGTGGGGCAAAATTGCTAGCAAATTTGATCAAGGAGTTTAGGCCTGTTTTCACTTCCCTATGCTGATAAAGCCTCCCGCCTTGTCAACGACATTTTCGCGTCCCTTGACTGGTCTCATCTTCAGAATTTTTGAAATTTTTGATCTTTTTCCGAATACAATGTTGAGAGTACACTCATTTTTTGTAGGAAACTTTGCTTTGAGCTTCGTAGTAGGATTTGTAAGTTCAGGCCGAATTCTTATAATAAAGGTTTCTTGTAGAAATTTTTGATATTCGTAAAATTGAATTTCGCAATTTATCAAAATTCATTGAGGGTGGTTATTTTAACCAAGATTTACAAGGAAGAACCAAACCACAAACAAAAATTAATTATTTTTGGGTTGGTAATACACTTTCTGTTTAACCAAAACTGTAAAAGTTTTTAACTTTAAATTAACCTCTGATGACTTCTGATAGAGTTTTTAATTTTCTGGAAGAAGCTGGTTTCTTATCTGTTTCTTATAGAAAGAATTAGTATTTAAGATTAGAATCTGTCTCAGATTAGATGTCAGATGAGATTTGCGATAACGCAAAATTCCTCATACGTCAATTCTGTTATTCGCGAGCATTTTCACCTGACATTTAATTTGAGACAGACTACCGGGTGTCCAAAAAGGTAACAGATTTGATCAGGGCTAGCGATGTAAATTTAGCTCAAAACAATTCGCAATAATTTTTAAGCGAATCCTGAAAAGTTGACTGAACATAGATACCTTGCTGGTTGACATTTTTGCTTTCAAAGTTGAAACATTAATGCTGAACATTCAAATTTGCCTTCACCTCCAAACAAGAGCTTCGGCATTTTGGCCTAAGCTTCAGGAATTTGCTTAGGCCAAAACATCAAAGCTCTGGTTTGTAGGTGGAGACAAATGTGATCTTTCAAGATTATAATTTCAACCCTCAAACCACCAATACCAATGAACAAGGTACCTATGTTCAAGTTAACGTTTTAGAATTAGCTTAAAAATTATTGTGAATTGATTAGATCTAGATTCGCATCGCTAGCCCTGATCAAATCTGTTACCGTTTTTTGCGACAACCGGGAAATCTACCGTGGAAATTTCTTGATATTTTTATTATTTTCAAAAAGGCGGCATTCATTATATTTGAGGCTTTGACATCATCAAAGTTCTAACTCCTAAACCAGAAGAGCGACAGATTTCTGCTTGCCACCATATTGCAGACCTTCATAAACTATGGTTTTCTTGAGGATTGTATCATTTTTCCTCTATTGATTTAGGATTTACGATGATTTTAATTTTTTCAAAATTTTCTATGAATTCTTTCAACAAAAATAAAAACGCTGTCATTTTGAAAATAATCAAAATATCAAAAACTTTCCACGGCAGGTTTACAGCAAAGTACTCTAAGTTCCTTTTAAGCCATTCAATTCAAAGAAAAATGCTATAGCATTTTACACCCACCTTTTTAAATATTTGAAAGATTTGAGCCCAATGCTATGAAATGCTAACCTTTCTTCAAAGGTTGGTTTAGCTGTTGACGATATTCAAGAAGTTCAAAAACAAGCAGTTTTAAATAGAATGAAAATGCAGGTGAATAAACAATCTTTTGATATTTTTGCTAACGATTAATGAATTTTTTCCTCTACGTTTTGTTGTGAAATTTTGGATCTAATTTAATTCAAAATTATTGTAAAGTATAGCGAAAACAATCTGTATTTTTGATGAAGTTTTTCGTTGTATTTCTATCAGTCAGTCTACACCAAAAATATTCTGATGTCTCTGTAACAATAAATGCTTCAAGGAAAATGTAGATTATAGTCTGTATGAACAGAAGAAAACAGCAAACATTACTTTTATAGCTTTGATGTTCACGGCTTTAAGCGTTTAAGTCGTAGATCGATTGAAAAGAAATTACAACGTGATGCGAACCATCTGATAAACGTTCGAGAATGTACAATCTCCTGCAAAATTGTTAAGCTCCTTGGCCTAAAAGTTGATTTTTAGCCTTGTCCTTAATAATATTGATATTGACACACTGTCGATGTTGATAGCAGCTAAAAGATTGTTTTCTGGTAGTTTACTAGCGAAGGTGTATCGCCAGGACAAATAACATCAACACGATGTGGGGGAAGGGGAGGCCATTTAAGGAAAACATAAACAAATTGTATTGTTTCAACAATTGTTTTAGAGATTGTATAAGTGGCATAGAAATTTGTGTGGAACTATTTGCCATTTTCACAAATATTGAGTTTTTGAAAGAAATTAATGCAATTTTGCTTTTTTCATAAGAAAGCAACACCTTGTGATTTTTCGGTGCTAAATTTTACCGTTTCTTCTACTGGAAGCTTTTCATCAAAAATTTGCTCTTTCTGTATTTCAAGATACTGCAAGACCATAGAAAACATCATCGATAACTCCCTCTTTCTTATTTCCAGATTGACCTTCTGTTGGATGCAGAGAAAACCCTCCCTGGAAGTATAAGGCAAATGTTCACAGCAAAGGATCAAGTGATTTATCCAAATCGTAAAGGACGGTGGTTTTCAGCACTCAAACAAAGTGAAAATTTCAAGAAAGCTTTAGATGCTGCTCTTAAGGCAGAAAAGGTTGGCATTAGTGATCTCATAAACTTTTTAATCTAGAACTGTAGCTTTTAGTCTTCCTTTTAGACATTGTACGACACTGCATGAGGTGTGGTCACATCGACGAAGGGTCAGGTCAGGACACTGCTTCGATGAACTTTNAATAATCAAAATATCAAAAAATTTCCACGGCAGGTTTACAGCAAAGTACTCTAAGTTCCTTTTAAGCCATTCAATTCAAAGAAAAATGCTATAGCATTTTACACCCACCTTTTTAAATATTTGAAAGATTTGAGCCCAATGCTATGAAATGCTAACCTTTCTTCAAAGGTTGGTTTAGCTGTTGACGATATTCAGGAAGTTCAAAAACAAGCAGTTTTAAATAGAATGAAAATGCAGGTGAATAAACAATCTTTTGATATTTTTGCTAAAAATTAATGAATTTTTTCCTCTACGTTTTGTTGTGAAATTTTGGATCTATTTTAATTCAAAATTATTGTAAAGTATAGCGAAAACAATCTGTATTTTTGATGAAGTTTTTCGTTGTATTTCTATCAGTCAGTCTACGCCCAAATTTTTCACCACAAATATTCTGATGTCTCTGTAACAATAAATGCTTCAAGGAAAATGTAGATTATAGTCTGTATGAACAGAAGAAAACAGCAAACATTACTTTTATAGCTTTGATGTTCACGGCTTTAAGCGTTCAAGTCGTAGATTGATTGAAAATAAATTAGAACGTGATCCGATACATGATTAACCATCTGATAAACGTTCGAGAATGTACAATCTCCTGCAAAATTGTTGAGCTCCTTGGCCTAAAAGTTGATTTTTAGCATTGTCCTTAATAATATTGATATTGACACACTGTCGATGTTGATAGCAGCTAAATATTGTTTTCATTTGCAGTTTAGTAGCGTAGGTGTATTGCCAGGACAAACAACATCAACACGATGTGGGGAGGGGGAGACCAATCAAGGAAAATATAAACAAATTGTATTGGTTCAACAATATTTTTAGAGATTTTATAAGTGGCATAGAAATTTGTGTGGAACTATTTGCCATTTTCACAAATATTGAGTTTTTGAAAGAAATTAATGCAATTTTGCTTTTTTCATAAGAAAGCAACGCCTTGTGATTTTTCGGTGCTAAATTTTACTATTTCTTCTACTGGAAGCTTTTCATCAAAAAAGTGCTCTTTCTGTATTTCAAGATACTGCAAGACCATAGAAAACATCATCGATAACTCGCTCTTTCTTATTTCTAGATTGACCTTCTGTTGGATGCAGAGAAAACCCTCCCTGGAAGTATAAGGCAAATGTTCACAGCAAAGGATCAAGTGATTTATCCAAATCGTAAAGGACGGTGGTTTTCAGCACTTAAACAAAGTGAAAATTTCAAGAAAGCTTTAGATGCTGCTCTTAAGGCAGAAAAGGTTGGCATTAGTGATCTCATAAACTTTTTAATCTAGAACTGTAGCTTTTAGTCTTCCTTTTAGACATTGTACGACACTGCATGAGGTGTGGTCACATCGACGAAGGGTCAGGTCAGGACACTGCTTCGATGAACTTTGCTTCACAGTGTCCTAAAACTACCTTCGGATGCTAGATAGAAATAAAGAAAGAAACAAGACATTGTACAAGGAAATTGTGTACGAGGGATGTCTAAGTAGATATATAGGGCATATGCTAATTGGTGGTTTTCTTGATGAGAGAGAATTTGGAAAAAGGGGCTTTTATCCTACCGGTCCTCTATTTGCCAACATGAAAACAGCCCTCTCGCCATCCATCAGGAAAGTGGGGGCCGATGTGCTGGCTATGCCTCAGACTGAACTTGATTCGCAGAATCTTCCTGCTTGACTGGGAAAATTATCTCTGCATCTGAAGCAGGCCATACTTACTGAAACGTCAAATGAATATGAATAACTGCATCAATGTTTCCAAACTGCTTATCACTGGAAAGAAGATAGATTGTGCTTTCAAATGGTATGCGTTGACGTAATTCAAATATTATTATTTTGTGTAAAGTTTCGGTTAAAGTTGGGCTGCGTTTTTTGGGACACTGTGTATATCAGTTGTTAGTTTGTTTTGTCTCTGCCCAGATTAGTAGAGCATTCCCTTTTCTAGGCCTTGCAGAAGCAGCGTCGTAAATTTGTCATTTTCCTCCATGTAAGTGAATGTTAGTTTGCGTCAGTTTGATGTTTTTCTCTTTACAGTCAATACTTGAACAATTAAAAGCACAAACTAATGATCTGGAAAGGAAGAGCATAGCCTTGGAGAAGAGAATGATTGAAATGTCGGAGCAAGTAGAAAAACTTGACAAGATGGACGATCAATTGACTGAAATGAAAGGTATGATGAACCAACTGCTGAAAAAAGATCAATGAAGTCTGTGATTAAAACTCACAGATCTAAGTAAAATATGTTTTTTATATAAATATCATTAAAACTAAAAACACAAAAATTGCAAAACATTGTACCATCCATAGCCAAAAAAGACACTGGGTCGCCGAGTTCTGGCTATGAATGATACAAAGAAAATATTAGGACGAAGGGGAAAAGATGAAAATTTTTAGAAACACTATTGATAAATTCTCCTTGCATGAAAACAGAGTGTTTTCAAGCCTTCTATCACTGAGTTGAATCCAAGCTCTTTCCCTGCCCATAGACGTCCCCTCGTAATTGGAACTGTGCCAGAACTTTTTGCACCTTTGAATAACGCTTTTTGTAGACCCATGTAAAAAGGTGTTTTTACTGCTGTCAGAAAATTACTCGTAACATTGACCTAAATACGCGAAGTAAATCTTTTTAAAATAAAAATTTCGCTTGTTTTGTGTAGCTTTAAAATGTAAATTTATAATACAATTTATCAAGATTAATTGTCTTCTTAAAATTATCAAAATGACTTTATAAATGTAAGTTGAAGTATAGACGAAATTGATCTAAAATATTGTTGCTGCCAGCAAACTTCTTTTAAATGTAGATTTCTCTTTAATTACACATAAAATTCCAAGTAGTCGACTGGACTGTCAGATTTAAATTTTAAGTAAAAATAGTTGATTTAACAAGCATTTGTTCATCTAAGGTGACAAATTGATTTATAGTAATTCAATTACTAATTTCAAGATTTCAAGGAGTCTCGCCTTTTTGTTAATAACATAAATGATTAGTCGTTTAAATTCTTGTGAAAGCAAACCAGTTGTCACGAAAACTGCAAATCACGTCGTACTTTGCGATCCTCAGTCCGTAGTACACGTTTTTTTATAAGAACTTTGATCAGCAGTTAGTACCAAAATGTTCTTTATTTCGCACAAAATTTCCCGTTTTCTTGCAAGCATTTTAAAATTGGTTTCTATGATTGCTACAAATACGTTTCTCGACACATCATAATAAATCGTCAAGTTCTGAAGTTCTGTACCACACAAAATTTAAAAAAGATGCTATGAAACTGCTCAACACATAGGATTGTTGTAGTGAATATTTCTCAAAAATACAGGATCAATTGCATCTGTGCCACAACAAATGCGGAATTTAGCTTTTTAGAGTTCCTTAGTGCTCCTACAATGTAGTTCCAGAGTTTCTTATATTTGTAGCTAATGTAGCTCTTATAAACCAGTTTCTTGCGTGCATTGATAAACGTATATAACAGGTGACCGAGAATTATGAATCGCTGTTTGGAAAATCACCAAATTTGATTATACACTTAATCCTAAATTTTTAATTGAAGTACGATAATTTTTAATCGAAGTCTTAGTTAAATGATTTAAAGCTCCCACCTGGGACATGAAATATCTTCAGAATCAATTTGGCCCTTGACACTGCACTGTTGCACAAAAGAAAAAATCTAAGATCAACCTTGGATTTTACTTTCAGTGATTTTTCAAACTGTCCTTCTTCATGTTCAGCTTCATGGTATTTTAAATCTTAAGGTCATAATTTCGTTTAAATGCGTTATCAATCATGAAAGCTGATAAACAAGTCTTACTTTTTAACTTTTTACAGTTGTATTTTGTATCCTAACAATATCATCAAATTAGCCATTAAATGGACTTGAATTAAACATAACTTAAAGGGAGTACAAAGACCAGCATGCTTTGCGCACAGTCAGTGACTTGCTCTGCACAGCTTCCAGAATAACTGACTGTACGAAATTCACAAAAACAAAAACAAACGATGGCAAAGGCTGCTGGTCTTTGTACTCCCTTTAAACGTTGATTATCACGGAGTTAAGATTTTGTAAACTATGGATAAAAGATAAATCGAATTTATTCATTTGTGTTCATTCGTTTATATTCTTCCTTAAAGACAAATGACGGATATATAGCGCCTAGTTTAAAAATAGGACAGAAGATGTCTGAGTGGCTTCATTATCCAGTACATTTGATAATCTCTCGAGGTCATCAAATACAATGGAATACAATAGGCTATATTTGGATTGCCCAGGCCCCTGATTTAAGTCGCCTTATATCTCCGTCATTTGTCTTTAAAGTGCTTCTAGTTGTGCTATTTTGCGTATAAATTGCGGCAATATAACCCCCCCCCCCCAACCAGGGGAATTTCAATCTAAATTCTGGTGTTTTTCTGACAACAAGTAGAGGTGAAAGTAAAGAGAAAGCAAAAAAGCTGATGACTATGAACCCGAATTTTGTCTTTAAAACAAGGCAAAAAGCATTTGAGTAATTTTTTATTATTCGAAGCATATTTATCATGTTAAAAATGGTTCCAATTTTGTTTCAAAAGATAGCACGAATTTGAAATTGGGTAGCTGTCATGACCATATTAAAGTCTGTCTCGAATAAGATGTTAGGTGAGATTTGCGATAACGCAAAATTACTCATGCAAAACACCTCAATTGTTGTTATTCGCGGGCATTTTCACTTGACATCTAATTTGAGACAGGCTGTAGTTTGCTTTTGTTCGACTATGACTTTGGAAGTTTTAGTCTATGTTATAAAGTTTATCAGATTCAATTCGAAATATCTTTTCAAATGATGCTCAGTTTTAAATGATAAAAATGAACATCAAAGCACTGTGCATAACAATCAACAGCCAAGAAAGCATTGAAAGCTACTAGAGCATGCTGAAGTTCTTTGTCAGACAATGTTCATAGTATGAAGCGCCTGAACATAACTGGATGGTGTAAATGTGAAATTTATATACAGTTAAAGCACAGGGAAACCAGGAAATAATTGTTGCTACAAATAAAATTGCTTTCTTTGTCCCCTGTGCGCTTAGTCATTTTTGTACACAAAGGACAACAATTACTAAGCGCACAGGGGACAAAGAAAGACAATTTTTTTTACAAATTTTATTTGTAGCAACAATTATTTCCTGGTTTCCCTGTGGTTAAAGTAAATGAACGGAGATATAGCGATCTTGTCTAAACATAGCACAAAAGAACGGCACGAGCCACTTATGTTCCTATTGTTTTCATCGATCGAAAACATCAAATACAATAGGTTCTATTTACATGGACCCAGTCCCCCTAGCTAAGTTGCCTTTTAACCCCGTTGATTTACTTTAAATTTTAAAATGAGCCAATCAGGAAAACTGTGCTAGATTGGTAAGATAGCACGAATGAGCTTTAAAATCCTAACACTTAACATTCTAGTTTACAACTTTTTAACCAATTAATGGATTAAATTTAACCATCCATTATAGTCTTTTGCTCGAAACTCTGCGATATTAAATCATTTCTGGTTCTTTCATCCTTAAATCCTAATTAAATAAAATGATATTTTGACTATTTCGTTTATCTTCAGACAGATGTTGTATTGTTACATTCGTGCGGTTGCTTTCTGATTTTCATCTGACGCACGTTCGAACAAAACAACATTTTATTGGCTATCCACATTGTAAACGAGGGACTGTGGAAGAGAATTGAGGATTCGAAATCAATCTGTTCTTGGCAATTTTCCTCTTCTCGAATTAGGGATTCGTAAATGATGGAGAGTTGAATTCGATCTCTATTGTTTGGCATTCGAATATCATTTGCCATGTTTAGCCGCTGCATTGGTCATCGCATTTTAAACATGTTTGCTCGCAAGTAAACAGCTGTTTTCTAGTGTTTGTGTGTGTCATATCTAAAAAAAGATTATTATACATATGTATTGGAGTTTTTTCTTGGTAAACATCTTTCGGTTAAACGTTAGGTGTATTTTTCTCGCATTTTCGCTTCTTTAAGCTCACAGCAGTTTCTGGTGTTTCTGATTAATTTCATAGGAAGATCGAAAAACATTTTAATTAACTTCAAGTTTTCGATTCGTTCTGGACCTTATTTGTTTTGAAGTTGAAATAGAGCAAGGAAGCTGCGGCCTGATTTATTTTAAATTTTATTCCCGATTTCAGCTATGTTGTTCGTGTGCCAGTTTTTCTACGACGCTTTAAAAATAATTAAAGTACCGTGTGTCCCAAAAAAAAGTATACAGATTTGGTCAACCCTAACGATCAGAATTTAGCATGAATCAATCCGAAATAATTTTTAAAACATTACTCGATAGTTAACTTGAACATAGATACCTTGTTTGTCGACATTTACCCCCCCCCCCCCCCCAACCAGGGGAATTTCAATCTAAATTCTGGTGTTTTTCTGACAACAAGTAGATTTGAAAGCAAAGAGAAAGCAAAAAAGCTGATGACTATGAACCCGAATTTTGTCTTTAAAACAAGGCAAAAAGCATTTGAGTAATTTTTTATTATTCGAAGCATATTTATCATGCTGGAAATGGTTCCAATTTTCGTTTCAAAAGATAGCACGAATTTGAAATTGGGTAGCTGTCATGACCATATTAAAGTCTGTCTCGAATAAGATGTTAGGTGAGATTTGCGATAACGCAAAATTACTCATGCAAAACACCTCAATTGTTGTTATTCGCGGGCATTTTCACTTGACATCTAATTTGAGACAGGCTGTGGTTTGCTTTTGTTTGACTATGACTTTGGAAGTTTTAGTCTATGTTATAAAGTTTATCAGATTCAATTCGAAATATCTTTTCAAATGATGCTCAGTTTTAAATGATAAAAATAAACATTAAAGCACTGTGCGTAACAATCAACAGCCAAGAAAGCATTGAAAGCTACTAGAGCATGCTGAAGTTCTTTGTCAGACAATTTTCATAGTATGAAGCGCCTGAACATAACTGGATGGTGTAAATGTGAAATTTATATACAGTTAAATTTTAAAATGAGCCAATCAGGAAAACTGTGCTAGATTGGTAAGATAGCACGAATGAGCTTTAAAATCCTAACACTTAACATTCTAGTTTACAACTTTTTAACCAATTAATGGATTAGATTTAACCATCTATTATATTCTTTTGCTCGAAACTCTCCGATATTAAATCATTTCTGGTTCTTTCATCCTTAAGTCCTAATGAAATAAAATGTTATTTTGACTATTTCATTTATCTTCAGACAGATGTTGTATTGTTACATTCGTGCGGTTGCTTTCTGATTTTCATCTGACGCACGTTCGAACAAAACAACATTTTATTGGCTATCCACATTGTAAACGAGGGACTGTGGAAGAGAATTGAGGATTCGAAATCAATTTTTTTTTGGCAATTTTTCTCTTCTCGAATTAGGGATTCGTAAATGATGGAGAGTTGAATTCGATCTCTATTGTTTGGCATTCGAATATCATTTGCCATGTTTAGCCGCTGCATTGGTCATCGCATTTTAAACATGTTTGCTCGCAAGTAAACAGCTGTTTTCTAGTGTTTGTGTGTGTCATATCTAAAAAAAGATTATTATACATATGTATTGGAGTTTTTTCTTGGTAAACATCTTTCGGTTAAACGTTAGGTGTATTTTTCTCGCATTTTCACTTCTTTAAGCTCACAGCAGTTTCTGATGTTTCTGATTAATTTCATAGGAAGATCGAACAACATTTTAATTAACTTCAAGTTTTGGTTTCGTTCGGGACCTTATTTGTTTTAAAGTTGAAATAGAGCAAGGAAGCTTCGACCTGATTTATTTTAAATTTCATTCCCGGTTTCAGCTATGTTGTCCGTGTGCCAGTTTTTCTACGACGCTTCAAAAATAATTAAAGTATATACACAAATACTTGAAGATTAAAAAAGAATTTTAAGTCAAACAAGTTTAATTTTGTTGGCTTGACTGATCATTTTAGGCTCGTTGATAAATCAATCAATCAATCAATTATTATCAATCATTTTCTGCACAAACAGTTCGCAACAAATCATCATTCCCCGGGTAATATCTGGGTCTCAACAATCAAAATTAAAGCGTAAAAAAGTTGTTATTTTTTTAATTTTTCAACATATCAGAATTTCCTTCTTTTAAATTTTGAAATCTCATCCAATAATCCCATTGTAATTAAAACCAGTTAGATAAACTCCCACGGTTTCTCGATTCCCCCATTTTCTCTTCTCCCTTCACAGCTATCTAATTTCGTTACTTCAAATGCATTTGATGTAAACAAGGTCAAATCGCGTGTGAAGGCCAACCAACACAAAGACGTCACCATAGAAACATCAAGGATAGTCTTGCCTATGCTTATAACACACGTTATGTTACGTGAGGCCACACCGAATCAAGGATTGACCTGTTTTTGTTATCTTTCTGTTATCAGCTTGGAAATCTTTCCTCCTAGAACATGCGACAAAGGGACGTGAAGTTAATTCCTGTTACAGTTACGGGCAACATGCAATTATACCATTAGGGCTTGCTTTGTGACTTAGGTTTCGTGAGAGCTCAGTGGTCTTATTGGGATCACGACCCCTCTAGGTAGCCTTCTCAATTTCATGTCATACGAAAAAATCAAAATGTATGATTTTCATTTGTCGAATTTTCTATGAACAGCATGCTAAATTTACGACCCCTAGTAAGACTATTTCATAACATCCCCAAGCATACACTCTATTCCTTTTTAGAACATGTTTTAAATAGATATAAGAACACATCACGAGCATCCCTACTAGGCTGAGAATCAAATTGCAAATTTAAGTTGTGATTCATTCAACTGGAAAGTGGAAAAAAATCTTCATAAAGCGAAGTCCGAGCATTTAAGAAACGTACTTGACAATCCTTAGCGGCTTATGATGATTTGCAAAGTTTTTGATACTTATTTTCAATATTTCTTCAGGGCCACATTCTAGTTAAGAAAATGATTGAGACAATTCTTGGCTGAAATTTTTTCAAATTTTGACTAAAAAGTCGACACTCGAGAGAATCGAAGAAGAGTGACTGGGTGCCATTTTCAATTATCTGTTTTTCTTGGGAAAAGCACAGCAATTTTGTGATCTGCCTTTCGTGAGAGCTTAATAATTTCATCGAGATCACGACCTCGCTCACCGGGATGCATACCTTGATTTCATCTAAGGGCAGATGTACTGTTTTCGTTTCTCTAGTTTCTTTCAAAACAAAATAGCTGGTTGATCATGCACTCATTTCGTTATAAGAAACTAAGGTCCGGGGTTGGTAGGCAGTTTCTTAAATTTTAGGGCCATTTTACTACCAAAGGTTTCTTATGTGTTTCTCATATTGCCCTAAGTATAGAGCCACTAAATTGTTGTTAGAAGAGCTTCTCAATTACTCACTCAAAACATGTTATAACNTCCCTACTAGGCTGAGAATCAAATTGCAAATTTAAGTTGTGATTCATTCAACTGGAAAGTGGAAAAAAATCTTCATAAAGCGAAGTCCGAGCATTTAAGAAACGTACTTGACAATCTTTAGCGGCTTATGATGATTTGCAAAGTTTTTGATACTTATTTTCAATATTTCTTCAGGGCCACATTCTAGTTAAGAAAATGATTGAGACAATTCTTGGCTGAAATTTTTTTAAATTTTGACTAAAAAGTCGACACTCGAGAGAATCGAACAAGAGTGACTGGGTGCCATTTTCATTTCTCTGTTTTTCTTGGGAACAGCACAGCAATTTTGTGATCTGTCTTTCGTGAGAGCTTAATAATTTCATCGAGATCACGACCTCGCTCACCGGGATGCATACCTTGATTTCATCTGAAGGCAGATGTACTGTTTTCGTTTCTCTAGTTTCTTTCAAAACAAAATAGCTGGTTGATCATGCACTCATTTCGTTATAAGAAACTAAGGTCCGGGGTTGGTAGGCAGTTTCTTAAATTTTAGGGCCATTTTACTACCAAAAGTTTCTTATGTGTTTCTCATATTGTTAATGCCCTAAGTATAGAGCCACTAAATTGTTGTTAGAAGAGCTTCTAAATTACTCACTCAAAACATGTTATAACATAATTCGCACCGAAAACAATGCCAAAACATCCACCATTATTGTACAGTGTCAAAACATTTTCCTATTTTTGGGAAAATTAAAGCTACAAATTACAACAGTTTCTTAGCTTTATAAATTCAGGTAAGGTAGTTTCTTAAGTTTAAAAAAAATTGGCTAGTCTGCACTTTAGCGGACTAGCTTTCAATATGGGCAAGTTATGTGTCATGGGGTAAGGGTTTGGGTCATGGTTAGGTTTTGGAAAAAGGGTTTTAGTGTAAGTTAGGGCTGGTTAGGGTAAGGTAGGGTTAGTTAGGGGAAGTTAGGGTTAGTTAGGGTAGGGTAGGGTTTAGTTAGGGTTAGTAGGGTATTTGTTCAAATACGTTCCCGTGAGATTTGACATAAAGCTGGTCCGCTAAAGTGCAGTCGTCCCAAAAAATTGAGTCTACCGTTTCTTATAAGCAGTTTCTTATAAATTCCTTTTACGTATGTTCTTAAGTTGCTTGTTCGTTTTATTTAGAGTTATTGTATCTTGTAAGTATTTAGCCTATAGTTGTATGTAACTACGGTGCTTACAGTGATTATTATTATTATTATTATTATTATTATTATTATTATTATTAGTATTATTATTATTATTATTATTATTATTATTATTATTATTATTATTATTATTATTATTATTATTATTATTATTATTATTATTATAAAGACAAAATGAATGTATTGAAATAATAAACATGGCTTAAAAAAGTATCAGCTTCTGCCAAATATAAGACCACGAGTTATTAGCCAATTCCAACGTACTATTGTTCATTTTATAGTTGAAAAGCTAACTTAGATGTGGAAATTTATTTCTCTAAAATGGGTCATTTCGTTCTGGAGTTATTGGCGGTTTTGTTTGGAAGTTGGAAGCTGTTTTTGGAATTGAAATTTCACATAGTAGTTTATTTCTTATTTGAGTGATCAAAGTTTCTTGAAGGTTTCTTAAGAGCTCCATCAAATTCTTGAATTCTCCATCAACTAACATTCTGCATTAATGCCACTAGTTTAGATTTAGTTATTTTGTTCACTTTTTGTTTAGCAGTAGTTTAAACATGTTCTATTTCAAATCTTTCTTGTTCGTTTTGCTGTAATTAATTATTCTGTATGTGTTTTTGTTGGGGCGACGCTCCAGTATTGTGTGTAGCAAGTTTAAATTTTAAAATGGAAAAAAATGTTGCTCCATGAAATTCTTGATGTTTGCATGTTTGCATTCGTGAACATTTCAAATCGAAGTTTTGTGAAGCCATGCCACTGTATAGACATTACTCAAGTACCTCCCGAGTAAATACAGTACACGAAACTAAAGTTTGTCTCAAATTAGTTGTCACGTGAGATTTGCGATAACGCAAAATTACTCATGCAAAGCACTTCAATTTTTGTTATTCGTGGCATTTTCACATGACATCTAATTTGAGACAGGCATAGTGAAAATGAAGTGAAAATATGCTAAGGATTTCGTTGACTAAAATAAAAAAATTCTTGAAGTTTTTGTCCAAAGACTCAATTTTCTTAATTTTATAGTGATCTAATAGTTGAGTTTTCGATAAAGAATTTCTTATAAAAATACGTGAATCAAAAATTTAAAGCTTATCAGAACGACATCGCTTCAAAATTTTAAAAGGTCACGTGTTGCTAAAGAATACTTTTAATTTTCCAGGTGCGACATGTACGTTGACATGGCAACCAATCTTCAGATTCACAATTCAATCCATCTTATATGAAAACTCGTGAGTAAACAATATTTATTATCGAATTCTTGTAAAACATTTTTACAGCACCTAGAAAACAGTTGATTAGCAACTTATTCTCATTCATGGGTCTACAACAAGAGAAATTAGTAAAAACTGATATTTTTAGAAAGCGAAGCCTACCTTCGTAGACAAAACTTTTGAGTGCTTGATGATACTGGATATTATAAGCATAGGGCTCAAATCTTTCAAATCTTTAAAAAGGTGGGTGTAAAATTCGATTACATTTTTCTTTGAATTGAATGGCTTGAAAGTAATTTAGGGTACTTTGCTGTAAATCTGCCGTGGAAATCTTTTGATATCTTGCTTATTTTCAAAATGGCGGCATTTTTATTTTTGTTGAAAGAATTCATGGAAAATTTTGATAAAATTAAAATCATCGTAAATCAATAGAGGAAAAATTATACAATCTTCAAGAAAACCATAGTTTACGAAGGTCTACAATATGGTGGCAAGCAGAAATCTGTCGCTCTTCTGGTTTAGGATTTAGAAATTTGATGACGTCACAGCCTCAAATATAATAAATGCTGCCATTTTGAAAATATTCAAGATATCAAAATATTTCCACGACAGATTTACAGCAAATTACCCTAAGTTCCTTCCAAGCCATTTAATTTAAAGAAAAATGTAATAGAATTTTACACCCACCTTTTTAAAGATTTGAGTCCTATGTTAGCTATTATACAGCAAGCAAAAACGCGTTCTGTGCAAATGCCTGCATAACTTTTGATAGCCCTGATCCCCCCTGATCACGAGGAGTGTTTTACTCCCTCAAAAGACACGAAATTTTCCAAGAGAACGGAAATCCTCCAGAATCTTTGCCTAAAGGTTCCTATGTGCGGGTTTTTATTGCACAACTTCGCGCATTTTTATAAGAAACTAAGAACTTGACGCAATACTGAAAGTTTCTTTGGGTGTGTTTGATTGGTAATTCCAAACCTACCAAATTCTGCAAACGGTAGACTTCACAGAGACGGAAATATATTTCGCAATCAAACACAAACATCTTGAAACAGCAGGTTTCGGATTCACCACCAGGGTTTGCTAATGAAAAATGAAAGGAAGCCCTTTGGCGACTCACGGACATGATTAATTATCCACATTACAAATATCCATCTTGACGAGAGAGAGCAAATTTTTGAGCTTTAGAAAATAATTAGAAAGAGAAGATCGTGAGCCAGGCCTTCCAAACGCACAAAACCTACCGTTTTGAGAATTTCGGAGTGAATCAAACACAAATTCTGAGTCTACCAAGTCTACCATTTTCAGAATTGGTACCAATCAAACACGCCCTTAAAGTTGTTATTTCTTTCTTCATTTTTTTTGTAAATCATGACCAACGAGACTGTTTTTTTTTCTCAAACAAAAGCATATACGTAAAATTGTAGATTTTGAGCAAAAACAAAATAAAGGCTGAAGGCACGGTACAGCAATTGTCCAGCTTTACAATCAATAGTTTGCGTGACCCTCAGGGCCAAAACACTCCACCCAGTGAAAGGAAATCCCTGCAATGTCGGCAATTTATTCTGCACAGACCACGTTATAGAGTAAAGTCTCGGGGGCATTTCTTATTTGTGCGTGACTTTCACACCCCAGGTAGCAAGAAAATTTATGAGATAACTGATTCACTTTACCCACTTTACGAAGGAACATTGCCAGAAGGCAAAGAAAGATTTATATTGAAACTGTTATGCTATTTGCATCAACAATTTTTGGGTAATATTTGCGTGACTTTGTTACCATAGGTAGCAAATTCCACTGTGCGATCACAATATATATCTTTGTCCTTTGTGATATTTATCCCTATTTGTGCTCACTGATTCACAGGAAGGGCGTATGACTTTTTGGACAGTTCATCAAATCCCAGTCCCAGCACAACAATCCCATTGTCAGAATGTCCTTTTAGGCAAATCTCAGATCCCATTTTAACCTCTCAGCACACTTTTTTAAGAAACTTCAGAAACGACTCCTTGTCTCTATAAGTTTTCTCAACTTTAGTATCCTCATCTAATAAGGATACTAGAATTTCTTTTAAGGGTCACACATGTTTCAGGGTGCAGTGGGGTAAACTTGGTCAGAGTGGGACAAAATGAGTCATTGGATGTTTTGCTTAAAAACCTGGGGCAAAGTGTCCTTTTGGTTGTAAACTTGCAGCTTTTTCAACCGATCCCTCGAAAAATTTAAATCATACTGCAGAAAATGTCGCTTCGATTCAGCTCCTTTTGCAGGAACGCTTAAAGTGCCTGCACGATTACACCCGGGGGGGTACATAACATCTTGAGGGTACGGGTATGTACCGCCCATATGGGTTTTGGCCCAACATTCTCTAAACAAGAGTCATTTTTCGGCAGATTTTCCTTTAAAATGGGTCGGTTTGGCTGAAATCGGCAAAAGATTGTTAAAAAATGTGTAGTTTTCTGCCAAAATTCATCATGAAAGTGGGTACGAAGGCAAATTTTGGCAATCAGAAGTGGGTAGCTTTCTGAAAACCGGGCGGCAGACCCCCGCCCATCCACAAGTCGTGTACCCCACCCCCGGGCGATAACAAACGAAAAGATTTCTCTTTTTCAAAATGTGCCTGCTCGGGAGCTATATGTTCCTGGGTTTCCGGTATTTGTCGTGGTCTGAAGCTGGCTTTTCAACTAGCCCGGGTTAAAACAAAAACGGGTTAAAAGTAATGCTTTTAAAGTGAGTCAATGGAAACGCTTGTTTTACCGTGAACCCGTTTTAATTCGTTTTCAGAAGTTTCCATCAGTCGTTTTAGTTGTTTTATTCCCTTCTTCGTCGTTTTAACTTTTAATTTGAAGTACCAAAAGTAGAACATGTTGTTGTTGTTGCAACTGGGTTAAAAGTTATCCCTTTAAGGCGTTTCCACTAACCCACAGGTGGGTTAAAAGATAACCGGGTTAAATCCACCCTGAGACCCGTTTCTAAACTTATCTGTTTTTTAAGTGGGTTAGTGGAAACGCAACGCACAAACGGATAACTTTTAACCGGTTTTTATTTTCATCCGGGCTAGTGGAAAGGCAGCCTGGGAGGCAGTAGCGTTCTCTATTCTCTGTTTGCACATTGCAGCTTGTGTCCCGTCTAGTCCGGAATGATATATTTGTAGACAAGAGATTGAAAGCAATATAAACCATGGTATATGTTTGTTTCCTTCATTATTTATTTAACAGCCGTTTCTACAAAATTCATTGGATTCTATTAACAACAGATGATACACTAAGGCACTAAGAGAAGCAAATTTATTTATGTACAATATGTCGTGTTGTTTGTAAGTTATCGGGCTACCATTCTTTCCCAATCGCACTGCGAAATTAAAATTATTTCCACAGCTGACTTCACCGCTGACTGCTCTACCCACTTTATGCTAGTGCGTCTTAAAGGGTCTGTTTCAACCAGCATGCATAGCGCGTGTCATCTCTTTGTTGGCCTTTCTTGTCGCCATTTTCGTAGCCCATGGCCCATGAACAAAGAGGTTACGCGCGCGAAGCATGCTGGTTGAAACAGACCCTTTAAAACCTTGGCCTTATTTAGGGAGGGTCAACAGAAACGTGGGAATTCAGCTTAAGAATCGAAAAATTAGTACTCAGGTGTTTCTCTAGATACACTGATTCGTTATTTTGCCATGTGCAGCATCAAAAATTGATTTCAGCACATGTCGTAATTCCGAGTGCGATTTTTAACTATTTATTTGCGCATTTGATCAAGCGGCATGTCTTTGCAGGTAGAAAGATCTACATTTTCTCTCATCAATTTTTTATACCTACTCTAAATGTTTGATTCTATGACGCTTAACTGAACCAGATGAATTTTTAAGAAACTCCTCGCATTTCTATTCATTCCGAATTCTATGCAATAAAGATATTACTCGAAATGAGAAAGGCCGAGAAAGACACACCTTGGATTATGAAGGGTGTGCGTCTTTAATCAGTAAGCATGCAAACACAGACACAGAATTGCGAAATTTTTGGGCGTGTTGTTTTGCTTAGATTGCTTCCTTTTTATGATACATCCTGTATACTTTTTGAGTTATAGAAATTCGATTCGAATGAATGGTTCGCGAATTTGATCTCAATGTGACGTTCTACATATGAGAATAGGGGCTTGGGGCGAGCGGCAAAATTCGTTGTTTTTGCAAGATTAAAAGTTGTATGTTTGGCAATCGCATTACCCACCATTTACTAGAAAGAACCCCTATTTCAACCCTCTTTTCTTGTAAGTGAAAGGAATGGGGGGGGAGGGGAGGTTGCAATCTTACTCTATTCTGAAAGGTACAGGTTTGCAAAGTATTGTTTTGTTAGATTTAGATCAGCCGATATGGCCGATGGAGCTTATTTTAGCCATGGTCATGACTATCTTTACCTAGCAAATATCCTGTGCAAACCTTGCAGTTACGCCTGTGTCTACATGAGTGCTACAGGGCAACCAATGGCATCACGACGTTTCAATTCTGCAATGTGACTACAGTTTCAGCCATAGGGTTTCTAATCAACTACAAAGCTTGCACATTGTCACCTGATTCTCCGTTCTCCGTTCTTCGGCGTTGTGATGTCGGAGAGCCTGTGTTGTTTCACAAAATTCCCCCTTGCTGGATAAGGCCTTGATATGCTGTTTTGGGAGATCTTGGGTTTATATGAACCAGCTGCCCTTTCTAGCTACGGCCCTGGAATTGAAACAAGGCCACGCTACTGATTACAGCTGAAATAAAACTCGACACGTTTTTATTACCGCTTGCCAAATAAGACTCGCGTCTGCCTAAGTAATGCTGATGCGTAGTGAAAAGCGAGCCTTATTTGGTAAGCGTAAAGAGAAACGCATCAAGTGTGAATTCAGCTTTTAGATGGAAGTCAACGACGCTACGCTCGATTTAAATCCTAGTTCTAAGTAGTTTTTTTAGGTCTTCGTCGTCTTTTACGCCGTTTTTGCCTTTTTCTTACATTCTCTACTGAATCGTTTCCTTCTTTTCATTCGCAGACTTTGCATGATCAAGTCAAGGTGTCCATTCACCCATGTAACTGTCCATATGTCGATGGATGTTTTCATTGGTTCATGTCATTATTCCCGTGCCAAACCAATCTGGTCAATGAAGTCATGGTCAACCAGACACTTCGTTTTGGAACAACTCCAATGAACGGAAGTCAAAACTGTGCATCACACCAGATCCTTGATGATGACACTTAGATCAGGTAAGTCTTTCCTGTTCGTTACTCCTAATTCAATCGCAAGTAAGACGAGTTTCGTGTCGTCAAGAAAATCCGTATCGTTGTTGCCTAAAATGGGTTGGTTTACGTCGCCCTGGGTGGCCTGGTTTATTCGTGGCATCTCCCACGCAGCAATATACCTCATATTGTTTGGACGCATTTGCGTGTATACCCCTTGCGTGTAAGGGGGTAAGACTGCGTATTGTCCTGGATAGGGGTAAATCTGGGGTGGCATAGTTCTCTGGAATGACTGCATTTTGTGTGTTCTTGTACCAAAAAGTCTCCCTCAGTATCTCTTCAAACTTTGAAGTAATTAGCTGTACTGAAATCGTTGATATCTAAAAATTGCCTCCCCAATGTCTCTCTATCTATCTTCTATCTTCAAAATCTTCAGCTCCACTGAAGTGCAAATCTGTAATATCAACCAAATGTCTAGATAAAGCTTTGTAGTTTAAAACCAGTGTCACATTCAGCGAACATATGTTCAAATGATACCACTCCTTGTTTCGAAATGAGTTGTTGCTCCACTGACGTAAAGATCCCTAACACCAAACAAATGCCTGCACAATTTCTCTCGTGTATTTCGTCCACCTTCAAATTGCAATGCTCTCTGATGTCCACCAAACCTCTGTCTGAAACTTTGTCGTTTGAACTTTTGTCACTCTCCGCAAACGCTGTATCCTTTGCTTATTTGTACTTCCTTCTCAACGAAATACGTTATCTCTGAACGAAGCTTTCTATTTCAGTCAATAACATAGTTTGGATCAATGAACAGAATACGACAGAATAATGGTCGTGACGTCAATGTCCAGCTTTACCGCAAATAGTAATTGTTTCTCCTCACAACAGTCTCTAGCCACTTTTCACCACAATAAAACTTTTAACTGTTGCGTTTTTAAACAGGCACGACGTCTGGAGCTAAGTTTCAGCAATCTGGACGGATGATGCGCTGACGTGAATATTTAGCTGATCACAAAATGTTAACTCTTTCACTTTTAAGCAATTGTGAAGTCTGTAACTTAGTTTCACTACGACAGAATGTTAACTCTTTCCCTTTTCCACATCCAGCAGTTCTTTAATCAATTCTTTCTATTTTACACAGCCAACAAATCTGTATTTAGATTTCGCAATCTTCCTTGAAGCCTGTTGGTGAATTTCACAATCTGGCTTCAGCAATAAACGTTATCACTTTGAATAGGAAACAAATCTCTTCCCAACACAGTATGATCCCTTCCTTTCGCTCTGTTGTTACTTGCAAACTGCAGGAGAATTGTCACGTTTTTTCTTTTCTCCAAATCGCTTCTTTTGTTACTTTAGCCAGGCTTTGTTTTGGGCGATCAGCTATTAAATCGCAGACGTGACGTCTTAAGCAGCAAACAATGTCTTTCAACGTCAAACAATGAATTCGAACGACCCTTAAAACAATGGATTCGAATCGTAAACTAATGTATTCGAAACGTGAAACAATGTCTTTATGTCATCAGTAATGAGAGATTGAGCAATGTTACTGCAGCTTTGAGAGTTACACAAGAAAGGTCACGAAAATCGGCCTCCAGATTCCGCAAACTTTGGGCTCTAATTGTTGTTTGATCAAAATAGCATGGTTTGCGGACAGAATGTGCGAGAGATTTCGCAACAATTTCTAAACTGCACTAATCCCGAAATCAGCAGCCGCCTTGGTCTGCTTTCTGACAAAATCCTTGTTTTTCCTTCTTTTCTTTTCTCGCAGACCAAAACAATTCACGTAACAGAATCTATGTTTTATTCATCGATCCCATCATTTATTCATTCAAAACAAGTGTTAATTCTCGACAAAAATGATTCTCTCCACACGTGATATGAATCCTGTTTTCGTCAAGCCACCTGAAACGTTATTATTTTTTCCTTTTCGGTTTGTTTTCCAGCAGCTCTGTAAACTAAATTATTCAAATATTTAGACTGGGAAGCTATCAATTTTGCAACTGATCGTACGTGACCTTCGTGCCAAGACAAGATCGTTTGTTTTACCACTATTTTCCTCTCTTATTCCTCAAAGTATTTTTATTTCAACTTTCTTTATACTTCTAACCTTTGTGCTCCCAAAAGTCCAGCTTTTACCAAGAGTTCTAACTGTCTTGACAATTGATATAGTTTTCCAAGTTGATGTCTTCAAACTTCGATTTTCTCTTTTATTTCTGCTCCGAAAACTTATCCGGCTTTTTACGTCCAAGAGTTCCAACTTGCTTAAAAATATGCACTGTTGTCTGATAATCAATTATATACTGCCAACAAATCTTCCTTGTCTTGTATCTGGTAATTTCGGCGTTTTAATTCCAAGACTCTTGAATTCTTGAAATAAGTACTGTATCCTGTTGATTGAATGTATAACACCACTCAATCTTCCTTTCTTGTGTCTGTTCGTTTTTCGCAGGGTAGATACCTTGGAGGAACTTTTATCTATTTGGGTAGCCGTACTGTTGCTTGCATCAACTGCCGTCAAATACCTGGGTCTTTCTGTTGCTACCACTCTCTCTTGCTGTTAGCAAGCTACAACTCTGAAACGCCCCTACAGAATTTCCAAATCTTCCGCAACTATTCTGGTATCGAAACTATTCTGGTATCGCAACAACGAGCTTCTTAATCATTCAATCAGACAGCTGACTATTTTTTAAATGAATTGATACCTCGTGATGCTCTTGAATTCTTCCTTTTCTGTCTCCAAGCTACAACTCTTGAACACCCCCTCACAGGCCTCCAAATCTTCCGCACCTATTCTGGTATCGAAACAACGAACTGTCATTCAGTCAGCAATCAGCTGGCTATCTTTAAAATGAATCAATCCGTTAAAAAGAGAATATCAATGAATATGTCTTTCCTTTTCCTTCACGACGATTCTATTTCTAATCTTAGCTGACCCACCCAGCACAACAAATGATGATTCGCTCAGCTGTGACGTCAATATGTGATCACTCACGCAACCACAGTGGGTTATCCCTGGAGAATTACGCTTGCGAGCTGACCAGCTTTGCTCGAGGTATTTCCGATCTGATCTGCCGATTGTTTTTATCTCGACTAAATATAAGTGATTATCAACCCTTTGGCCACCTGCATTACGCTTATTCGTGGACGGGAGTGATATCTTTATTTATATCAAAATGAATCAAGCCCGGTGTCAGGGGGTTCTGATTTCCCTTATTTTCTCACCAGTGGGGTGATTTTTTCTTGTTCTTGGACAGGGATGCTCTCTCTATTTATATGAAAAAGAATGCAGGGGGTTCACTTTCACTTTGGGAGAGATATCCTCATTTTATATCAGAAGAATCTAGGTTAAGGTCATTGCCAATATTTTCATTTCAAAATATCCAGATTTTCGAACTCCTCGCGTTGTTTATGACCCTAAAATTAATAAACGAGTTGCTGTTGCCAAAATAACCCAAAATTATCCAAGGTTTCTTGTAAAAATTACTAAACCTTCCTCAAATATGACATTAACAAGCAAAACCTTCCTCCGCTCATTTGTGGAGCGGTGACTTTTTCTGAACTCTGAGGGTGAATATCTCTTGTTTATGGACAGGAGTGCTTTCCTAAACAGTATGTTATAAGAAACTTAGGTCTTGGCTGGAAGCAAGCTTCTTAAATTTTAGGACAGTATTGCTGCCAAACGTTTTATAAAGTTTTATATGAATTTCTTAAATTTTCAATGCTCTAATAGTAGAATAGATTTATTTTTGCTAAAAGGGCTTCCAAACTACCTAGTAAGACCTCACAACAAGTATTTCCAGAATTCGAACCGAAAACAATGTCAAAACAGATGTTGACATTGTACAATTTCAAAACATTTTTTAGTGACCTGGGAAAACCATGGGAAAACTAAAGCTGCAAATTTCTGAGCTTTTTTAATCCAGGCAAAACGGTTTTTTATATTTTTTGAAAAATTGAGACTAAATTTCTCACAGGCAGTTTGTTATGGAAACTTACAATTAATAAAGAAGAAAACAACAACAACAACCAAAATTTCAGCGTAAACAAAAAGAGATCAGGATTATTTTCATCGCCTCTATGTTTCGTCGCCTCTATGTTTCACTATGGTGGGCAGCTGTCGAATTTTCATCTGCCACTATTTTCCACAAAAATAACAAACATCTCGGGCTTTGTTTTCTTTTTCTTAGTATCTGATACAATCATGATTTTTTTTTAACTCTGCTGCATGAGTCTGGAATCGCAAAGATCCTTTTTTCAAGAAAAATCCGTCAAAAATCCTTAAAAAAATCCTTTTGTCCTGAAAAAATCTCTTATGCTTTTGGGAAGAGTGAAATGCCTAAGGCGTACATCAAATCAGAACACAGGGAAACAAGGAAAACCAGGCACAACAACAACAGCCTTCACGGGCATAGGGACACAGGGGGATTGGGCATAAGGACACAGGAAGAAATTTTTTTTTAGGAATTAACTACCGCGTTTCTTATCGCCCATGCCTCAGCCTTGGTTTCTGAATCCCCTTTCGACAGGATATAACTGTTTTAATACTGCGATTAGTCATGTGATTTCGAATGTTGTAAGACTGCCTGAATTTGTAGATGCAAAGGGACCCTTCTGAAACCACACTGAAACGCAGAAGTCAAAATGTAAGAACAACTGAAGGTATGACGGATACAAACAAGTGAACGTAAACATTTATCTTGATTTCATTGGGATTTAGTTTGACGCTACCGAAAAATTCAAGAACGAAAAACTTATTTGGCAATACACTAATTTTTTTATAAGAAACCGCTTACAAGCAACTGCAGGCTCAATTTATCAAAAATGAAGAAACTGTGCTACATGGATTAAAAAGCTAAGAAACCCTTTTAATTTTTTGCAGCTTTAATTTCTCAAGGTCACTCAAAAATGTTAGTGACACTGTACAGCTGTTTTGACATTTAGCATTTAAAATTCAAGAAACTGATAAGAAACTTTTGATAGCAAAATTTAAGAAATTGGCTACCAGCTTCGGACCTACGTTTCTTATAAAAATTGAGTGTAGTTTGCCTAGGAGGAAATCACTAATCCAAAAAAGGCTACTTGATTTTGTTAAACTCAAGGATTTTTCGGGAGTTTTTCTTCACTCAAGAGGATGTACTGGAAGCGCTGTGGTCTTCTGTGAATGATTTACCCCGCAGTATTTCCACTCTATTTCGTTTGTGAGAGATTGCTAGAAAAGTTTTACCCCAGTGATAAAACTATGATTCGGAAAGTGGCCACTGAAAATTGTTCCTCTTAAAATATTGCCACTCCCATCCGGGGGGGGGCACTTTACCAGATTTTGATTGGGGACGNTACTGCACTATTTTCCAACGAGGGGCCTTCAGTGCTGATCATATCCTCTCATCATCATAAGGGCTGACTGGGCAAATTGGGCGTTAGGCCCAATTATCCTTTGCCCCGGACACCCCAAGGAGGGGATCAGACAAAAGCCAAGCAAAATTAGGCCTTGGTTTTTAACACCCATAAAACACTAAGTGTTCCCCAACCCCGACGAGCAGCCAAGAGATAGAGGATATGATTGTACCATATAAGAAACAAAAACAAAAGCGAAAAATAAAGAAAAATGCCAACAATGTTTATAAAAATACATAAAAAGAAATAACAAACCCACCAAATAATAAGAACAGCAAAAATAAAACAGGGACCACGCACACCGTACATAAAAATGTAGAATTGTTTTAGACCGAAAAACAGTGACATAAGCCTAATGGGTGCTGTACCCACTGAATACACAAACAAATACAAAACGCGGAAGCGAAACCACCTTGGAGTGGGGAGGGATGTCTCATCCTAGATGAAAAAAGGTAAAAAACAAGAACAAAACTGACTTTCAAGAGAACTTTCGTGTGTGTGTTGCCGTAGTTGTTGTTAGTGTTATTAGTATTAGTTCGGAAATTTTGCCCTCTGCCCCACTCCAGAGCCCTGGTCCAATTTCGCTCCCATAAAAAATAATCCAGTAAAATAGTACTGGTACCCAAAAGCTTCAGCCAAGATGGGTGTAATAACCCTTATCCAGTAAAAACTACTGGTAACCAAACTTCGGCCAAGATGGGTGTAATAACCCTTATCCAGTAAAAACTACTGGTAACCAAACTTCGGCCAAGATGGGTGTGATAACACCTGAAAGAATCATGTAATGATAATGATAGTAAAAAACTCTACTTGAGAGTAACAAAACATCAAAATTGAGTAATGATAATAATAGCAAAAATTCTACTTGAAAGTAATAAGCATCAAAATTGAGTAGTGATAATAATAGTAAAAACTCTACTTGAGACCAAAAATGCATCAAAATTGAGAAATAATGGTAATGATCGTAAAAATATTCTACTTAATTGTAGAACAGCATCAATTAAGTTTAACGTCATCAAAGTTTAGCCACAATAATCACATAGCATCAAAATCAAATGTAGCTTCATCGAAGTTTAATCAAAATTGAGTAGTGATAATAATAGTAAAAACTCTACTTGAGACCAACGAAGCATCAAAATTAAGTAATAATGGTAATGATCGTAAAAATATTCTACTCGATTGAAAAAACAGCATCACAATTAAGTTTAACTTCATCGAAGTTTAGCCACAATAATCACATAGCATCAAAATCAAATTTAGATTCGTCGAAGTTTTAATCAAAATTGAGTAATGATAATAATGGAAAAAACTCAACTTGAAAGTAATAAAGCATCCGAATTGAGTAACGATAATAATAGTAAAAAGTCTACTTGAGACCAACAAAGTATCAAAATTGAGCAATGATAATGATAAGAAAAAACTCTACCTGAGAGCAATAAAGCATCAAAATTGAGTAACAATGGTAATGNAATGGTAATGATCGTAAAAATATTCTACTCGATTGAAAAAACAGCATCACAATTAAGTTTAACTTCATCGAAGTTTAGCCACAATAATCACATAGCATCAAAATCAAATTTAGATTCGTCGAAGTTTTAATCAAAATTGAGTAATGATAATAATGGTAAAAACTCAACTTGAAAGTAATAAAGCATCCGAATTGAGTAACGATAATAATAGTAAAAAGTCTACTTGAGACCAACAAAGTATCAAAATTGAGCAATGATAATGATAAGAAAAAACTCTACCTGAGAGCAATAAAGCATCAAAATTGAGTAACAATGGTAATGATCGTAAAAATATTCTACTTGATTGTAGACCAGCATCACAATTAAGTTTAACTTCATCGAAGTTTAACCACAATAATCACATAGCATCAAAATTAAATTTAGCTTCATTGAAGCTTTAATCACAATAATCAAAACGCAATGTCATTTTTTAATTGATCAGAGTCAGTACCTAAATAATCCTTTTTTTTTATAGCCTAGATATCTTAAAGGAAATATCAATTTATTGTGTTTTGTTTTGTTTTGGTTTTTTTTGCAGCCGGTAATTTGACATAAACTTTACAAGCCTATATACTTTATATATATGAATTTATCTATAAATATAAAGATGACCATCAAGAGGGTCACTTATCCTGCGATATTTCATTATTGCTACCTTGGAGCAAACTTGAGATTCCGTCCGAGCTAGATTAATTATCTAAACTTGGCAACATTGACCAATTTCGGAGAACCTTAAGTTCATAAGATAACTTGTGTGGAGGATAGACTGTTGATGCGAAATCCTTTATGCTGAGGTGATGAATTTTTCTACAGCTGCACATGAAAATCAATAGAAAACTGCTTAAAGTATTGAATATTAAAAATTTGCATACATCCAGATGACTTAATTCTTGATAATTGATGCAAGCCTTTCAGCACCATGGTTTTTTTTTACAAAAATGGCCGCCATATTGTCCAACTGGAATACTTAATTAAAAGATAAAGAGTAATGGGCCTCAAATTTTTGCAAACGAATACTAGTAAAAAGCACAAAAAGAAGCTAATACTGCCAGCTGCATCTGACATAACAATAAAATCTGGTAAACTTTTCCATTCAGCTAGCAAGAGCAAGCATAAATCCATTCCATTCCTCAACTAAAGTATTGTTACCTTAAGAGTACTCAAGAGAAGAGATTTCTTATGTGGTCACGAATATAGAATACTGCGACTGAATGAATAACATAACAGAACGAGCGGAATATATACAAAACGAATATAGAGGTCCATTATATACACACGGGGGTAGCGCTGTCCTACATTTCTCCCCTCCTTTATAAGTTTAAAGGCGTAAATCACTGTACAATGTCTGATGGTACAGTTCCTTCGATCAGTCTTTGCCTTCTTTCTCGTAAGGGATATCGTCTCACAGCGGGTTCATCGTTCTCTATATCAGATGCTGACTCGTCAGAGCTGCTCAAACTTTCTTCGATTGTCCGTTGCCTCGTCTCGACGTCTGAAATCTTACTAGGTATTGTCTGGGCTTTTGCTTTCGGTTCCTTGACTGGTGAAACTGTCTCATGCGATTTGACAGGAGTTATCCGATTGTGG
Organism: Aurelia aurita; assembly: GCA_004194415.1. NCBI lineage: Eukaryota > Metazoa > Cnidaria > Scyphozoa > Semaeostomeae > Ulmaridae > Aurelia > Aurelia aurita. The sequence continues at coordinate 114,114 of REGM01000493.1, forward strand.
TGGACTACTTTTCGATTCTTCGTTGAGTCGTTTTGGATTCTGAAATTCAAGCCGTTTGGAAGGCATTCGACGACAGTCCACGGTCCGTTCCTGCGTGGTGATAACTTCTTGTTTTCTCCGGTCTTGAAATACTTGGTGCGCAGCCAAACCTTCTCCCCGGCGTGATAACTATGAAAACAAATGTTTTTGTTGTATTGCTTCTGCATTTGTTGGCGAGTTAGGTTGAGTTGCATTGCGACGTGTTTGTAGACTTCTGCCAGACGAACTTTGAGTTCTGCTGCATATTCACTGGCTGACTGTGCATCTTGGTGGTCGGAGGCTGCTGTGTGATTGAGCAAGAGGTCTTGCAGCATAACTGGTTTTCTCCCAAAGACAACATAATACGGGGTACACTTGGTGGAAGAGCTTTCTGTCGTGTTCAAGGCGAAAATGACTTCAGGCAAGATTGAACGCCATTGTTTTTGGGGAATCCTGCGATCTAGTAGTGTTGCGCGGAAGACTTCACGAACGCTCCGGATGTTTCTTTCAGCAAAACCGTTTCCCTGGCTATGGTAAGCCGATGACCTGCGCTTCTCAATATTGAACGTGTTACACACTTCACGAATGGTTTGCCCGTCAACGTTAGATCCCTGATCGGATAGTAGGTAGGAAGGACAACCATGTTTCAAGATCCATGAGTTGAAGACGGCTGATGTGACTGTGGGAGCTGATTGGTTTTGAAGTGGCACTCCTTCAATGTACTTCGAAAACACGTCTCCTATGAGCAAGATATATCTGTATCCACTATCATCTTCTGGCAAGGTGGCTAAATCAATTGATACTAATTGCATTGGTGCATCGGGCTCGAAAAGTGGCAGCAAGGGTGCTTTTGGTGTCTGATGATCACTTTTCGTTTGCTGACAAATGTGACAACTCTGGACGAATTTTCGTAAGTATGCAAACATGTTCGGCCAATAAAATCTGTCTTTGACAACAGCGTGCAATTTTTCTGTACCGAAATGGCCTATTTCATGAAATTTGGAGACAACGAATCGTCGTAATGATGCTGGCAATACTGGGCGACCAGATTTAGTCAGGACATCATCTTCTATTCGAAGTTGATTAGAGACGCGTTTTAATCTACCCTCCGTCACTGTGCTTCCATTGGCGATTAATCTTTTTGCTGGACCGATTACTGGATCATTATTTTGCTCTTGAACGAGTTGATCTAAAAATGGTTTGCCATCAGTGTCTATGTTGTAAACTTTGTTGTCAAAGATGGTTTCAAATGGTGTCAGATCATCATCTTGTGTGGGTGCGCGTGACAATGCATCAGCTTTCGTGTTCTGTTTTCCAGGTTTGTAGTTAACAGAATAATCATATTCTTCTAATTCAGAAATCCAACGTGCGAATTTACCTCGTGGATCTTTCATGCTTCTGATGTGCACGAGTGGATTGTGATCGGAATGTAGAATGAATGAAGTTCCAGCTAAATATACATGCCAAGTACGTACTGCGACTAACAGAGCATACGCCTCTTTGCTGTGTGCTGACCAGTTTCGTTGTGATTTGTTTAACGTTGTCGAGAAATAGGCTACTGGGTGGATTGTTCCATCTGGCTGTTCTTGTGAAAGTACTCCACCAACGGCGATGTTGCTTGCATCCACTTCAACGATAAATGTTTCTCCGCAACGTGGAAAGGCTAGGACTGGTTTGGCACATAACTTATCTTTAAGAGTGACAAATGCATCTTGACATGTGTGATCCCAGACATAAGTGACTGCATCATTGGTTAGTCGATTTAGTGGCTTGCTGATTTCTGCAAAGTCTTTGATAAATTGGCGATAAAACCCTGCAAGACCGAGGAATCTCTTTAGTTCTTTCTTGGAAGTGGGACAAGGGAAATCACGTATGGCATCAGTTAATCTTTGTTGGGGTTGAATTCCGTTGGCTGATAATTCGTATCCCAAAAAGTCAACTTTCCGATGAGCAATAACACACTTTGAAGCTTTCAATGTGATACCTGCAGAACGAAGGCGCGTGAAAACAGTCTTTAACTGGTGCATATGGGTATCAAAATTAGGTGTAAAAATCACAATATCGTCCATGTAAGCTAACACTCGATCTGCTGGGAGTCCAGAAAGGCACATATCCATCAAGCGTTGATATGACGCACCCGCATTACAAAGGCCGTAAGGGGTTACATTGAATTCAAATTTTCCACGTGGGACAGAGAATGCTGTCTTTTCGCGATCTTCTTCACTTAACGGCATTGACCAATACGCGGATGCTGCATCTAAAGTTGTCCAATACATAGAGCCGGACATCTTATCAAGTACATCTTTGATGTGAGGCAGCGGATAAGTGTCCTTCTTAGTGACATCGTTGAGCTTCCTAAAATCACAAACAAACCTCATTGAGTTATCTTTCTTTTTCACGAGGATGATGGGGCTATTCCATGGTGACTCCGATGGACGGATGATGTCATTGGCAAGCATTTCATTTACTTGACTGTTAACTTCTGTTTCCCAGGCCGTTGGGATGCGGCGCGTCTTTTGGTAGACTGGTAAAGAGTCTTCGGTGTTGATCTTGTGCTCAATTAGCTTATTCTTCTCAGGCCGCTTCGGGTTAACTGCGAAAATATCTCTGTACTCACGTATCAATTCTGTCACTTTGCTTTGTTCCTCAGTGGAGAGATCTGTGGATACGTTAACAGCCGG
>REGM01000493.1:118606-129902 GCA_004194415.1 Aurelia aurita
AAATAAATAAATAAATAAATAAATAAATAAATAAATAAATAAATAAATAAATAAATAAATAAATAAATAAATAAATAAATAAATAAATAAATAAATAAATAAATAAATAAATTAATAAATAAATAAATAAATAAATAAATAAATAAATAGTCTGTGAAATGATTTTTATGCGCGCGCAGATATCCATCGAAACCGAGGCAAGGTAACAATCCTTTGAAATAAGACTCGTTACAAATGCTGCCTGTCTCAGCTCTAGAGTCGTTTTTCTTATCTACACCTGGAGCGATAGCAGCAATAACAACGAGCAAAGGTAAAGGACCTGTTTTGAGAGCCTACTTTGACATTTGGATATTCAAGACAGAGAGCTTTACCTAATTTATTAATCGCAAACCAGTGTTGTGAAGAATTCAAACATTTTCATTCGGTACAGTAATAATTTTGTGCAAAGCCTGGATTTTCTATGTTCAACTGAAGCTCGGAAGAATAGCCTGCAGTTCATATAGGCTACATTCATTTTTTATAAGAAACAGCTTAGAAACGGTAGGTTCAACTCTTCAAAACTTAAGAAACTACCCTACCTGAACTAAAAAAGCTAAGAAACTTTTGTAATTTGTAGCTTTAATTCTCCCAGGTCACTCGAGAATGTTTTGACAACAGAAAATGATTGTTTTGTACAATAATCGTGGATGTTTTGGCATTGTTTTGAGTGGTAAATTCCAAAATATCGAAAATTAGTTGCTTTGAAATATCTTGCTAAAAACTTGATTATTTTCAAAAGATGGGAGAAAACCCCCTTAAAATTACATTTACAAAACCTACAAAAACTACTAGGCCACTACAGACCCCTGAAAGACACTTTCAAGGAGAAATTCACTTCATTTATTATTAACTGACCCCCTAGAAGTTTATACCAAAGAAGGAGCAACCTATCGTCATATGGACTGATGACGGGGGAACAAGTTTCACCTGACCTTCGGCTGTTGTCGTTGCTACTGCTTTGTTTTTGCACTTGATCGTAAACAAACATCAAAGATGGCGGGTTTTGCAACCAACATAAAATCAACAAGTAGATATCACATTCCTGCGAGAGCATCCAGATTTTCCTGACATTACCGATACGATTTTCTGATAGCTAAGTAAATTTCTTACAAATACAGTAAGTTTCCCGATGAGGCTGCGACCAGATTTTCCGCAAATGACATAGAAAATCGGGAATTTTTCGCCAATATTTTGAGGCCAAAATCTAGTAAACTTTCAATTTCTTAGCTACTGACGCTCACGGGGGTCATATGGGCTTCAGGATTAGATGAAACACTTGCCAAATAATCTGTTTTCCTGAATTTCATTGGCCTGTACATTTATAATGAGTATGAAAAAGACGGCGAAGGTTTACTTTGGAAGGTCAAAATTGCTTAGGACGATAGGACACAAGGACTACTGGTACTTCAGTTTAAATTTCAACTACGATCCCAGATTTTCCGGAGTATCTCACCTGGTTAGGGCTGTTGCTGACAACTTCGAAAAGATCTTCAGCAAAATTGGTGATGAGACTGCGACCAGTTTTTGATATATATACTGAACAATAAATCCTCGAATTTGCTCGATTTCCTGGTCACCACTACGATATTTATCCCAATGTTTTGAGGCATTTCTAGATGTTTTACGATCTTGAGCTTTCGTCCAAGTAATCCTCAAGTTCCAACCTGTGCATGTAGCCATGTGCCGAAGACAATAGGTTGATTCCCAAGGGAGAGGAATCCTCTAAAATCCATTGATCACTTTTCCTGGCAACTTTCCAGATTTGCAGATTCCAACTGAACGCGGAGGCGCATAGCGCTGTGTGGTCAGCGGCCCAAACAAAAATCCTACATGCTGACACTGTTTTACAACAAGTCTCTGTATTAGCGACATATCAGTTCTAAGGAGCATACAGAGATTGTGTAGCCAGTCTACCTTCTGAGAACCAGAAAGAATGACGAATACTTTCCCGCCAAACGCCAAAGCTGTTTGATTCGAAGTCTGGGTTGGAGAGAGAGTCTCTCTTTGTAACGAGGATTATGGGTGATAGGACTCTTTTTGGGTACATTTTTGGGCAATTGTTTCTTTATTTTCATCGTAAATTTAAAACCAATAGATTTGTGGAGCTCAATTTATCATTCGTCAAAGCCCCGTGGTAGCCATTTACCAGATTTGTGTCCACCATTTACCAGAAAAATATCGCTCTCCCCAGACCCTTTTCTATATGTCAAAATGGTGTATTGATCTGTAAGGATTTTAAGAATGTATAGTAAATTTTGCCTCTAAAATACGAACAATAAGGAACCATTTTAAAAATAGTATGAAGTTTAAAACTTTCAACAAAAAACTAAGGGCTGAAGTTTCTTAATAAATTATGAATAATTTATTTTACGACAAATCCTCTTTCCTACAGATGTCTCATGCACATCGTGCTGCTCTGGACTAACTTCCTTCCCGAGGGGACGTTGAGCTTTCGGATCATCGGATCGAAGCAGTATGTCAAAACGAATTTCGGATTTCCGAAGTAGTTTGCCAAACATTAGTCTAAGTACCCTGGTACATCCTACCCCGGTAATTTTCCCGGTGAAAGAAATAAAGCACATCCTACCCCGGTAAGTTGCCAGGTGGAAGAAATATAGCAAATCTGTCCCCTGGGAAGATGTGAATCTCACCGGTACAAAGGACCTCACGAGTGAAACATCGTTTTTATAGAATACAATCTGTGAACAGCTTCTGTCCAACATATCAACTGCTTGTTTTACATAAACTCTTGCAACAACTTTTTATCTGGAGCGCATTTTGAACTCCATTCTTGAGCATTGAGCAACATATATCATCACTTAAAACATGAGTTGCTGTTAGATATTCTTACAGAAGTCAAAGGTACTTTCACACGGGTGCGCCCTACTCTCCTCCGCGAGGTTTCTTTATTTTTTCCGTAGTTGCGTGACCCGTGATTGACTTTCACATGCCCCCTTTCACAGCAGGCTGCGAGCTTCGCTTGCAATACCCTTTTTCTGTGCGTTTCTACATCAAATCAAGAATGAAACAATCAAGTTCTGTTACCACCGATATTTTTAAAAGTTCAGTTAAATACCAGTTGAGTCAAAAAATGTATCCACTGTTTGAAAAATCATACTGCAAAAACTATGAAATCGATTCGGAAAATATGAACTTTATTGCTCGGCTAAGGCTTTAACTTAATTTTGGGGATTTGTTTATTATTCCTAATACATGTTTTTGCTCTCAGATAAAGATTTCCCAAAAATTGGTTTCCCTGGGTTTTTTGCTAAAAAGTTGATGTGGTTTTGATCGCTTTCCAGCTATTTGAAATCGTTCAAGACCGTTTTCTGCCATAGAATATTGCTTTGTGACGAAGTGGAAACTGATGAAGTGTAAATATTCTATCCAGTTAATTCTAGGGACGAAAAAGAACGTTTTGTGTCAAGATCTGTATCAGAGTGAAATAGGCTGTTTTTGAGCAATTCTAGGAAATGAATTTTGGCTAATAACGGACTTCTGAGAGAAGTAAGCATCCAAAACTATATGAGAAAAATATAAAAAATCAACCTGAAAGCCTGAAAAAAAGGATTTTTACGAATTGGTTGTGTGGTTTTTGCAATAATTTTTCAAACAGTAGATGCATTTTCGTGCCTCATCCGGTATATAAAGAATGATAAAGTTTATTGTACAGGGTGCTCCAAAATGATGTATCTGCGTTTGCCAAAATGTACTATCATGAATTATGCACCAATTTGAATGATAATTTTGTAGCAGTAAGCCTAACTTAGATGTAGAAATTTATTTCACTAAAATCAGTAGTACCGTTCTAGAGTTACGGATTAGTTTGTGTGCGAGTTATTTTTTAGCATACTTTAAAGACAACTAAACATTTAGGCAACATTTTTCCAATGTTTCGGCTTCAAAACACGAAAGCGAGCATGGTCATCCTCCATGCAGCAAAACCTAATGACAAATATGTGCCTCTTCCATGTAAATGTATATAGGTTGCTCATGTAAGCTCCTTGGAAGATAACTGGTGCAATTTTCATCTAATTAAAGCTGAAAACGGGTCGAAATTGTATGGTAATTTTGAGCTTTTCTCAAGATTTTTCAAAAATAGCTTCCAAGTAAAAAGGTCCAGAACTCTAGAACGATATAACCAATTTCAAAATGATAGGTAATTCAGCCAAATCGGTGCATAAATCATGATTGTACGGTTTGGGAAAACGCTGATGAATCATTTGGGACCCCGGTATAATTAGACATTTAAGAGTGTTCCAGTTTGTGTGAAACTTCTTTCAATTTTAGGTTTCGACAATGGAAAAGAAACTCTTAATTCCCGAAGACTCGAACAACCAGTGGCAAACAAAAATTGTTAACATCGGTGAAAGTATGGCGTATCTTTATAACAATGATCTGATGAGTGATCTATCTCTTATCGTGCAAGACTCGAAGATACCGGTACACAAATTCATTTTAGCATCGCGCAGTCCTGTGTTTTACTCCATGTTTTATGGTCAACTAGCTGAGACAAAATCAGAGATTAAACTATTGGAGCCTTGCAGTACTGACAGTTTCTTTGACTTTCTCAAGTACATTTACAGAGATGAGATAGATTTAACTTGGGATAACGTTTTAGAACTTCTTAGCCTTTCGAAGTACTATATTATACCGAACTTATCACGAAGGTGCGTCGAATTCTTGGAGGCCTCTGTTTCGGAAGATACGGTGTTAAATACTTTGCAGCAATGTCTACGTTATGATGAAAAATTTATTGTTGAGTTATGTTTGGAGTTGATAGGCAGAGAGGCTTCAGATATCTTAAAGAAAGAATCTTTTCTTGAACTTGATCTTGAAACATTGACAGAAGTTTTGAAGCTCAATCAACTTGCTGTTGAAGAAATGGAATTATTTTTTGCTGTTGAAAAGTGGTGTGAGAGCAAATTGAGAAAAGAAGGTAGAGACATCAGCCCCGAATCAAAGAGGGAAGTCCTTGGAGATGCACGAACCTATATTCGCTATCCAAGAATGTCCTTGGAAGATTTTAGCAAAAGTTGCGTTTTATCTGGGTTAGTAACAAATGAGGAAATTAGGGACTTAGTTCATACATTGTCGGTAGCTTCCGAAGACCAGGACAAAGAAGTATCTGCGAGAATCTCTTTTCCAAGAGAAGCGAGAATCCCAGAAGATCGTCATATAACAATTGATCGTATTTCCTCTGGCTCCATCAGCAATCGTCGATGGGAGTACTACCGCAAAGAACCGGATTTTCTTGTCTTTGAAGTAAGCAAAAAAGCAAAACTCGCTGGAGTATCTGTGTTTGGGGACCCAACATCAAATGAAATTACGAGCGTAACACTAGAAACATCTGAAGGATTAGCAGACACATCGTGCTTCATTGGTGCTCAAAACTCTAGCACAATAGATGGTTCATTTCGTATAGATTTCAATCCACCAGTAGGAGATTTTAGCAAATACACAGAATGTTCTCGGTGTTGCCATTACAGGAGAATCAACTTACCGTGGTGACTACAAAAGGACGTGTTTTGATAAGAATGGCTTCCAGTGCACATTTTCGAGTGCAAGTAGTTACGGAAATGGTACTAATTCCACAACTGGACAGTTTCCAGAGTTGTTCTTCTTTCGATAATTTCAAACCCCACAGGATGGATAGAAAATTTCTGAAACCTATCCACAAACGTAGCGATGGGCAGAAATAGAAAAATACTGGATATTAATCCATTTTATATTTAGTTACATGCTTATTTAGGTCAATGTTGTACAGATAATACCTAATTTTGACATTGTTTCATTTTTAACGTAACATTTGTCATACACAAAACGCACCCTATTTTTTTAGACACTCCACATATTTGAAGGCTTCTATTTTGTTGCGAGAGCATTATGATTAAAACAGTCTGTACAAGAACATGTAAATAATTCATAGGTATTGATAAATGTGGGAGCATTTGTTGAAGTAGAATGATGGATGATAAATTTAAACGATTAAAATCATGAACCATGAGGTACCATTGAATTCCAGGTTACCAAAACACAACCACATATAAAGTTAATTTCAGTTTGAGTGAGCTGTAACATCAAAATTTAATTGACAACATAGAAGCCTAGTCTTAATATGCTAAGGGTATGACTTTACCTAATAGTTATATCCAAATTGACTGATTAAAATTGGTTCGCAAAAGTACCATTAAAGATATACGGGGATCAGAAACTTCCCGTCCACCCAGTGATATTGAATTACAAACAATATATGCTAATCAATGTTGAAGTTTATCGATTATTATTGGGTCTTTGAAGCCACAATTATGTGAATGTGGTTGGTCTGGTTTAAAACAGTTCAGGAATAGAACACGAATGGACACAAACTGACGCCAATGGAACATGAGAGAACATGAGTGAATCTGAAAGAACAACATTGAACAGGAGTAACCATGATAAACACTGATGTACAACACTGAAAACCAATAAACGCCAATAGACGAAGACGTGAAGGAACACAAATGTTCATCAGTATCGGTGTTCATTCGTGTTCATTTGGTTTTATTGGTTTTCAATCCTGTTCACTTGAGATCATCGGTGTTCAGTCGTGTTCCATTGTTTTCATTGGTGCTCAATTGTGTTCATCAGTGTGCCATTCTTGTGCAATTGTGTCTGTTCGTGTTCATTGCTGTTGTGTTTCAGGGGGTCTATTATAGAGTATTGGTGCACCCGTCTCGCTACTAATCAATGGGGTAGACCCACATTAATCAACTGATTAATCATGGGTCCCATCCATGTGAAGTGTACATCTTTTGAACTTCATATGCCCAAGTTCAGATTAATCATGGGTGACACCCATAAGATTATTGATTAGAGGCGAACATGAGCTGCCTTTCAAAGCGGTTCCATATCTGCGCATGACAACAAAGATTCGGTGAGAAGGAATAGGCCTAAATATTTGCTGTGGAAGAACTGAAGAGGAAGGAAAGATACGAATATGGATATCTGCGGCTTGGTTGCGGCTTTAAGTAAGTATGGAAATCTGTTTATGTTCATGTCTATTTAAAAAGGTTAAACCTAAACACTCTAACTGCGAAAACAGTTCATTTTGTGCTGTTTATTAGACCTAAAATAAATGTCACATTATTTCCAGTTGTTATGTTGGCCATTTTTTGGCGGCTTGACCCTGCCTAGGACCACGAAGATTTTGCATCTCCACCTGGTTACCATGCATTTCCCTCAGTATACAAAGGTGTTAATTTGGTCTTAGTCACGAAAACATTGGCCAAAGGGCCTAAGTTCGGCTCTCTGTTGTGTATACCCTACAGAACAAAACAAAGGGATAAGCAATTCTTTCCAAGCTTCATCTAACATTCTAAAAATCTACTTGTTACACTTACGTCTACGTTCTAGTTAAATGGAGGTATTGGAGACGCAACAAAGGCGGCAATTGTCCACTAGGTTGCCGACGATGCAGGACAGGTACGGGTCTGTCTACATCGCAGCTAGAATTTTCAGGCGGAGTCCGGAATGGGTAAGGGTCCATTCGCGGTGGGCCTGCCCCGTCAGCTAGGTCTAGCCTTTGGGTTTGAGAAAACAATCTATATATTTTCAGGCGGAGTCCGGAATGGGTAAGGGTCCATTCACGGTGGACCTGTCCCGTCAGCTAGGTATGGGTCTAGCCTATGGGGACCCCATAATGGGGTTTCAGAAAACAATCTATATATTTTTCAGGCGGATTCCGGAATGGGTAAGGGTCCATTCGCAGTGGGCCTGCCCCGTCAGCTAGGTATGGGTCTAGCCTATGGGGTTTCAGAAAACAATCCGAGAAACAATCTATATATTTTTCAGGCGGTGTCCGGAATGGGTAAGGGTCCATTCACGGATGTGCCTGTAAATCCCCTCAGACAGGCAAGGGCCTATCTGATGGGATTTAAGAAAATGGTCCCCTTGAATGTGTAAAAGTCAATTCAACGGGACTAAAACACAATCCTCGCAAGAATTGTATGCGAATTTTCGAAGTCTAGGCAAAATTAGGTCTATTCTAGGACAATTGCCTCCCACAATTGCGCCTGCGCAATCCCCAAGACAAGAAAATCCGTAGTTTGTAGAGCTGTTATCGTAATTGTTAAAAACTGGTTTGGGTAACACTGTCAAAAGTTGTTTTGTATTAACCTGAGAAACAGTTTGCATTTTCATATCATGCTACCAAAGCTTTTGATGCTTTTATAAGTGTCTCGGACGGAGTTCTAATGTACCTTTCAAAACAATCCGATGTCCAACGTCCTAGATCTTTTATTAGCCATGATGGCATGTTTGGCAGATGTGTCCCAGCTTGTGTTGAGAAAGAAATGTTTACCGTTCCAACCATGCAAAAATGTCTGCAACTTCGTATGTCGAAGTAAATTGAGAACATAAGTTACAAAGCAAACATGACATAGTTTTTGGAGTTTAGTTAGAGTTGAGATTTGCGCCAAGTTAGGCTATATTATCAAGAATTTGGTCATTCTAGGCCACTCATGGATGTAAATAGACGTTGTACATATCTTTTGAATATTTATATTCTTGTTGATGCTGTCTCTGAAATTTTGTTCATTCCTACGTTTATTTTTTATTTTGGATCATCGTGTTACTAATTACACCAAATCAGAACACACACTAGTACGAGAGAACGAGCTATATCTACTATCTATATACTAAGATGCGTCATAGGAATGACCCGAAACCTTTTCTCTTCCCTTTGTTATCCCTCTCGGCACTGTAATTAAGACTCCACTAAAACTGCGTCTCTACCAAGAAAAATACCATTACCAACATTTGCTCCAAAGTCTGAATCTGTGCATTATGGGGTTATTTGTTTGGTTTGCAAACTGGGGGCTGGGGCAGTTGCTTTTCATCCAAGCTTCTACGCCCAAGGGAATGATCCTTACACATACCCTCATTACCGGACCATTAGTACATTGGAGTTTGATCTTACTTTTAGTTTCTTTTTGAAAGAAGGGGCAAAAAAGAGGGTAGGTTTACATAGATCGCTTTCTTTTCCACCTAGGATATCGTAGGCTCTAGAGGAGGAAAAATGAGGGCCTTACAGGGGTATCGAGCGAGGAGGGAAGTCTGTTCTGAGTTGCATATGACTAGAAAATCAAAGGCTCCTTGACCTCGAATGGTCCGGATTTTATAATTCAGATTACATAGAAGCCTTCGTGGTATTGAAATGCGCTACCACTTTGTTTGATGCTGAAAAGCTTCATAGAAACTTATTGAAATGCAAGATAAAAGCATGCCAAGGCTGTGACGCATTCATATTTTGTGTATGGCAAGGCAAAGACAATACAATGATCTTTTTTGTACGTAACGGGCTTCAATGGAGGCTCTAATGAGAGGGGGCAAGTTTCTTTCGAGGGGCATGGCGCTAAAACGAGAGCGTAGTCTTTGGTTTGCATATCTTCTCAGTTTTTGTATGGCAAGGCCAAGGCTCCAATGAGAGGAAAAGTTTATGTGAGGGGCATAGGACTAAAACGATAGGGTCGCTTTATAGATTTCTTAGATCGGTTCCTTTTTCCAGCTAAGATATGGTAGGCGGAGGCTGTAGAAGGAGAGAAAAGGGAAATAGGAGGTTTAGATGAGGTTTAGATGTCTTACTCAGAGTTCCATATCTAATTCGCAGGCTCTAGGGGAGGAAAACGGTTTTGCCTGCTGCGAAAGAGACCTTGAAAGGGGGGTTTCGAATGAGAGAGAGGAAGTTTATAATAAATATATCAGTAGAGAATCGAACACGGAATGCGCTCAAGGATTGAGGGGTGCAGTAACGATTGATTGTTTATTTCATTAGTTGATTAACTCAAAACTACTTTTTACAATAAAACTTAATTCGCACGCAACGAAGGGGCTCAAATTATCCAAAGAACGGATTATCCAAATAATCCCCGTTTATGCGGAGGATACATGTAGTTCATTTGGGTATGATGGAGGAGCGTTAGTATGTAACTTTCAGCATACAACAAACTGCTCTTTCATTAGAAGACTATTGCAATGATCCTTTATAAAAGAGCAAAGTAGGCAAACGGGAGAAACTAAAGGAACAAGACGTATGAGAACAACGAAGGAAATAAGAGAAGATACACGTATAGTTTGTATAAAAAACTTGGGTCCGGGGTTGGTAGGCAGTTTCTTAAATTTTAGGGCCATTTTGGTACCAAGAGTTTCTTACTGAGTTTCTTATGTTGTTAACGCCCTAAGTGTAGAGCTAATATAGTTTTGTTAGAAGGGCTTCCAAATTACTTTGTAAGATCTCAAATAATGTTAAAACATAATTCGCACTCAAAACAATGTCAAAACATTTACTATTACTCTATAGTGTCGAAATATGTTCGAGTGATCTGGGAAAATCAAAGCTGCAAATTACAAAAGTTTCTTATCTTTTTTAATTCAGGTAGGGTAGTTTCTTAAGTTCTAAAAAATTGAGCCTACAGTTTCTTATAAGCGGTTTCTTATAAAAAACATACGTGTATTGGGCAACGAGTTAACTGGATAGATTGAGTAGATCTTGAGAAACTTTACAATGCGTAAACAGCAGTGAAAGTAGTTAGCGAAGAAATGATATAAACACTGAACGGATGGATCGAGAGGAGAAGTAGAGCAACTAGAAAGAACAGGATGGAAAATAGGGCTGGTAATGAGTAGCTACAATAAAGAGAGATTAAAAGATGCTGCACAACGAGAGCTCTAAAGAGAGAATATAAATAACTTAGCGAATAATCACAACTATGGTTTAGATATCTGAAATTGAGTGAAGATAGCTTATGCGACATGGAGAGTAGGACGAGAAGAAATAGTACAAGAGTAGCGATAATTCAGTTTCTGAGGTAACGAAAAGAAACAAAGCTAATCACAAGGGTCAGTTTTTAGAGTATAGCCAAAGGAGAAAAGAGAGGTTGAAGAAAGCGGGACAACGGAATACTTACAGAGTACAATACATAGCACATTGTGCACAAGAAATGAAGCAATTTTAAGGACAACTAGCATATGAAATATAAAGAAAGTAAAACTAAAATGAGAGACAACAACTGGAAAAAGTTGGCAAAAAGAATTTGTACTGAGTTTTGAAAATGGAGAAAGCACAGCAAGCAGGAAAAATGTTAGAGAGACTGCAATGGATCTTCGCTTAGTATATGCCACTAAGATCGAAACCGTATTTTCTCGCAGAGCTGTTGCTAAATTGCCCATTTTCAACGATTAATTTGCAAAGTGGATATATTGAATATATAGATTTGTA
>REGM01000494.1:7066-41167 GCA_004194415.1 Aurelia aurita
TTAATTGGTCTCCCCATGGAAACAGGACCACTATGGCCTACTGTGATACAGCGCGGTAAGTTCAGAGCAGAATCGGGACCGACTTTAGGTGTGATAAACTCTGTTTAGGACTATTGAAAAACAGAAACAGTTCAAGTTCAGAGCCGGATCGGGACCGACTTTATCCCTATCAAATAGCGATTGGGACCGGGTGGTGAAATTATTGGGGGGGGGGTTGTCACACCCCCCCACACCCCCCCTCATTTGCGCCCCTGGGGGCGGAATCCGCCCCCTCAGGCATTGAGTGTTTCAAAACGGTCAGATAGGGTTAAGGCCCTTTTTCAGAGTACCCTTGCTTATCACAGCCTCTGGAAATGGGACTTTTGTGCCATGAAAATGTTTTAGCTACTTTAAAGGTGAAAAACCCAAAACCAGTTGAAATTTTTATCGAGTTGAGCATTTTATTTGTTTTTTATCCGACAACTAGTTTAAGAACGATTATACGTGAAATTCTTTAAAACAACATATCATCTGAAAGCGCAAGTAATGTAGAGTAGATTCCGTAAATTGGAAGTAAATCTACTGATTTGTTTAGGTCTTATAGGTGTTTTGCTATCATTGGTGAAATCAAGGATGTTCAGCAAATGTCACAGATTTGAAATATTTGTATCTGTCCATGCGATATTTTCACTGAAATGTAGCCTTCATATGGGAAATTAAGGCATGAACTTTTTGAGTTTTGAAATTATATCAATTTTACAAGACCCTCCCCAAATCTTGGAGACATGATAATTGCTGCATTTTGGGTTTATCTTAAACGCAGCAAATGTGACAGCTGCAGCATAAGTTTCAAATCTTTAAGAAGGTCGGTGTAAAATGATGTGACCTATTTCTTTGAATGGAATGGCTTGAAAGAAACTTTAGCTACTTTGTAATTATTCTACTGTTGGACTTTTTAGAAATCTTCACTATTTTCAGAATTGGAGTCCTTTTCTTCTTTTTCAAGAATTCAAGAAAAATGTTTTGAAATTATTTCAATTTTACAAGACCCTCCCCCAATCTTGGAGACGCGACAATTGCTGCATTTTGGGTTTATCTTAAACGCAGCAAATGTGACAGCTGCAGCATAAGTTGCAAATCTTTAAAAAGGTCGGTGTAAAATTATGTGACCTATTTCTTTGAATGGAATGGCTTGAAAGAAACTTTAGCTACTTTGTAATCAAAGAATGTATTTGTTAGTACAAAAAGTTAACATTGTAGACACTAAAAATCTTCAGGGAAAGCCTTCTTAAATGCAAAACACGCCAAAACAAGTTGCTGTTGTTGTGCTTCTGGTGAAGAAGTTGTTGTGAACAGCATGCTTAGATTCGAAACTCCGAATCCGTTGTTGAAAGATGCAAAAAAAACAACCTTTTCAGGGCCCCCCGCGACGCAATCACATGTCTCTAAAATAGTCTAATCTGATTGGTTGAATACTTAGCGCGGCAAAAACTCCTAAAAACTCTTACTATGTTGTCTGTAATTTCATTTCCTTCTGAAAGACAATCCAGGTCTTCCTGAAAAAGTGGTACACCTTTTATTGTGGCAATAACATATGTTCCCTCTGTGTCTTTACGTTCATCCAAGTTTATTACATCTGGAACTGTCTCAAGATTCTGATTTGAAGAAAGAGTTTCTTTTGTGTTTTCATCAGATTTGGGGTCACTGGACCGAGACTCTTTAAATTGTGCATCAATATCTTTGTTTATGGTTTGAGGCACATCAGCGCAGTCAAAAACAAGAGGGAGTACCCACTTAAGGAACAATCGCGATACCTTTTCCACCACTGCAGCCCAAAAAGTAGAGTTGAATGCAATTTCAACAATAAATATGCTACCCACGGACCCCATCTCTTTATTCAATGTGTATGCAACAAAATCACATACTGTGGTATTTGTGGCTGCCATTGCTACCTGAACTTGATAGTAGTACTTGTGATTTGGTGTTAGTGAATATTTTTCATCAGAATTTTGAATCCCACCTATATTTCCTTCCAAGAAGGCCTCTCTAGGATGTTTCTCCTTCTTTTTAAATGGGCACTTATATTCCACCACTGATGTCCCACAGCACTTGCATGTTCTGATGTCATCTGGGCTTGCTGCTAGGAATGGATGTGCTTTGTTTATAACAAGACCAGATGATGTAATGTCACAGTTTTCATGTGTTGTCATCATTAACTTTTCATATTCCTTCCTAGCTTCCTTTTCATGAAATCTGCCATGTTCAATCTGCACAGGCAACTTTGAATACTGATCCAAATTTCCTCCCTCTAAAATTTGCCTTGCAAGCGAGTCTCCACTCTTTGAAGAGTCTTTGTCTATATTTGTCTGCCTGCTAAAAACATCATGTAGCTCTGTAGATGTTATCAGCCCCTTCCTGTGTATTTTCCAGCTTTCAATTTGGCTTTGGGACTTTGTAAGGCTCTCAATCTCATCTACTTCATATGTAGAGATGGTAAACTCTTCAAGAAACTTCTTGGGATCCTTGGGAGCCATCCTTCGCATAAAGATTAACCTTTTCATATAAGATTGGCTTGGCTTTTTCAATGCAACTGCTGGGAATTTCCTCTTCATTTTCATCACTTCCACTGTCACTTGACAGAAATCCTGCTGCAATACAACCAAGTTCTTTAAGCTTTCCTTTAATTTCCTTCAACTCATCTTGGGAATAGCATTTCTGGTCAGCAGGAGCCCTTGGGTCAAACTCTATGCTATCTTTCCTTTTCCTTTTCTTAGGAACATTGTTTCGTTCAACAAGTAAATCCCCCTTTCTCTTGCGTTCCCTGTCTTTGAATCCATGCTTCTTCCTTATTATTACCTCTGAAATAATGGATCACTATCTCTTCCAGACTTTTTATGCCAATAGCAAAGCTTGCCTGTTGGTCCGGACACAGGGTGCAAACAGTCATGAAGGGAATAAAGAGTTGCAGCAATATGTTAGAAAGCACTATCTTGACCACCAGGGCAGTAACAGTAGGCAGAAAACACACTTCCAGCTGTTGGCTTCCATCTAATGTTTCCTTTCTCTGTCTTCTCCCTATCACCATCAATGAAATACCACAGCTTGTAATGTTTTTCACCCTCTTTAGTTTTTGGTTTCATTGTAGGCTTCACTTTTCCAACAAAGACGAAATGTGCAGATATCTCCTTCACCTTCAAATCATGCACATATCCAGCTTCAAACAAGCCATATTCCTCAAAAGCTTTGTAGGCAGCAACCTTTTGGCGGTCTTAGTCACTTGATTTAAAAATAAGAAAGTTAAAAATATCCCCATCACTTTATCTCAGATAAACCCACTTTATCACAGATAAACCCACTTTATCACAGATAAACCCACTTTATCTCAGATAAACCCACTTTATCTCAGATAAACCCACTTTATAACAGTTAAACCCACTTCATCTGAGGAAGTTGTCAAAATGGCGGAGTCGGACGAACATTTTGATAGCCTTTTGGCAAATGCCATATCAAGCGTTGATACTTTGCGGCATTTGCAATTTGAAAAGAAGAGCAACCCGAAACGAAAGAAGAAGAGAGGACCAAGTCCCAAGGTCGTGTCTGTCAAGTTATACCATTTGCCAGAAGCATCTGCAATTCCAAATTTTTGCACTCCAACGCCGTGGTCTTGTAAAGCAGCACATGGACCGTGGTTATGGTAAGAGCGAATATTTATTATAAGAATTGGGCCTAAAGTTCAGAAACCGTACTATAAAGTTTCTTGAGACAAAATGAGTGTACTTGATTGTTTTTCCTTCGACTCCTTGCACTTTCATCTCCCGGGGGGAGGGGCACTATGTATATTTTGGGACGTGCCATGGGGAAGGGTATCGCTTTCACGATTTTGGTTGAAGAACAGTATCAATTTTAACGATTTTGGTATAAAGAACGAATACAAAATAGGCAATTTTTTGAAAAATTGTTATAAAGTCGGGTACACATTTCGAAAAATTTGTATAAGGAACAGGTATGCGGGTATGTTTTTGACCACCTAAAAATCCAAGAACTTCCAGTGAACATAATCCAGATTCCGATAAAATGTCAACAAGGAAATTGTTATCTGATTGACTCATATAAAAGAAGAAACAAGGATGAGTGACTCGATTGAACAAAGTTAATCGTCTTAATGTCTTTACCTATTTCAAAATACCAAAATAATAAACAACACAAAGTAGAAAAAACATCAGTAATGGTCACAGATAAATCAAACAATGCTAATACTAATAATATGTACCAAGAATAGATCACATTAAACAAGCCAAGGATATGTGAACAAATTTCGTTTAGGCTGCAAACTACTGATTCCAAATTCACAGTAATAAGGATTTACCTGGGATGACAAAGCCAATTTACCCTCTGGTAGCACCATCTTGACGTTAACGAATACCTACCAATGAATCTGTCTAACAGCGTTTTGTGACGTACGCTTATTTCCTTTATAAGAAACTGATTATAAGAAACTGTAGGCTCAATTTTTGAGAAATTAAGAAGGCATGCTACCTGGACTGAAAAAGCTACAAAACTTTTGTAATTTGCATAGGCCAAAACTCCTGAGCTAGGTATTACCAATACTAGATGCAGGTCTAAGCAAAGGTATGGTTTCATAAAATTGGCTACACAATTTTAATGTACCTAGGCACTGGAGATCCCCAACAATGAAAAGCAACGAAGATTTGAGCAAGCTTATAAGAAACTTTCAGCACTCAAAATTTGGTAGTTTTAAGAAACTTTCAGTATTGGTCCAATTTATATTTATATTTAAAAGTTTCTTATGCAACAAAAATACGCTTAAAGGGAATCTAAGCATATATAAGCCGTTGATAAAAATAGCAGTACAAAGACAATAGACCTTGATACGGGTCGAACCATATTTGGGTAACTGATCTATATCAACAGGAAATACTGATATCTGATTGGTTAGAATTTGACCGCAAGTGGCTTGAGCCACTTTTATATGCTTTGGTTCCCTTTATTTACCTCGAAAATTGTTTTCTTTAAATTTATTGCATTGAAAAGATATGAATAGGCAATTTTATGTTTTGCAGGTTACCCCAAAGAATGTTTCAATGTAACAACGCAAAAGCCGAAGAATATGTCTTTGTCTATACATCTTAGTGCGCAACAATTTACGGCACGAATCCATGAGATATTTCCGAAGTTGTATGGACGTTCTTTCAAGCTCTTTTCATCAGACAAGAAGAAAAGGCTTGAAGAAATATCTCAAAGGGATGCATACATCATTTGGGCAATGAAATACCAAGGAGTGATGGTTGTGCAGCAGTCGGAAGAAGCACCATCAGCGAGTTCAGCTGCCAGAGAAATGGCTGGTAACAACGAACTGCTGCCTCGTGATCCTCAAGCACTACATGCGCCGATGTTCCTAAATTTNTCTTTGTCTATACATCTTAGTGCGCAACAATTTACGGCACGAATCCATGAGATATTTCCGAAGTTGTATGGACGTTCTTTCAAGCTCTTTTCATCAGACAAGAAGAAAAGGCTTGAAGAAATATCTCAAAGGGATGCATACATCATTTGGGCAATGAAATACCAAGGAGTGATGGTTGTGCAGCAGTCGGAAGAAGCACCATCAGCGAGTTCAGCTGCCAGAGAAATGGCTCGTAACAACGAACTGCTGCCTCGTGATCCTCAAGCACTACATGCGCCGATGTTCCTAAATTTGCCGACAAGTCTTTCAGCAGATGGGCTAGTCCTCTCAACTGACAACAGTGAACAGGAAGCAGCACAATTCTCATATTATCACAAAATATCGAAGACCAATCATTTTATGGAACTCGACAACAACCGAGGATGATCGAATTGGTAATTACGAACAAATTGGATACTCGAAGGTACTCCTTCAGTGAAAATTGCAATCCACGGGATGTTTACAGTACCATCGCTTCTCAGAAAGGTGTAGAGCCGGTCGAATTGCTACTCCTGGAAAAGAAGAACAGGTTCAGAATATTGCCAAAGAGCAGTAATTTGAGCCTCAGACAATGGTCCATAAAGCCAGGACAAGAATATACCGTTGAAGAAGATCTGGATTCATACCATGGATTCGAAAGTCTTGACCTTTGGCAAGAAGAGGAAGACAAAGAAACTGAAGTGACCATTAGACCTGCACTAAGTTGTCAAGAAATGAGTCTCAAAAGAATTCAAGGATACACTGCGTTGACAGGAACTCAACAGGTGTTGATACGTCGGACCAACCTCGTAGCCGATTTACTTGAGCAGTACAAATATTCAACGATTTTGAACAACAAACTCTTTGTAAAGTTTGATGGGGAAAGCGGTGATGACATGGATGGCTTAACAAGAGAACTTTTCTCTACATTTTGGCTGGAGTTTGCTAAATCTTTCTTGGGTAAAGATAAGGTTTATTTAACAATAAACCCATCTCAAATTCTGGAGTCCGATCATTTGAATGCTGTTGGCAGGGTCTTGATTCACGGCTATGTGCTTTGTGGCTATTTGCCTTATTTCTTCAATGCCAGCATTTTATACTGGATCCTAGTTGGTCGCGATCCATCCACAAAATGCGTTGTGGAACAGTTCATCGCTGGACTTGATGAAGGAGATAGACAGCTGATCCAACTGGCGCAAAGAGCAGAAGATTTTACGGATGATATGAAATTGCGCCTGGCAGCTTTCTTTGGAAAACTGGACTATGCAGTTTTGCCTCGAGCTGATAAGTTTCAATCAATGCTTGAATCGGCAGCAAGATATATCACCCTTGTCAAGCCACATTTCTATCTCTTTCACATAAGGAAACCTATTGAGGATCTTTCCTTGAAGTTATTTGGTCATCCCTCGGAATGTGATTTAGAAAATTTAATGGCAAAGCTTTTACCAACTGCTGTGGAGGTCGTTTCCATTCTCAAGTTAAAGTATTCGGATGATGATTTTGCACAAGTGCACGAAGAAAAGGTTGCAGGATTTCTGCAAATGTTCCTCACATCTTTGTCTCAAGCAGATCTTATGGTTTTTCTGCGTTTCGTCAGTGGTGCAGAAATCATGCCTGGTTCAATTATTGTGGAGTTTAATGGTGAATCAAACCTAGAACAGATGATACCCACAGCACACACCTGCGCCACATCCATACATCTATCGAGGTTTTTTTTGACATATGAAAGCCTTGCCACAAATTTGAAGAATTTCATTGCGAATCCAAACTTATGGGCTCGTTTTGACATGATATAACGGTAAATATAATAACGTTGGACCTGAAAACGTGCTATGGTTTGAGGATATACATCGTGTCCTATAGTGTAAAATGGTCACACTGTAAAATAGTTGCTTGATTACAAAATATTTTTAAATTTGCTTGTTTTGTTACTTTTAGATTGTTAATGTTTGCAAATTAAGAGAGTACACACAGTTTTATGGCTCATAAGTTCGGAAAAAAGGTTATAATTCTTATATTGTTGAAGATAAGGTCTTAAGCAGGATCAGTTACATAATTCATGTGAGACCCTTATGCCTGTTAAATATAGCTTAAATCACGAAAATATTTGGCTATGCACGTACTTATTTTACAAGAGACTAAGAATTTTACGCGGTACTAAAAGTTTATTGAAATTCTCATTACTTTCCGCGTTACATAATGTAATTCTCAGATTTACATTTTCCGCGCAAGGAATTGAATTATTTCCTGAAATAGTTTGACTTAATAAAATAGTAATATTGCCTTGTAACTGTAGCAGAGATTGCCTTTTAGTAGCTAACGTAGACATTTCTGTTGTGAGAGGACACCTACAAAACGTATATTTATTAAATACCAAGAAAGAAGGTATTCAACATCTACTTATTTTGTATTGTTGACAGTTTAGTTTTGTTGCTGAATGACGCTTTTCATCATTTGATTGCCCTCTTTTCTGTTTTCTATTATCTGTCAAGCCCCAAAGCAACTGGGTCGAGACAATAAGCAAGTTCTTTTGCACGATCAGTTACGGTATTAGAATCAGAACGATAACACGTATTTTAAGCCACTACTGAACGTTACTAAAAATTATAGCAGATTTTGTGAACCCTACATCGAAAACAGTTTCTAAAGGTTACTTAAAACTAAAACTATATATTTGTCTAGTACCAGCTATCCAGCTTTGAAGAGAAAGTGAAAACCCCGCTTAAAATTACCTCACTATGAAGTCAAGCTCAGAAGGCAAAATATATGTTAAACATGAAAGTACAAGTAGACCGCAGATAAGCATACTTGAGAAAACAAGAATTATTCTGACCTTATAAGAGCATGGTTCGAGTCTAAATGCCAGTACCAATTCGGCGTGGGTACGGAATATTGCCGTCTTCTGATGGCTTGAGCCCAACGCCTTGCCGTTCCAATGGGATCAACTGCTGATAAGATTCTTCGACAACGATCACGTTGAACAATAACTAGAGGTATTTGAGTTCGTAGTAAACTGACCATCTCTTGGGCGCCTGAATTTGGGTATCGCCGATTTAGTTGTTGCACTATTATTTCTAGGTTACGGTCTCCCATATTTGTGAATCGATTCCGATGTGATACAATTCTGTTTCTTTCCATGAAACGGTGGATGGTATTGTAATGAACAGAACCACCCAGAAGTCGTTCTGAATTTCTTGCAATGTACCTGACATTAAGTCCTATATTAAGATAGTGTTCAAGACTGTCTCTGTTGATATCCATTACTGGTGGGCCACATCTCCGATTTCTAGCATCTAGAACACGTTGTAACCTTTGTGCTTCCTCAGGAGCTTCATTTTGGTTTTCTGCTGCAAGAACTGTAATTTTTGCATCTATTTCCCTTGAAATTCTATTGAGCTGATTCTCTAAAATAACAAACTGGTTGTTGCCGTCAACGATTGATTGCACCCTATGAAGATTTCTATGCAGTTCTCCGAGCCTTCTTCTGGCAGTGGTCAATCTTACTAAGGTAGGAGCGGATAAAGCCATCTGCAGACCTCTGAAGCCATTGCTTACACGTTGCAGTACAGTCTCAACCGTTGCCACTGATGCCCTTTCAACTCGGTTTGGAAGAGGAGAAACAACGATTTCAACTGATATAAATAGCAGCAAGAGCAAAGCAACCACCATTGAATCCATTTTGAAAATGATATTTTCACGCCTGCCTCTAGATAAAGTGGGTTTATCTGAGATAAAGTGGGTTTATCTGAGATAAAGTGGGTTTATCTGAGATAAAGTGGGTTTATCTGAGATAAAGTGGGTTTATCTGAGATAAAGTGGGTTTATCTGAGATAAAGTGGGTTTATCTGCAGATAAAGTAGGTTTATCTCAGATAAACTAGGTTTATCTGAGATCAACTGGGTTTATCTGGTGATAAACCGGGTTTATCTAATTGTGGTGACTTTCGCGTGCAATAAACATAACAACATAAAAACTGGTGTTCCAAAAAATTATAGCTCTTAAATTCATGGTTCTATTTGTATAGATCTGCAATGTCCATTGCACTAACAAGGACAGATTTCGTTTTCGACCAATCAGCGTTTTTATTTACAAAATCGTTTCAGCCCTTGATGAGCTGTGTGTGACGTCACATAAAACAGTGAAGCTGCGGGAGAAATTTTTGCAGGTAGCGCCCTCTGTATCTATGGGGGCGTGCATTGGCATTTGTGGTAGGACGTCCAAATCGACAGAAATCTCAATTTTCAATCACAGATATTTTCCTCCATTTTTCGCACTATCACCCCTTAGGCCCATCAAAAAACGCCTTGCCATTTCCACCTAATTCAGAGCTTCCGAAAATCTCTTCAGTCGGCAAAGCCCTAAAATAAATCAACCTAAACCTGAACAACGCAAGAAATTTTCCTTCGGCAGAGTGCAGGGGCGTGCAGGTCATTCAACAAAAGAAATGAGGTCGGAATCCCCCTCATCCGGAAGTAGTTTTTAAGTGGCCTACCCCGTCTTGACATGGAGTCAAAAGGAAGTAGATCCGTTGTAAACAAATATGGCAACCTACTCCTGCAGATTAAACCTAGAGATATGCACTTTTTGCTTCAGAAAAGGCAGGAATATTTCAATCATTTCTTTTTTGTAGTTATTGTTCGGTCACAGTTTTAAACAATAACAAAGCTGCCTATTGCGAAACCCAATCAAGAAACAAACAAGCCGTTTTGAATTTATTTTTCACGGTGTATTTTCTAACATTCAAAAACGACCAAAGCCATTAGGCCTTTACCCAAGATCACCAAGCTCAAACAAGATCTCTTGCAAAGGAGATCGCTCATTTTTCAACTTTCATTCATCAATTTCATGAAAAGTATTCTTGCACGGTGCAAGTCTCCTCGAATTTCATTGGTTCCTGCAAAGATTTTGGCGGGAAAAGGAGCAAGAAATAACTCAGATATTTAGGCCCGCGCAAATTCAAACGTCTTTTCGATTATACACGCTGTGCTTTGCAAGAAAAATGCCGAAATTTAAAAAGAAATGCAGTAATCCTTTCCATGATGAATGGGTCAATGTACCAGATGAATTCAAGTTGATAAACCTAAGAGCTTGTGGCCTAGCTGACCTGTTCAATGCCTTCAAGAAGGCCATAGCAGCAAGCGGTATGAGAGTGGACAAAGTTGGTTCCAGTATTTGCAGTTTTTGTTTGGAGAAGTGCTGGAAAAAAAGAGAATTTACAAGGCATCTTACAGAAATACAACGTCCAGTTGTTGAGAAAAAGGTTAGTAATTTGATTAAAGTTATTGAGACCTTTGGAAAAAACAATTTCCTCTTCAGCAAGGAAATTTCCAAACGAAGGGGATACAGTATACAGTATTTTATCTGATAAGATGCAAAGAGAAAAAATGAGCATAAATGCAGCGCAAAAATTTGTTTGGATAGGGGGCTTGGTTTCCTTCTTTGGGTCAAAAAGTTATTTCAAATATTGGGGGGTATTTTTTTACCCCAACCCTCTATAAAATATACCTGAGAACCCTGGGGAATATTTTTAGAAGCGACTATCTAGATTCTCTTTGAAAGATGCTATACACTCATTCATTATATAAGATACGTAGGTCTGGGGCTGGTACCCAGTTTTTTTAAATTTTTCTTTCTATCAAAAGTTTCTTAAAAGTTTCTTAAATTGTGTATGCTTTACATATAGGATTAATATTTACTGTTAAAAAGGCTCCTGATGTCCCTAGTAAGATATCAAAACAAGTATTGACAGAAAATCACACTCAAAAGCACGTCAAAACATTCCTCAATACTGCACAGTGTCAAAACAAAAGTTTCTTGGCTTTTTTTAGTTCAAGTAGAGCGGTTTCATAATTTTTGAAAATTGAGCTTACAGTTTCTTATGAGTGGGTTCTTATCATGGAAAAAATGGAGTGTAGTCCTATGAAAAACTGTGCGCAACATAATCATAGTTTTAGTTGATTTGATAGAAACAATGTTCTACTGAACATGGCATAAAATAAATGAAAAACAAGCTCTTTTGAGCTCATTTATAGAGTAAATGAGGAAAAGTAAGCACAATTATTTCAAGTGCTTCTGCAACTTAGAGCTGTTTTGAAAGTTTTTCCAACCCATCTCTGGTCATGAGTTCTCTTCTGTAATTCTCTCCAATAAATCTCCAATCATTTTTCTCTTGTGCAATCAATTGTAAATATTTTACTAAGGTCTTTGATATATTTAGCTTTTTCAATTCAGCTTCAGACCCTACTTGATGAAAACCACCTGGTAGATAAGTTGACAAATGCAGATATTGAAGATGGTATCAGCCAGTCAGTGACTTCAGTGCCGACAACCAATTCACAGCAGACAGCCAGTCCACAATCACACTTAGCCATCCAAGCCAGGACCGCTTAATGGATTCAGAGGATCTTTCTGAGGAACAAGAAAAAACACATGAAGACAAAGAATGTCAAACAAATGATGGAGTGTTCTTATCCGATGCAGACTACAATGATTTAATGGAAAAAGTGCAACAATACTGCAATTTTCAACATGAACTAACTGCTATTAGATTATCCCTTTCAAGTGGGTCGTACAGTCCTGAAATGGACCCTGAAGCCTTTGAGATTTTTTGTAAGCGAGTGGGAGCAGAGAAATTGTTCAACAAAGTATATAGTGGAATGATCTTTGACAGAATGTCAGAAAATAGAAAGAAACTAAACAAAACCTGAACAATGGTTATAATATGCATGATGTTGTATGGGCAATCCCAGAGATGTAACTGGTTTCAGGTTGCTTTGTCAAGAACACTGCAGCAGTTTGGGATTACAGAAAGAGGCTTGACATCACTGATGAATTTAGGAATTGCTGCCCATCCACACACAGTCAAAGCTGCTNAATTCAGCTTCAGACCCTACTTGATGAAAACCACCTGGTAGATAAGTTGACAAATGCAGATATTGAAGATGGTATCAGCCAGTCAGTGACTTCAGTGCCGACAACCAATTCACAGCAGACAGCCAGTCCACAATCACACTTAGCCATCCAAGCCAGGACCGCTTAATGGATTCAGAGGATCTTTCTGAGGAACAAGAAAAAACACATGAAGACAAAGAATGTCAAACAAATGATGGAGTGTTCTTATCCGATGCAGACTACAATGATTTAATGGAAAAAGTGCAACAATACTGCAATTTTCAACATGAACTAACTGCTATTAGATTATCCCTTTCAAGTGGGTCGTACAGTCCTGAAATGGACCCTGAAGCCTTTGAGATTTTTTGTAAGCGAGTGGGAGCAGAGAAATTGTTCAACAAAGTATATAGTGGAATGATCTTTGACAGAATGTCAGAAAATAGAAAGAAACTAAACAAAACCTGAACAATGGTTATAATATGCATGATGTTGTATGGGCAATCCCAGAGATGTAACTGGTTTCAGGTTGCTTTGTCAAGAACACTGCAGCAGTTTGGGATTACAGAAAGAGGCTTGACATCACTGATGAATTTAGGAATTGCTGCCCATCCACACACAGTCAAAGCTGCTGCAAAATCATCTGCTTCATCTCACACAATCAACCTGTCCAGTTTCTTTGAAAATGTTGTTCAACAAAAACAGTTCCTTGCTATATTTATAGATGACTACCACAACATCCACACCAAACACCGACCTGAAGCCAAAACTCAAACGCAAGCAATCCACATGGCCACTCTCCTTGTCAAAATCTTCCTTAATGTTGCAGCCATCCCAAAAGTTACAGATCAACCTCTTTTAAGTAAACTCCCTGTCCAGATAGATATTGTGAGTAAAATAATTTCAGAGAATATGCAATCATTGTCAAAAACATATGCACAGAACATGCCTGATTGGGTTGTTGCCAAGTATTTCGATCCCGAAGCCCAGAGACATAGACTTGCTGTACACGACTACCAACAGACAGAGATACGCCAGATGAGATGCATGGATAACTGCAAATTGGTGGACAGCGTTGAAATGCCACTCAAGTCTGCTGATGATATTCTTGCAGCATTTGAGTACATGCTTTCTTCTGGTCTTTCTAAATATCTTGACCATTTTATTGCTCCCTTCGTTGGTGACTGGCCCACTCAGTTCTATATGCGCAAGATAGCATATTCTGATGCATGTGATTCTGCTGCTAGCAAGAGTATAGCTTCCTTCATCGGTCCCTTACACATTTCAATAAATTCTAGAGAATGTGTTCTGATGCTCTTCCATAAAATCTTTGCAGACCTTTATTCTTTCTTGTTTGGCGAAAAAGCAAAGCTTGCTAGAAAACCCAAGCCTTGGAGAATATTTCTCCTGTTAGAAGTTATCTATGGTGGTTGGACCCTCATTCGTGACATAATCATTTCAGTCTTCTCTCAGTGCAAGGATGTGCAATATCTCACCTTGTTGAACCTCCTAGACAACTATACACCACTTGTTTTGAGTATCTACTCGATTGTCTTCAAATGCAATGATCTTGAGCTCTACTGTCAGTCTGTGTTTTGTTGCTGGGTCATGTTGATGGTGTTTGGCAGGCGTCACTATGACAAAGCTTTATTGGTTGCCCTCTCCGTGTTTAGATATTGGAAAGACCACAAACATCCATTCCATGGTACTCTTGCCTCTTCCTTGTCAGCTTTTGATGAATATCCATGAGCCAGAGAGCCAGAACAAAGGAGGGAAACACTGGAGAACGAATCAGCCTAAAAGCAAAGGAAATTGATGCCTGCAAGCATGAGTTGCACAACTTCAAATCCTGGTTTGTGCCACCAAAGAGGTTCAACTTTAGTAGCAAAAGGATCAATAGTTTGAAAGTGAAAGCTGCACAATTCCTCACATCAAAATTTCAAATGATACTTAGTAATCCTGGTGCAGCAACTGTTCTTCCACGAGCACCAAGACAGCGTAAAATTGTCACAAAATTGCAACTACCAAATCTCTTTGATGATGAAGTTGTTGCAAACAAGGTTCTACCACTTGGATTCACATCCTTTGAAAATCCACCAAATCCTGAGAAGTAAGTCACTAATTCTCTCTATCTTTTGTGAGCAAAAATAAATACACCAAATCATATTTCTTGCATCTACTGAAGAAGAATGTCAGAAACATTTAAAGCTTCAAATCCACAATCTTTATTGCAATTTCATCATAAACTTACTTTCCTGCAGGACAAAAGCTGAAAAGCCAATTGAATTTAGGAAATCTGAAATTATAAAAAAATAATCCAAAATAAGAGGCCAATATCACAAAGAAATTTTGAGTGGCAGGATCTCTAAAAGATTGAATTGACAAGCGCAAGCAGACAGAAAAGCGAAAGGTTATGCAACAGTTTTCAAAAGTTTTTTTTTAAGTGCTGATCTGCACAGATCTGCACTAGCAGGCTGAGCAAACTAGGGGACTTGCACAGCAAACAAAGCAAGTCACAAATTCCAAAAGTGTGACAAAGCAAGCTCTGTTTGCTAAATAATAAAAGTTTTAGATCAGCCCCATGTACTAGAGTTTCTCTATTTTGAACAGGGGCAGGCACTGGCAAGGGGTGCGTTCACCCCCAATGTTAGAGAAAACAATAATCTTTTGTTCAAAAACAATAGGAATGAACAAAGGTTTTGTATCCGCATAATAGCTCTACCCCCAATACTTTCCCAAGTGTCCGCCACTGATTTTGAATAAAACTTTCCTTGTTTTAGGGCTCAAAATTTCTTAATTGTTATTTTTGGGCACCAGAATTATGCGGTAGTTTCTGTGATCACCCCAGGTGTCCCAAAAGAACTCAAGTATACAAGTTTGAAAAATTCTGACGCCAAGAGTTTAAAACCCAACTACTCAAAAATATTTTAATGTTAGCCCTCGCAATGGCAAAATTAAAATTTGGAATTTTCTCACAATCTCCAGTAACTCGGTTGTAGAGCTATAAATCAGCAAAGACAAAATTTACTCATATGCCCAAACCAAAGCTGGCATTATTAGAATTCTGAAGATAGCAAGAAACGCTGAAGTATGGTAACCTTTGATTTCCTCAGCAAACATGCTTGCTGCTGACTTTAACTGAACAAAATTAAGAAAAACAAAAAGAACAACTTCCTTGAGAAATTGCATCACAGTTTGGCATATTGGTCAGGGGAATCCCTTACCTTTACTGCAATGAACCAGTCAAAATTACAAATTTGATTTAAGTAAAAGAAAAGAATTATCATGATTAATGATAATGCAATTGCTCAACAACCAAGTTACCTACAAAGGTAAGAAAAATACCAAAATATAATTTAGCCATTGAGGATCAACACAGCTAAAAATAATTTGGAGCGATTTTCTAACAGTTTTTNATTAAAAAGTATGGTAGGGGGGGGCGAAAACCCCCCCCCCCCCCGGTTAGAATAGGGTTAATGTATTTATTTCACAACTCAACCGAGAATTTTGTCACTGTACGAAGCAGTCTGGCCTAATGTTTGTCCAAACTTTTGCCGCGCTAAACTTGAACAGACACGTGTTTGTGTTGCGGGGGCCCTGAATAGGTGGATTATAAGCAATCAAATAAATTGGATGTGTAACATGTGAATAACACTTAGAATTGTGCCAAAGACTTAAACAAGTTTCACTGAAGGGGGAATTTTTCACAAGAAACTCTTTATGCAGGTCTTTATGACAAACTAAACTCTCAGCTGAGTAAAGTATTGGGGCAACATCACTAAATAAACGTAATCTGATTATTCCATAGCCTACACGTAGACCCATTATTAAAAAAACTTTTTTTTTTATATTTCATTTTAGGCTCACTTTACTCTTGCATTCCATCACTTGTTGAAGTTATTTAGTCACACACAAGAACGATTTTAATCGCTATACCGGATTGTTTGGTTGCTTGAAAAGTGGGCTGTCTTTCATTGGCTTCAAGTGATCATGGAACCTCTAACACACAAAGTTTTACTTGGGTTTACTCTGTTGGTCGAAAGAAAGTGCTTTTGTCATGTGATCGTCAACCCACTTTCAAGGTCATCTGTTAAAACCCTCATATTGCAGGGTAAAGTTGAATAACTTAAATAATGGTGTTAAAATATTTCAAATTTCATTGTTTGATTATCGGTTTGTAATGTAATTCAGACTTTAGACTGTCACCGATCATGCATCGAAGGCATCAAAAGGTTTTATTGTGTGAGGTGATGCATGGTTTGTTCATATGTGGTGGTCTAGTAGGAGGATCGCTTTTTCCACAAGCACATTTCATCAAGTCGAAAGAAAGCCAAGGAAGAATTGCAGTTCGGAAATGGGATTTTATTTATTGCGTCAATTTTTTTATACTTTCTGTCCTTGGAAGGTTTCTATGCGTCATTGGCAAACTGGACCAAGCATGGTGACTAGGTAAATTCAAAGTTTCTTATCTTTCAGCTTATAGCTTATCCTGGTTTTGTATTTGCAAGGGTTTGGGTCTACCAGGGTGACCCAATAAAAAATGAAAGTTTTTGGAAAATCATCAAAATTTGATTATGTCACCAATCTTTGAATTTTCTCTTTGTGTATTTGCATCAAAGACCAAATATATTAAATGGATGATTGTCATTTTATTCTTTCGGGGGAAAGAGTACGAAATTACTGCATGAAAAAACATGTTTTGAGCAATAGTATTTACAAAATATCGAATTTTAGCCAAAAAGCTATTTCTTGCAATTTCAAATGAAGTTTCGAGTCTTACATCATATAAGAGCTTCATCAAGGTCATAGGCAACTAATTTAAGTGGTATTGGGGGATAAAAATTCAATTTCATAATAATTTTTTGTGATATCAGAGTATGCTTCAAAGCCAGGTGGCTTCTAAAAGCAGTTAAAAGCACAAATTCCTACAAAATCAAAACTATTTCAAGACTTTGCAATATGTCCAAGATTAATTTGGTCTTTGATACAATCTTTGATATGTACTTGCAGAGTTTGTAAATATCTTATGTAAAGAGTTGGATTGTATTTAAGTTATTGTTCTTGTTATGTAAATAGTTGGTACTAACTAGTGCACATCTCACATCTTTGATGTGCACTATAGAATAAACTCGATTTTCCAGGAAACTGCGAGGAAAACTGGATTGCCAGCTGAGAGTTCTCTACTGCTGCCAATGAGCCATAGTTCACATGATATTTTCTTATATGGAGGTATCTGCATTTCTTTGGTTGCTGCACTTGTTGCACTCACTATCCGTATGAGTTTCACTGTCGGACAACTAATCGTAAGATTGTTGTTACAAATTGATACAAGAAGAAAGAAAAGAACCCTATCCTCAGCCACTGGATATTTCTACATCAGAACGTTGCGAGGGAAGATTTTGAAGCTAAACCTCAAATTAACACCATTGCAAGGTACTCATTAGCATTTTGTTTATAATAGCAATTATTCCTATCGATTGACTTAGCCTCAATGAACGTTGCCTTCTGATGAAGCCACACTCAAGTTTTAAAGAAACTTAGCTCCAAGCTTTGTATAAGAGTTTCTCAAATTTCCCCCTGATTGGTACACAACAAGTCTCTTACCCGTTCGTTGATCTGTTACCACAAGTTCTTAATTTTTTGCAACTGGTTTCTAGAGTTTCAGTGGTCTCTCAGTGTTCCTCTGTTTGTTTTAGGAAATGCCCCTTTAGCTTAATCACAAAAAAGCCCTGGAAGTGTGGTGTCCCATCCCCAAGTTAAGATGCTTACTACGGCCCTGATCCCAAAGTTTCTTAGAGTTTCTTGTATCTTTATTCTACAGTAGCTCATCTCGAACTGATTTCTTATAAGTAATTTTTGTCTTACTTTTACCTATACTATGTTTAAACTCTATCCAATGAAAACAAAAGCAGTTTATTTATATTCATTTTTCCCTTGTCAGTTTTGAAAATAATGCGACGAAAAAAGAAGTCAAAATTGCATGATGTGTTGCTGTACATCAAAGGAAAGTACACAGATAGAGGAGATATGAGTTGCCAAGACTTGGGTGCCGACTGTGGTGACATGATAGATTACGTTGTCAGGATCAAAGGTGGAATGGAGAATCAAGATGTTGCTGTTGAAGAAATGTAAGAATCAAAACATCATATACTTAAATGAGTCTTCATTCATTTATATAACACATTCATTTTCTCAAACAAAGTTGATAAATAAGGATGAAGGCGAATTTTTTTTTTTGAATTTTGAATACAGTATTTATCGAATACTACCACCTTAAAGGGAATCAACATAGTTAAAAGCTGGCCCGGGCCAAGTTAAAAATATAGTCTATTGTATTGGCACGTGGCGTTTCATTGTGTAGCTGAAGAAACAATGGGTGCGCTGGCGTTTTCGTAGCCTATTCATAGCGACCATTCAATATAGCTATGTATATTCCCTTTAATTCTGTTGAAGACTTCTACCTTTTCTCATTCGCTATCTGCGCTCACCCGCTCATTAAAGTAGTAGTCTCCAATGAAATTAAGGTGGTAGTTTTCAATAAATATTTCGTTTGAAATAAAGGCATCCATATTGCTTCAAGGAATGGAATGGTATGGCTTGGGATGCAATTTAGGTCAGTAAGTTCATTCATACCGTCAGTTCTCTCATTCTTACTCACATCTAAGTATGCTCGAGATTTGAACTTTTAAAACCAGGCATTCCAATACCAGGGACAAAGACAGTTTAACGTACTATATCATATCTGTACAGTGGTATTTTAAAGTTTCTAAATGATGTAATTTTTCTGTAGGACTCCTTACGAAAAGATCGTCAATCTCAAAGGAAAAAGTAGCAAATTAAGTTAAAGAAATGATGCCGGGATACCAAATCAAATCTTCCCAAGGCGATGGCCTTTGCATCATATGATCCTTTCAAGAAAGCATGAAGGCAGTGGACCAGCATGTGAAGGTAGATGACATTCTAGGAGCACTTCGCAGCGAGATTTTGCAAAAATTCGAATTTTACGGGAATTTCTGTGAAGCGAATGTGAAAATATTGATAGAATTTGATAACTTTTTGAAAGAACCTCTCACATATTATATCACCGATGCATGGGACACCTTTTTAATGGCATTAGGAAATGCTTTTATATGTAAAATAGTTGTCTTTCAAGCTTCCGTTGATCGCTGTTGGACAGTAAACCTTATCACAGAAAACGAAATGTTGTTCAAAACACTCTACTTTGCAAGGGGCGTGTCTGACCTATTGTTCCATACTGTGAAGATTCATCTGACTCTGATATAGAGAGTCTGAGGGTTATTGAAGGAATCATACCTCTTTTTTGCCAGCATGTTAAGACTGAAAAGCTTGATTCTGATAACTCGGATGATGTCATGATTTGCGAGAACAAGTCACCGGATGCCCCTCTCAAGAACCAGAATCTTTGCGAAGGAGATGAATTGCTAAATCAGTCCTCTTTACGTGAGTTGTTTTTTGCAAATGATTCCTCTTTTCAATTAAAGTCAACTGGTTATAATTTTTACTCTTTCCATAACAAATTTATATTTAACCCTATCAAGCCTCGGGTATTTGATGGTCTAGGAAGACTAGGGGGGGGGGGCTGATTCAGCCCCCCTGTTTTATTTCTGTTCTATATATGCTAGAGCCTGGAGACTTGGCATGTGTATAGTACATCATGAGATTAACTCAAAAATGAAATATTTTTTTAGTTATGTCACGTGACCTGCTCATGACGTCACAATGTTGCATTTTCAAAATCAATAGGGTTCAGTACTAAAAATCTTCAATCGTTGATTGTGAGAAAACGGAAAGCAGTGGGGACATCAGTCCAATTTTGGTGTATACTGTGAATAAATAGCAATTGCTTTGTAAAGAAAAATTAGCGAAAAGTGATGACGTCATCACATAGGAATTCAAAGAATTTGCGCATGCGTAGTGCCAAAATACGCACAATCATTACTTTTAGATTACAAAAAAACTAGTTTGTTGGATAGAGGATCAAAAGTAGTATATGTTCCTCATCTTTCATCATTTTATCACATTAGCTGTAGACTTTAAAGGTAATGTGTCCATATATAAGGCCAGCGTATCCCCAACCTGTCAACATCCATCAAATTATCGGCAAATGATTGGTTGATATTCAAACTGATCACATGAATACAGAAGATTGCTGTAAGCAACCTTTTGTGATCACAAAATAGAGAAACGTCACAGGGAGTGGGAACAAAGCCTTCTTAATCTGTCCCTTGTTTTGTGGAATTTCTGTTAGCTAGATTTCAATAGCAGTCGCAAAGCAACCTTTTATGTGTGATTGAAAAGAAATTTTTGTTGATCACATGCCTTCCTCTGGGAGGTGTACTTGTATGGACACATTACCTTTAATAAGATTTATTCAAAATTTTACACAGATATCTCTCGAAAATTGAGTGTGTTTACCCCCGGGAATGAATTTAATTTTTCTGAAAAATTAATTTTTGATTGTAGGAATGATAAAAACTAAAAGTCAGAAAGTCTCAACGTTGTAAGTGCACTTGGTAAAAATCCACAGAAGAAAAACCGCTAGGGGGGGCTGATTCAGCCCCCCCCCCTAGGCTTGATAGGGTTAAAAGGAAAACCTATGCATATTCAAGTTTTCATGGTGCTGAACAAAAATTACCCAGTGTCCCAACAAAAGTTTCTCTGTTTGAAAAGACAACCATTGTCTCGTTTGGAGCGCTTTTAACAGTAATCTGTCGCTTAAAGGCTAGCTTGAATCCATACAATTTGTGCCGATTTTCTTTGCCAATGAAAAGACTTTTCCGAAAACCCAAAGCTCAAGAAACCTTTGAAACGGAGAAAAATCTAGCGATAAAGGTACGTTCCATTCCTTCCATGTTTTACATCGTAAGTGTGAAGAGCATACAAGCAAACGCGTTTGTCTTAGGAAGTACATGTTTTCTTCAAACGTCAAGGAAAATTGTGCTTTTTACGAGTGCAACAAACAAATTAAATTAAATTAAACATTGAAAGTTTTTTGAATGGATAAAAAGTAATAGTGTATTAAATCGTAACATTTAGGATATGAATACTTCTAATATAACAAAAACTATTAGTTTACCTTTCCAGTGACATGGAGACTATGATCTTTTACCTTCCGCAATGATATTCTGAAACAGTGTGACATTTTTATAGGTGTATTTTCTTTAGCAAGCTCTTGGTGAAGGAGAGAAGCTTTCAAACTTTGTTGTCGCTTGGTGTCTTCAGCTGGCTGCAATAATTATAAGCCTTTATTCAATCTTTAAAAACAGAGGTGCAGGAGATATACACGAAGGGTACGTTGCACAATCACATAAATCTACGACATGACAACAACAATCGAAGTTCATTCACCCAATTGAAGTAAATGCCTAGAATGGCTGATTACAGTAAGAACCTGCAAAATAGAAACTATTGTTGTCAAAACAACATGTTTAGTTTACTATTCAAACTTATATAAGTTTCTTATATCAGGGTACCATTTCTAAAAAATATCAGCCTGAGGTTTATAAAATAGTGGTTTCTATTTTGCGGGTTTTTACTGGGCTCCTTTGTCTCTAATGTCACCATGTGTGTAATAAAACTGATAAGACATGTCTCTAAATTCGTACTGAACATAGAGACTTTCTAGAATGTATCATTTTAGAGGTAAGTTCAGGATTCAAAATTGCATTGATTTCAGGGCGGCTAACCTTATGTTCTGGAAATTAAATGGTTTCCTTCACAGTAATACCTACTGGGCATCCAAATTTCTTCGTTGCTTAAACTTGTTTCACCTTCNCAATAATAACACATTCGGGAAACTATGGAGGAGCAAGGTCACTCTCAGAAAATGATACAGCAATAACAAGAGATTACGAACGCATGCAAAACCATGGAAATACACAACAAAAGACTCGGCCAATAACTTCAAGTTCTGGGAACCACGGAGAAGCGATACTTCCCACAGTGAATAGTACAGCAGTTGCCAGAGAAAACACACACTTTCATGGGAACATGAACTCCAGGGATGTCTCCTATTTAACCGCTGTACTACAAGGACAAAGAAGTTCCCCATGGGGGTCGACCAACAGTAGTAGCAAGCTCTGAAATGCATGGAGTAGAAACAAATAGAAATACCAAATAAATGGAAAAGTTACAAGCAATCAAGCAGGCCCTAACAGGCAATTTCAACACTTTCAATGTGATGGTTCCTCCAGAGTACAGAAGCCCAAGTTTGTTATTGTAGGGGACTCTATGATCAAAAAGATTAGCAGGAAAGAAATCAACGAAGAGGCGAGAAATTACCATGTTCTTGTGAAGTCCTTCCCAGGAGCGACAGTCAAAAAGATGAAATTTTATTTGGAGCCTGGAATAATTTCCAACCCAGAAGGGGTTATTATACATTGCGGAACAAACAATTTGCGAAAGGAGAGCCCATATAGTGTTGCAAATAAGATTGTATATTTGGCAATGGAAGCAAAAAAATGCGTTCAGCATGTTGCCGTTTCCAGTTTAGTCATGAGAACAGATTCAAAAGAACTGGATGCAAAAAGAGCGAAGGTAAACACTTTATGTGAAAGGTATTTGGATAGGTTTCCAGTAGATTTAGTTATACATGACAACATTCTTAGTAAATATCTAGATAATTGGGGCCTTCACATGAACTTTCAAGGGACAAACATTATGACTGAACATTTTTTATCTTACTAAAATTATGAATGACCATCACCAGATTTTTCAAGTTATAGGAGTATTGACCTATCCTCAATTAACGTGTTAACTGGTTCGTTAGAAAATTGGGTTGTTACAAATCCAATATCAGGGATTTCTACTCATTCCAGCATGATTCAAAGTTCTTCTGGTAAAGAAAACTCTTTCATATCTTCTCAAACTAGCTCAAGTATAGAAACTGACACTTCAGCGTTTGCAGCAGTACAAGATCATCTATTGACTCAAGATATTTCTTCAGAATCTAGTGATTCATGCGACATCAACAAACTCTTTAGCTTCAGGACAGAGTATCACAATCACCCACTCATTGGTTTCTTGAATATTAATAGTCTTAGAAATAAGATTATTGATTTGAGGATGCTTATGGAAAAATCGATTTCAAAACTGGAACTTTTCTTGTGAATAATTACCAAAAAGCTATGCGTTGTGATAGGAACGAATTTGGTGGGGGTATTATGCTGTATGTCAGGAAAGGCGTAGTTTGCAATCGAGTCCCAGTATTAGTAGACCAGGTTCATTTGAGGTAAGTACCACCTTAATGCGAAGAAATTGCGGTGGTTATTTTCAAGTATCCACATGTGTGGGGTTTCAGAAAAGTGATGGTGAACGGTGATCTGCTGGGGTCTTAGGGGTGAAAACGGGGGTGAAAGAGTGAGCACTCAGATTTAATACCTCTGCGGAGGAGAAATGGAGGATTTCCTTCTATATACAGCAGAAATGATATTCTGTGCTTGATAACAGTAACTAAGGTCAATATTTAGTGCATTCAGTTGAAAAAATGCTATTTCCTAATTAAAAAGGGTGACATGACCACTTGTTACCCTTTACCATATATAGAAGTTTTGCCTGATTGTTACTATTAATCACAATAATGTTGCTATAAGCATTTTATAACGTTGTTGATTAGTCTTACTTATTGGCGATTAGTTTACCTTAAAAATATAGAGAGTTTCTTGTACTGGCTATGGTGTAATTAAAAACTAATTTCTGCATATTTCAATGTAGTAAATCACTGTCCGAGATGTATTTTAAAGATAAAAGACTCTCAAATAATTTCAGTCCACGCCATTCCTAACATATGATATGAGCATTGCAAAACTACTCCCACGTATTCCTCATTGTGGTGACTGATATCTATGAATCCAAATTAGAAGCTTACCCATTTGTATTTGTAACTACTGGTGTTTCGTCATAAAAAATTGAAATTACAAATTTTTGTGTTTCATGAATACGGAACAAAATCAAATTGCAACTGAAGGAAAGATGAACAAAATACTTTGTAAGTATAACCTTATAAGTCTTTGTTCTGCGTGCAATAACTTATTACAGATTTGTCACGTACCAGGCCTTGTGATTAGTATGATTCTTTGCGTTTTACAGTCATGTTTTCATTGGAATTTCTTATGTTACTAATCTCAAAGCAGATCAAGATTTGATGTCTGAGTAAAATTTCATTGACGTTTTGATTCCGCTCTCTAAGCCAGATGTTTGTATCGTGGTACTGGCAAGGTAGTACAGGTTGTGAATGGCTGTCTACAAAACGAAGACCTAAGACCTAAGAACTACAAAACGAAGACCTAAGAACTAAGAACTACAAAACAAAGACCTAAGACCTAAGAACTACAAAACAAAGACCTAAGACCTAAGAACTATGATTCTAGTTTCCCTCGGAAATGGTCCAAGTTACTCTGTAACCCCAACTGATGTTTAAATTTAAGGACGGGTGTCATGAAAACAATGCCTTAGTTTTGTAGAAAAATGCCCTAGAAATAGAACGCTCAGACTTGTTGTCAACATCCTTTACCAAATCATCAAGATTGAGCTTCTATTGAGACAGATAGATAGACACAAAACAAATTAACAATTCTTTATCAGCGAGCCAGAACACTATATTGCTATCAATGAACTTTAAACAAAATGCTACGAAATGGTGCAAACCTAAACATGTTGAACATAAACTTTAATGAGCATAAACTTTAACAAATTGTACATAAGTAAATATCAACTTTAAGTCAAGATGGGTATAGTCTGTTTTTTTATATTAGTTTTTTTACATTTTTTTACATTATCAACGTGATCAGATGGGCAATTACTTCTCGAAAGTTTAACTTGAGAATGAATGATTTCTTTGAGATAAGGACTCGGCGATAGCAAAGTTTTATCTAACGATACCCTGGATACACTCATTTTTTTAAGGAACTTAGGGCTGGTAGCCATTTTCTTAGATTTTGGGACATTGTTGCTACCAACAGTGTCTTCTGAATTTCTTGAATTTTCAGTTCCCTAATCGTAGAGCTAATTCAGTTTTGCTAAAGGGGCTTCCAAGGCTTCCGAACTGCCTATCAAGATCTCAAAAAAAGTATTAACAGGGTTGACAATAAGAATAATAAGGAAAATTGCAAAAGTTTCTTTCTTAGTCAATTTTTAGTCAAGGTAGCATTGTTCCATAACCTTTCAAAAATTGAGCATACAGTTTCTTCCTTCTAAGCAGTTTCTTATAAAAATGAGTGTACCAGGCTTAAAGTCAGGTAACCAGGGCAATTAATGTAGGTTGTCCAGAAAGTCTCTCAAACTGGAGATACTGAAGGTACTTTAAACTCTTGGCGTATTTTACGTGATAGTTCAGAGTTCAGAAATATACCAGGTGAGTCAGAAAAAAGTAGCTATTTTTGTCTGAGTGCTGGACAAAGAGGAGGCGATCCGTTTTGAGCAATGAAAGATTAGTTTAGATCTGAGTACATTTTCTCCAAGGCCGAAACACCAGAAATATGAAGGATTCATTAAATAATATAGATCTTAAGCCAATCCTTACTTATAATTGTGAGGTATGACTCAGCTTAATTCCCGCCAAATCAAA
This sequence comes from Aurelia aurita, assembly GCA_004194415.1. Taxonomy (NCBI): domain Eukaryota; kingdom Metazoa; phylum Cnidaria; class Scyphozoa; order Semaeostomeae; family Ulmaridae; genus Aurelia; species Aurelia aurita. The sequence goes on from REGM01000494.1 coordinate 32,962, forward strand.
ATGCTCAACAAAGAAGACAATGAGGCCTTTGTCTTCGAAAAGTTTCTCAGTGTTGCCGAGAAGCAACATCTTCGGTTCTGTAAGGGTATCCTCGGTGTAAAAAAAGNTAATCGTAGAGCTGATTCAGTTTTGCTAAAGGGGCTTCCATTCCAAGGCTTCCAAACTGCCTATCAAGATCTCAAAAAAGTATTAACAGGGTTGACAATAAGAATAATAAGGAAAATTGCAAAAGTTTCTTTCTTAGTCAATTTTTAGTCAAGGTAGCATTGTTCCATAACCTTTCAAAAATTGAGCATACAGTTTCTTCTAAGCAGTTTCTTATAAAAATGAGTGTACCAGGCTTAAAGTCAGGTAACCAGGGCAAATTAATGTAGGTTGTCCAGAAAGTCTCTCAAACTGGAGATACTGAAGGTACTTTAAACTCTTGGCGTATTTTACGTGATAGTTCAGAGTTCAGAAATATACCAGGTGAGTCAGAAAAAAGTAGCTATTTTTGTCTGAGTGCTGGACAAAGAGGAGGCGATCCGTTTTGAGCAATGAAAGATTAGTTTAGATCTGAGTACATTTTCTCCAAGGCCGAAACACCAGAAATATGAAGGATTCATTAAATAATATAGATCTTAACCCTAATCCATATGGGCTTATTTCAAGCTACCATTTATGGGGGGGGGGGGGTGCTTTCCACCCCCCTCTTAAAACAGCCTTAGACTCACCAGAATTCAGTATAACTTGGCACCGTTATAGAGCAAGTACTTTGCAACATGTAGCACAATTTGGGTGTGGTTGCCACGCTCTATGACGTCACAGTGACGTCATAAAGTTGAAAAATGGCCAAAATCAGGTTCTCAAGTTAAATTTGAGTTGAACGAAGATTTTTTTGGTCTAGTTTGTCAAAATACTTGCTGAAAAATGTTATTTTATTGTAAATAGCGACTTTCGAATGATATTTTGGTAGAAATTATTCAATTCTGATGACATAATGTATGTTATAAATTTGTTCCATGTAAAAATAGACAAAAAGAAGCGACAAAATGGTGATAATCCATCACAAATGCATCATTGAAGTGTTTTTGATGTAAAAAGGCGGAAAATATTTAAAAAAATTGCTAATTAGCCCAAAATGGCGGCCAAAATGACGTCATAATAAAACAATTCTGACCTCATCAAATTCCAGAAATTCCGGTATCAAATTAAAGCCCTTTGTTTCCTGATTCGTTTGATATATAATACTTCATAATTTAAGCAAATGTTGCCATCAAAATCATCGAAAACATCGATTTTGCTGATACCTGCTTCCAAATATGGTCATGTCATGTGAACTGTGAGTTCTATTGTTCAAATTTTTTTCATCAAAATGTAGCTAATAGATAATTAGTAAAAGTCAGGGAGACTGGGGGGACATAGCTGTTAAGCATTTAACTGGTAAAGAACACAGTCAACAACAACAAATGCCAAAACAGGCATTTATAGTTGCATAGGAACTGACATCAATTTTTGAAGTCCCAAGCCAAAATTAACCTGTGTTGAAATATTTGAGATGAAGCCAAAATCAGTTTCCTTTTTTTAATAATATTTTCAAATATTTTTGTGGTCTCAATTTTTTACAAAATCCTCTCGATCTCTGGTGTTTTGGCCTTGAAAAAGTGAACAGATCTAAGTGTATCCAGATCTTGATATTTCATCGTTACACGGACATTCAAGATGGCGTTCTCTTTGTCCTACATGAATTAAAACAAGTATGTGTACTTTTTATGGCTCACGCTCACCTGGTAGCAACCTTTTATCCAGGTTGAAATAAGTTTGCCATATTGTTTTATCATCTTTTAACTTAAAGGAGACCTGCAAGGCTGAAACAAGTTCTGTTTAATCGAAAGATTTAAGCGTCATAATGACGAAAATGAAAATATTTCTTGAAAATAAATCTCCAATTCGTCGTAATTAACACTTGAACTGCGTCATTTCTCCCGCGGGGCGCATTTCCTCATTGCAGCCTCGCTTTCGAAACCCACGCACTGTGACGTCAGAGGTGAATATAAGAATGTTTAGACCAAAGTGATTTCCAAAGTTTCATTGAAACGCCGAACTGGGAAAATGGTTGGTTGCGCCGCTTACAATTGCTTTAATTAATAACAGCAGTAATNTTTAACTTAAAGGAGACCTGCAAGGCTGAAACAAGTTCTGTTTAATCGAAAGATTTAAGCGTCATAATGACGAAAATGAAAATATTTCTTGAAAATAAATCTCCAATTCGTCGTAATTAACACTTGAACTGCGTCATTTCTCCCGCGGGGCGCATTTCCTCATTGCAGCCTCGCTTTCGAAACCCACGCACTGTGACGTCAGAGGTGAATATAAGAATGTTTAGACCAAAGTGATTTCCAAAGTTTCATTGAAACGCCGAACTGGGAAAATGGTTGGTTGCGCCGCTTACAATTGCTTTAATAACATCAGTGATGAATTGAAAAACCAAGAAAGTCAATCGAAAAAGGAAATTGCCTTCCGTAAATTTCCCAAAGATGAATCTATTCGCAAAAAATGGATCAATAATCTACGTTTGCAGAACTTCGTGTTGACACCGCACTCCTGCCTTTGCCAAGAACACTTTTCTTCTGACTGCTATCAACGAAGCCCGGAGTTGCTGAAGTCACTTGGCTTGGAAAATGAGAGACTCATCTTGAAGGAAGATGCTGTGCCTACAATTTTTAACAGGTGATCACCGAAAGGAAAGAAGCAGGCTAATGGTCGGCTAAGATTCAAAGCGAACCCCTTGATTCCTCGATTAGCTTAGCTACTGAGAGAGTTTTTCCTTAAGAATTCCCCTTCATACAAATCCTCTAGTGTCATGTATCTTTCTTACGATATGTGTATTATTGTCTTTTTAATTTAATATGTAGTTATTTATTGTTGTAAGTTGTTTAATATTAGAGTGTTTTGTATGTAGTGGAATTTAAAAATAATAAAATGAAATGAATGAATGAATCTTGAAACCATCAAGCCCTACAAAATCTTGTTTTGGAAGCCCCAAAGAGAAACGAGGTGCATATGAAAAACGACAGCGAAAGGATGTGAGTATAAATAACCTTTCCTTTTTAACCTCTCAGAGGTACTTGAGTAATGTCTAAACATTGGAAAGGCTTCAAAAACTTTGTTTGAAATGTTCACGAGGGCACAGGTAGTAAACAAGAAGATTGTTCTTGAACCTTTAAGAAACTCGTAAGAAACTCTGAGTACTAAAAATCTGATAATTTTAAGAAACTCTCAGTACTGGCTCAAATTCTTAATTTCTTCAAGAACAACAAAATATGTGTATACCGCTTTAGATTTAGGCCTAAAGTGAATTTAAGATATTTATTCTGATCTTATTTCATCAACGATAATACACTATGGCGCTGAATCTTGTTCTATATGTTATGAATCTTGAAAGGATATAACATGAGATCTATAAACAATAACGTTTTTGAATTAAAGTTTTTTTTGCTATGTAAGGTATAATTTAGATTGAAGTCTACATGTGTGTATTCATAATATTGGTAAGCGCCCTTGGCACTTTGGTTATTCAAATACTTAGCAATTTCATCAAAAGTAAGGCAATTTTTACCCTGCAAGATTTTACTGAGCCTTTGCTGTGACTACTTTCAAGCAAAAAATTGAAAAAACCTTTCTTGTTTTCAAACACTTTCTTCATATGTCCTGTAAAACCTATAAGCTATAAAACTGAAATTTTATATGTTAGCTGTTTTCGCTAGCAATGTGTATGCGTCTGTTCAGATTATCATTTAAATAAAACAAAAAACGTTTATATCCAAGGTTATGTGTCCAGCTTGATGAAGATGGCCACACAGAGAAGACTGCAACTTCTATCTTATCCTAGCTCCAGAGGTGGAAAAAGTGCGCAAAGCCGCGAAGCGGCTTCGCAGGAAGCTCAATCCTCCGGAAGGAAGAAAAAGGAGAAGGAAAAGAAAAAAAGAAAAAAAGGAGGGAAAAAAGAGGAAGAGAGAAAAGAAAAAGGAAAGAAAAGGAACGAAACGAAAAGGTAGGAAAGAAGGAGAAAGGAAGAAAAAAGGTAAGAGGAGGGGAGGAACAGAAAGGGAAAGAACGAAGGAAGATAAAGAGTCGGCAAAGATAACAAACTTAAAGGAAAAAAGAACGTAGGAAAAAATGGAAGGCAAGAACAAAGATTAGAAAGGAGGAAGGGCGGGAAGGGCCCTAGTGGAATGAGAAGACAAAAAAGAAGGAAGGGAGGATGGAAAAGAGCGCAAAAGAAAGCAACGGCAACGTTGAAGTTCAGCTTTCTGTTTCATTTTACCATGAATCACACTAAATACAAATGTGTTACTTAGGATTAGAACAAAGCAGCTAAAATGTACTGCAATACAACAAAGGTAAAATAAAAGATCAATTTAAGGCGACTTGTAACAAAGATAGGAAAGAAAAGAGTGTACTTCAGGACGCTAATTAGCGTAACTGTAGAAGCGTTTTTCTGCCTGCATTTTCAAATCTATGCACAAATTTTAGCCATTAATGTGGCGAGTTTTGTGGAAACAACTATTCAAATAAAACTCATTTAAAGGATTATTCATACTCAAGGAATTGAGTAGGTGTTTTTATTACACAAATATCATAACGATTTGAATCAATAAATTTGAATCAATAAGTTTCCTGTTGACGTCGATAGTCGCAGTTTTGTCGCATCACATATCACTTTGAAGACAATTGGACTTGAACTGGGCGTAGCGTTTTGACTTCTCTTAAATTGTGCGTGTGTGTCTCGTTATTATTATGACAATTTTATCGAATATGTTGAGTCTGCTTGGCTGATCTGCTCTCTAATTTGATAATGCATATGATGTGAGTTATGGATTCGAACAAGGCTCCAAGTAAAACTGCTGAGTCAAGGTGTCGCTTTTGCGGCCGTACATTGCTAACACAAAATTACAAAAAACATCTACGAGATGTTCATCAGAGCGAATTTACAAAAGAAGACTGGGCGGACTTAAAATCAAAACGCCCAAGGCAAGCAGGCCAATCAACATTGTCATTTTTTACGAAGAAAACACACTCTACAGAAGTGCAAGAAATTGAAAGTGAAGATACGCAGCAGAAAGAAAATGAAAATAGCAGCATGCCCGAATCATGTGCTACAATTGAAGAACCCAGCGTTTCTGCTACGAATTATGAAGATGAATCCATGCAAGGAGACATTGGGTATGACAAAGTAAGGCTTCCTACACCTGGGCACGCTGATCTGCAAAGTGTGCACGAAAAGTTAGATCTTATTTTACAGAACGTTAACAGCCTAAAGAGCGAGTTCAGCGGAAGATCAGTAACACAAGCTGCACCAAACACAGTATCAGCAAAACATACAGCTACGCAACAAAATCAAGTCACAGACAAACATTTATCTGCTACTATCAACATCGTGAGATCGATAAAAGAATTATAAAATCTTGGCTTTGAGTACGTCAAAGAAACCGGCAAATTGTACTGCACTATATGCAGCGGCACTAAAGATGACCCAAGTAAAAGTGATGGGATGTTTCAGTACAGTTCTGACTTGGCTGATACTTTTGATGACGACTCCAGTATGGCTCCGCAATTCTCAAACTTAAAAGCACATATCAAATCCCATTTAGCCTCCAGAGGCCACAAAGAGAAGGTAGAGGATGTTGAGATTCGTCGTAAAAAGGAAGCAGAGGTGATCAAAGAGAACAAGAAAATCGGGCTAGCATTAGGACGTACCTGCATGATGCTGTATAAGAAAGGAAGACCATACACTGATTACGAGGATTTAGTTACCCTGCAGTCTATGAATGGGGTAAATGTAGGTGATTTAAACCATTCAAGAAAGTTTCCCTCGCTCTTTCGGCCATTTGTCATGAACGAAGTGCAGCAGCGTGTTGTAAATTTCCTGACAACCATTCTTCCACAAACTGGGCACAAACCCCCATTAAACATAACAGCAGACAAAGCAACTTATAAACACAGGACACGACAGTTTACTGGAATTATTACTATAATTCCAGGAGCAAATGATTTGCTAAATGCTATCTATTTAGGCCAACCCGTTGTCAATCAAGGCCACAAGGGTAAAGATATCGCGAAGCTAATCATCGACGAAGTTGAATTCCACAAGATTGATGAATCACAAATTGAAGGAGGTTCCTTTGATGGCCAGTATTTTCATCTGAGTGTGGATAAACACCTGGAAGAGACACACAAGCTTGCCCCAGGAAGTGTATACTGGAGCTATGATGCATTACACCGCAGCGGCTTGGTGGATACACACATGTGTCGGGAAAATTCTTTCAAATGGCTCCTGAGCTGCAATGATGTATGTGCTGAAGTTTATCGGCATTTTAACTGGGGCCAGAGTTACGAACAGCTCCAAGATGCAGCTGCAATGTGGGGTCTGGATTTGAAAAATCTGGCAAAATTTTCTGATACGAGATTTGCTAATAGTCGAAGAACTGTCTACAAAAATGTCCGCCATGATTTCAGAGCAATCATCACAAGTTTGGAGAGCGCAAAGTCAGAGGCAGCCAGGAATCCTACAACCTCAACTGTTGAAAAAGCTGATCGAGCAGCTCAAATCATGGCAAAGCTGCATAATGCAAAGTTTATGCTTTCATTGGCTGGGGTTGCTGATATCTACGGGCAATATGGAACGATCGTCAATATCATCCAGAAAGTAAATCTTCTTCCACATGAAAGGATGGACAAGTTTTTTGCAGCTGTGGATAGACTTGCGTTGATGATTGGAAGCCTTGACCATAGGAAATGTGAAGAAGAAAAGAAGAAAAACAAAAATGCAAAGTGCAGGTGGCCCTTTTATCATGAAGATCTAAATTCGTTTTTAGAAAAAAATGAAATTCAAGGGGTTCTAATCGTGGAACAAAGTTTTGTTGCTGATAGCAGAAGTGCAAACACCACACGCGATTCTGAAAAGAGATTAGAAAACGAACAAGCAGATTCCACAAAGTTCATTGAAAGCCGTCTCAAAGCACTTGCCGAGAAGTTACACTCTGGCTTGAAAGAAAAGGTGTTTCATGAAGAAGATATAGAGCTTATCAACTGCACAAGAATCATTGTAGATGTGACAAGAATGGCAAGAGAAATCAAAGGCAAAGAAGGAGGCTACGTCAAGGTAGCATCAAAAAATCAAAAGGTGTTTTTGGAATCGATAAGGCAACTCCCAGTCCGATCTCTCGAGGCTGTCTACAAAACGAAGACCGAAGACATAAGAACTACAAAACGAAGACCGAAGACATAAGAACTACAAACCGAAGAGCGAAGACATAAGAACTACAAACCGAAGACCGAAGACATAAGAACTACAAACCGAAGACCGAAGACATAAGAACTACAAACCGAAGACTGAAGACATAAGAACTACAAACCGAAGACATAAGAACAGTAGCGGCGCCACGGGGGGGACTGGGGGGACACGTCCCCCCCAGTTCTCGCCAGGATCAATTTTGTAATTTGTCTAAATCCGATGAGAAAATGTCGGGGGGGGGGAAGTGAGATTTTAGCGAGGTACTTTCATCGTTCCTATTGTCGAGTAATGTGAGTCAAGTAAACCGAGCTAAACTTTCTTATCTTCAAAAACATTAAGAAAATTTGACTGATGAAAGAAATTATTCAAAAAATGTAGGAAATCCGAATAAATGTTTTGTCCTCGTTGTTTCTTATACATAGCTCGGTATTATTATAGTTATGGTATCAGTGGAGTAGTTTCTAGAATTTAGACAGAAGCACGTTTTCATACATTTGCTGTGAAAGTTGATGAAGGCATAGGAGCTTCCATGCCGATGTATGAGAATTTTAAAAACTTTTGGTACATTTATAATCTCTTGTTTCTTATCCAAAACAACTTTAGCTCGAGAAGAGGCCTGATGATTTATATTTGATGTTAATAGTTAAGCCTCTAATATATTTCATCTTAATAACTAGCCAGCGTTGTTTTGCAATTTTTGTTTCGTAGAAAAAATTCTTATCAATTTTTCCGACTGGTGACTCCCAAGATGTTGACAGCCTCATTCCTCCACAGTGTTAACAGGCAATTAAAGGGCGTTCCCTATGGGTAAAAGGGCGTTTCCTAGCATTAAAAAGGGCGTGGCCCCGAAAATTTTTCCGGGGGCTCCGCCCCCGGACCCCCAATTCTATATTCGTCCCCCCCACTCCTTGGCGGCTGGCGCCGCCACTG
>REGM01000494.1:43422-62361 GCA_004194415.1 Aurelia aurita
TTTTTTTTGCTATGTGACGTATAATTTAGATTGAAGTCATAAAATGCCTTAATTTGATAATGTTTTACTCCAAGGTTATAAAAGACCTTTTACAAGTCTATGCTATCCCCGAAAATGAGCAGATGGTTACTATCGAGGCAACTATCACCCAAGGAGAGATTTGTTCTGCCCTATTGCCGAACCTAGCCAGTGAAAAAACCTTTCTTGTTTTTAACACTTTCTTCTTATGTGCTGTAAAACCTATAGGCTATAAAACTGAAATTTTATATGTTAGCTGTTTTCACTAGCAATGTGTATGCTTCTGTTCAGATTATCATTTAAATAAAAAAAACGTTTATATTCAAGGTTATGTGTCCAGCTTGATGAAGATGGCCACACAGAGAAGATTGCAACTTCCATTGTATCCTAGCTCCAGCAAGGATATTGAATCAGAACAAACAGCAATTCCAGAGTTTATGTCTGCACTAAAAGAAAAAATTGAAAAAGAGGTTGAAGTGTCTACTCATAAAAGTCGATTTATAAGGAAGAAAGAAGACTCGGAGCATATCACAACAGAGGAGGTTGAAATGATGAGCGCTAGTCAAAAGCAAAAACGAAAATAGACAGGCACCATCACAAAAGAAATCAAAGAGATAAATCATATTTTAAATATTTGTATGCATATTAGAAATCATTTCTAAAGAAGATTGAGGCTGATAATAATTTCCTTTCCAAAATATGTCCTCACAAAATATCCACTTGATAACCTGCAACCCTGCTATCTTGATTTTGATTACTACTAAAATCAATGCCAAAAGGGCTTCCTCTAATTTTGCTCCAATGTTTTTCTGAGGATTCGAACCTTTGTAAATAAAGATATAGCAGTACAAAGTTTCTTAAGTTTCAAATCATTGGTAGGCTTGATTTTGATGTGGTCCACTAATTAATTATGAACACAAGTAGCATAACAGGGAAGTAAAAACAGTTTGAGAAAGCATTATTACCTTGAAGCCTAATCAGTAATCTATTTTTGGGTACTTAAAGCCAGTGTATTTATCTGATGGGAATGCACTACGAATTTTGTGAACAACACAAGATGGTAAGACTTTCCGCTGGTTTTCCCCAAATAATGCCAGATCCAGCGTACAAACTGACGATAACTAATGTATCTGAACAGCCTATAGGAAAAATAAGATAACAGTTAAGTCATTAAGAAAAAGTATAATTGTGTATCATGCAGGATTGTACTCTGCAAACAAAACCCATGATCACACTTTTACCAACTTTTCTAAGATTGTTACAAACACATATTTCCGATTGACTGTTGACTTATTTGTTGTTCTTTTGAATATAAGAGTTGTTGAATTATTTCAGCAGTATAAAATGTATAGTAAGGAGTTATATATACATGTTCTCTAACAAATCAAACATATCAAAACATACTCGCAAGTTGGATGGTCATCAATGAACTCCTCGTCTTCTATATACTGATAGATGGCAGTCACAATCACATCTGCATTGAGGCAAACTGGTGTGAATCCATCTACTTGTGTTATGCACCCACAATTCAAATCATCAGATTTATCTGCTATCAGTGGTACCTCCCTACAGCAAAGACTCTCAATCCCTTTTGGCATTGGAACATACTGATTGCACTCACACCTAGGAATGACGAGAGGCTGAATATAAAAAACGTTTAACGAATTAAGGGCCAGGCTAAATACCAAAACAAAAACTTTTAATTAAGAGTGAAGCTAGCCACTTTGCGGTGGTTTGTGATGAACTTTCAAGTACATCATTTGGCCTAGGCCCAAAATGCGGGGAATAATTCGTTTGATACTTGTTCGATAAAAAATATGTTAAACTGTTTTAAAGTACATACCAGTCAGTGTTTCCAATCCTTTCAGGGTTTATGTCCTCCTCTTCATTTTCGTCTGATGAGTCACTTTCTACTCCTTGTTCGACCACGACTGGGTTATTAGGCCTACGTCTCTTTCTTGTTGTCGACCCTCCTCTATTTCCTCGCTTACTTGCACCAGGTAGTGGCTCAAACTGAAAAGGCTGGATCTCGATTTCATCGGTATCAACGATCCCATAGTCAAATTCATCACTATTGCTGTCACTGCTTGCCATTTTCCAAATCTTTACTCAACCGATACTGTATCTTGTCGGCCTTGTGATAATTAGGCTTTTTATGATCCCACAGATCCCACGCACTGTAATATTCACCTCTGACGTCAAGGGCGCAAAAATGTACACGCAGATGAATACGCCAAGTAGCAAAATCGGGAACTTTCGGTGCTTATAACTCAAAATTTGTGATCGGGATTTAAATTTTAATGCAAAATCCGATTTCTACAAGTAATTATTGACAAAATAAACGAAACTTGTTTCAGCCTTGCAGGTCTCCTCTAAAAACCAGAAAGAACAAAATACCAGCAGAGACGTCACCAAGGGACGCATCACTCATTAAAAATCCCGTAAGAGTTTGGAAAAAATCCTTCAGCTTTCAGGAAAAATTCGCTCAAAATCCCTAAAATGATTTTGTTCTCAAAAATCTTGTACGCTTTTTTGAATGAATGATAGGTCCGCCGTCGCGCTCATCTATTTGACTCCTCTAAATCGCGCTATCTCATATACTTTTCAATAAGCAATTTTCAACATAAAACTAAAAAATACCACAATTTCATGGCAATATTGAGAGAAGTTTCGGCTATGATCTGAGGATTCTGCATCCATGCAAGAATATTTCATTGCCGGACCCGAGACTGCCATTTTAGAAGGCCGAAGCCCACAACATGTTGTGACCCACTCATTTTTGTATAAGAAACCGCCTTTTAACCAACTGGTTCGAAAAAGCAAAGAATATTTTGAAAAATGCAGCTTTAATTTTCCCAGGCCACTCAAAAATGTCTTGACACTGTACGGTAATAGCAAACTGTTTCAACATTGTTTTGTTTTGAGGAAATTCGTTGATCTGAGGAAAATCCATCGATCTAAGGAAAATCCGCATATCGAAGGATGCGGCCCTTGCTGATTGTCGGTTCTGCAGGTCTTTGTTTTGTAGTTCTTAGGTCTTTGTTTTGTAGCTCTTAGTTCTTTGTTTTGTAGTTCTTAGGTCTTAGGTCTTAGGTCTTCGTTTTGTAGTTCTTAGGTCTTAGGTCATTGTTTTGTAGTTCTTAGGTCTTAGGTCTTCGTTTTGTAGTTCTTAGGTCTTTGTGTTGTAGTTCTTAGGTCTTAGGTCTTTGTTTTGTAGTTCTTAGGTCTTAGGTCTTTGTTTTGTAGTTCTTAGTTCTTAGGTCTTTGTTTTGTAGACAGCCCGTTGTGAATGCCCTACACTACATTATATTATGGCAAATGATAGAATTTAGGCTCTCTTTTTTGAATGGTGTCACATTTTAAAACAAGATTTTTGAAAGTAAAACACATTTTCATCAAATATACTAGTATAAATTCAAATTCAATCAAAATAAGAGCTATGTTATGTGGTAGTGTATTATGAACTTCTTATCGTAGAAATGGATAAATTGACTTGCATAATCCACTATGACAAGAACGAAAGCCGGTGCAGTAAAATAAAAGCAATTTCTGAAGTGAATAGTATGGTGGCTGATATGTGACATCGAAGATCTAACATCGAAGATCTAACATCGAAGATCTAACATCTAACATCGAAGATTGTCATTTCTTTATGGGACGGGGATTTGCTATTTCTAGAAGAGCACACAAATGTTTCAAAGACAATATCATAAAGTAGAGTCTTCACCCCCTGCAAAAATTGAGTTATGTAAGACTAATTATGAGAATCGAAGATCGTAGATCTAAGATCTAACATCGAAGATCTAACATCTAACATCGAAGATCTAACATCGAAGATCTAACATCGAAGATCTAACATCGAGATCAAATATCTAACATCGAAGATCGGAGATCTAACATCAAAGATCTAACATCGAAGATCTAACATCGAAGATCTAACATCGAAGATCGAAGATCTAACATCGAAGATCTAACATCGAAGATCTAACATCAAAGATCAAACATCAAAGATCTAACATCGAAGATCTAACATCGAAGATCTAACATCTAAGATCTAACATCGAAGATCTAACATCGAAGATCTAACATCGAAGATCGAAGATCTAACATCAAAGATCTAACATCGAAGATCTAACATCGAAGATCNTCTAGGCCAGGGAACCAAAAATGAGCCCTGATGCGTCGTTTAACTGCATCTTGTCCTGCATGTGATCCAGCATGGGCTAATGAAATGATTTCGTCATGAAGGGACTGTGGTAGTAGAATTTTGTCACCTCTGTATAGGATGTCATCTGCTCCAATGGAAAGTTCACTGAAGATCTTATAGAAACCCTTTAGTGTTGGATCATTTTGTGGGGCTTGACCAAGTGCTATGAAGTGGCGTAGACGTTCCATCTGTCTATCATTTAGCTGAGCTTGGTGTAGACGCTGTTCAGAGATGGTAGATCTGATTGGTTGATGCAGGAGAAAAAGGAGCTTCTGGTGCTCTTTTGCTTCTTCCTTAATACATGCAGGCAGTTTGTCAATAGGAATGGCATGTCGACTGGTGTAATCAGCCGGGTTGTCCTTTCCTTTGCGCCAAATAACACGATGATTGATATCTTGGTGGCGAAGAAGGATACGTTCAATCCGAGACGGTGGTTTTCTTTTTGAGGTCCATAGAGATACTAGAGGCTGCTGATCAGTGATAACTGTAACTGGTGGGCCTCCAACGAGAATGTGCCTGAATTGTCTAAGACCAAAATCGATTGCTGTTGCTTCCAGATCAAGCTGTGAGTAATTTTTTTCAGCATCTGTTGTCGTGCGGGATGCTATAGCGACTGCTTTTGTGGCATCAAGGGAGGTTCCTTGTGTGAGGATTGCAGACAGGCCTGTATAATGGGCATCAACAAAGATATAGGTTGGGGCACTTGTGTCGTAGTGTCGGAGTAGGACATCTTCATTGAAGGCCTTCTTGAGATTTTGGAACTCGATTTCATGGGCTTCTGACCACACAAACGTATTGTTATCTCTTGTTAGCTCTCTGAGGTTGGCTGTAGCTGCTGCGAGGTCTGGAATGAATTGCCCATTTGAGCGAATCATGCAGAGGAATGATTTGACTTCATCCTTGTTTCGTGGCCGTTCGGCATGCTGTACCGCATCGACTTTCTGGGGATCTGGTTTAATGCCATCTTTTGTGATTTTAAATCCCCAGAAGGGGATTTCAGGGGAAGCAAGGAGGCACTTCTTTGGACTGACTGTTAGTCCTGCATTTGCTAAGGCGGCAAGGACACGTTCCAGGGATGTGTTATGGCTTGCGAAGTCGGTTGCTGCAATCACAATGTCATCTTGAATCACTGCTGCATTTGGTATGTTGGCAAGGATGGGGCGAAGCCTTTGGTTGAGCTCTCCGGATGCCGGTAAGGTGCCCATGGTGAGTCGCTTGTATCTCATGAGGCGGTCACCTGCGCGGAAAACGGTCAATGGGCGGGATGCTGGATCGAGTTCAAGTTGATGAAATGCTGTTTTGAGATCAAGCTTGCTGAAGATAGATTTTCCGTTGAACATGGGCATGATGTCTTCTACCCGAGGTATGGGTAAGTGGGGGTTTTGGAGGGCTTGGTTGAGGCCCCTCAGATCCACTGTGATTCTTATGTTTCCATCTGGTTTGGGGACTAAAACTGGATTTGCAAGCCATGTCACCGGCCCATAGTGCTGCTCTATGACATCATCACTTTCCATCTCATGAATGATTTTCTCAAAATTAGGCTGGAGGTGATATGGGATCTGTCGTGGTGGCTGAATTAGTGGTTTAGCATCGGGTTTTAAGTGAAAGTGTACCGGGCTCGCTTTGAGTTTCCCAAGACCCGTGAAGACATCCTCATATTTTGATAAGATGCTTGTGACTGATGGCTGGGTTTTGTTTTTGAGGCTCTCAAAGTCATTGTTACCACATTGGCTTTGACTGTTGTGGCTGGAAATAGCACTGACACGGCTTGTAGGGCTGTTGAAGGAGATGATGCCTAAGGATTCAGCTAGTTTGCACGAGATGAGGTTGCAAGGGTTACCGCGGAGATCCTTGTCATCAATGACGACCCATGTCGCTTTCTCGGTGGTATTATTCCATGTGGTATCCAGGGTGATTTGACCTTTTGGGGTTATGATTGCACTTCCATATGGTTGCAGAGTGATTGGAGTGCGGAAAATTCTCCTGATATTTGAAGGCACATTACTTTCAAGGAGGATATTGACCTCTGCCCCAGTGTCAATGAGCGCCTGGATTTTTGTTTTCCCAACGCTGATTTCTGCTTGTTGGTGACTGCTTGAGATGGTGTGGATTTCTTTTGGAGAAGCAAGCTTGATGGATGTGATTGTGGAAATCCCTTTTGCCGCTTGGAAGCAGACAGCAGAAAAATGACCCTTTTTTCCACATGCATTGCAGAAAGCATTTTTTGCTGCGCAGTTTGGGCCTCTGTCGCAGTTGCTCCTACCGCAGCCAGCGCAACACATGACCTTGTTAGCACCCTGGGTAGGTTTGAAATTTTCCTGGAAATTCTCCCTTCGTTGGGCTTTTTGGGAGTATTTGCCCCCCTTTTTCCCAATTTTGTTTATTGGTGTATTTTGGGGGTCTTCATTTTCAACACTGTTGATGTGAAAAGAGTTACTATGAGATTCAGAGTCTATCAGTTTTGTTGCTTCTTCAGTGGCTTCAATTTTTCTTGCCTTTGAAATCAATGTGGCCAAATCATGTTCCTTTTCGAGTGCATTTTCTCGAATACTAGCTATGTTGGTACCAATTATGATTTGATCTCTTATGAGGGTCTTATGGATTTGACTTTTCTCAGTACAGGATGTATTTGTACACTTAAATGCACATTTATCAGCATATTGACAGACTTTGTTGATAAAAACATCGATTTTCTCACCTGGTTCCTGTTTGAGTTGGTGAAATTGATAGTGCAAAAGTACCTGATTTTGAGTAGGCTGGTATCTGTCATGCAGCTTTTTTACCATATCATCAAAATCAGCAGATTTTAGTTCGGGCATATCTTGGTTGTATTCAGCTTTAAGATCTGTTTTCAATCGCTCACCTGTAAAGGCACACATTCGAAATACCTTGGCTTTGTGTTCTTTCTTTTGAGCGTCTGTTGCATCATCTTTTAATTCACCTATCGAGACCACATCGTACCACATTTCCCACGATTCTACATAGTCAGTAAATGCTTGTAATGTGTTTCCATCGTGTTCTGCTGGGTCAAAGATTGGAGTTCCCGTTGACTTGGCAAGTGGGTTCATCTTTATGAAGATTTTTCTGCTCGTCGCCAGATAAAACAGTGTAAAAACATTGATAGAAACTCTCCAAAGTCAGCCATGAGCTCTAATGATTACTTTATCTATAAACGAGGCTAATCAAACATGGCGGAACAAAACATACAAACGAGGCTATACACTAATTAATACAATAAATGAAAGTAGCTATGCAATAACGTGAATTTTTTGAGGTTCTAGAGGGCATGGTGTCAAAAATTTTGCCACAGACCCAAACCCCTTCCCCTGGGTTCACTTCGCTTTGTGGTCCCTACATAAGGGCCCCATCTTACTAAATTTCTAAGGGCCCCAAGTGTCTCCGTTACGCCTCTGTAGGGACTGCAATGAAAATTGGGGATAACAAGGAAAATATGACTTTTTCGTATTACAAGCCCTACCCAGATTGTGAACTCTGAGTGATATTGGTAAACAATTTTTACCTTCACGTATTATTTGAATGAGAAACTAAGAATTTTGGCCAGTACTGATTTCTTACGAATTTCTTAACCGTTCCATAACAATCTTCATGTTCATTACCTGTGCCCTATTGAACATTTCAAAGCAAGGTCATTCTATTAAATCTTTCTTACGTTTCAAACAACTTGGATCGAAGTTTCTGAATTTCTAAAATAGACCTCGATTTTGTGAAATGGGACTTTCCAGATACTTTGTAGCCTCAAGATTATGTTGTTCACACTGTAATACTTAAGTTGTTTGCATTGTACAGATACCAAGAGAGGAAGCAAGGGCACAAGTATCCAAACAACTGCGGCAGTTTCTGTTGGTAGTACAAGGAGACGTTTCTCAACAAACACTTAGCCAGTGCGAATTAAAAACACTTCAGGATGAACTGGATCAATTCATTCATCATATTTTGCCTCTCGTCGACGAGGGTGTTGTCTCAATCCACCTTCAGGAATATTCAAGTAGCCGGGGTGATTTTGTCCGAAATTGACGTCCCAAGAGCTGAATTTGAACAGTTAGAGCCAATCAGACCACAGTCTGAGAGCGATGGCCTGAGAGGGAGACCAAAATTTGAAATCACGAAAGAACAGCTTGAATTTCTGGTTTAAATTGAATTTACAATGGGAGATATCGCAAAAATCATCAGCGTAAGCACTCGCACAATCGAAAGAAGATTTAAATGTTTTCATCTCGGACCAGAGATTACACTAAAATGTTAGAAGATGATCTTGAAAGCCATGTTACTAACATTAAACGAGACTTTCCAAAGCTTGGCTACAGACAAGTTATGGGCATTCTTCGTTCAAGACGAATATGGGTGCCATGAGAGACAGTGCGCAAAATTATTTGACGCTGTGATCCAGTGGGGTTCTCTCTCAGATGGTTTTCAACAGTTGAACGAAGAGTCTACAACGTTTTTGCGCCAGGATCATTATGGCACATTGATGGCAACCATAAACTTATCAGGTACTAATGTCCTATCACTTAACACATCAGTTAAAGCGAAAAGGAGGATAATAGTCGGACAGAGAAATTTGTTGAATTTAGTTTATGTATTTCTGAAGTATCGAAGCAGCAAGCTAAGCTAGCTTCAGAATTACGATCTTATGATATTAATGTATGTTATACCATGTTATATTTGAAAGGTTGAGACTTCAATGCCTCTTCGGCACTTCCACAAGTTCTGTATGATTGTCTTTCTGATTCACAAGATTCACTCGTATATTATGATGTATCATGACATCTATGACTGCATGGTACAATGACATCTACGGATTTATACATACATTTGATGTGATACATTCTTACGTCTGCCGATTAAATACCCCTCATTCACCACACTGAATCTATATTTTCTTTCAATCCTCTAGCTAAGGTGGCGAATGGTTGTTCATGGTGGAATAGATGGTTTTTCACGCATAGTGATTTACCTTCGATGTTCAAATAATAACAGAGCCATCAATGTCTTACACACGTTCGAAGAAGCTGTGTCTGAGTATTCATTACCCTCTAGGATCCGTGATGACCATGGTGTTGAGAACGTTGATGTCGTGCGATATATGCTCCTTCATCCGAACAGAGGAGTAGGGAGGGGTAGTTTCATCACTGATTGATCAACACACAACCAACGGATCGAGAGACTGCGGAGAGACGTATACCAAGGGGTTTTGTCGACGTATTATTCAATTTTTGTGCAACTTGAGAAAAACAATCTCCTTGATATTGATAATGAATTAGATATGTGGGCTCTGCAATACATCTTTATCCCACAAGTGAATACAGTTCTAGATTCTTGAAGGGCAGGTTGGAATTTGCATGTCCTATCAACAGAACATGTCTACATCCCAGCACAGCTATATACGGCAGGAGTTCTTGGTCGTCGAGGATAATTTCGTGTAGAAATTAACGAAATCTTTGAGCCCACAAGCCAGGTATGTTGAAAGCTTATCTACACGAAACAACAACAAATACTAAACTAAGACTTTCGGACAATAATTCTGGGACAAAAAGTTTTGGGCTAAATTTACAAAAGTTTCTTACTACTTTATTTGTAAATAGAGACGGAATTTTGACCAGTCAATAACAGCAAACATGTCTGCGCACTGGGCTTTGCAAGAAATTAAAAAATTGGCAGTTCCATTATTGATGAGCTGACTGATAGTCCGCTTTGCAGAATCACCATATCAGCGACTCGTCGGGAAAGGTTTTCAATTAAAAAATGACAAGCATGAATGACAAGCTTGAAAAATGACAAGATTGTTTTAGAATAGTTATTCATCTTAACGAAACTTTAGAATAGTTATTCATCTTCTTCTGTAGATCTTGTTTTCCTTTGGATAATGGTAAGCAAATATCCTTCTGTGACAGTCAATACCTAAATAAACACAAATTTCACAAGCTTTGATAATCCTTGCTAGGAGCTTTGGTTAGTAGTTACTGTCACTTTTGACCAATTACCATATCTTCTATTAATTCGGTAAGAATTTTCCAACAGATTTTGACCCTCTATTGACCATGGGAGGCATGCAAGATTTTCATCAACCACTTCTTAACAACTTCTCCTCCAACTATAGCCCTCCATGTTCCAAGAAGTTCTTTCAGAATGTGACCAATTTCATGTGGAGCAACTTTTGAAACCAAAAGTAACTATTGTTCATTTTGGCCTGAATGTTTTCCAAAATTTGTCCACAATAGACCTTTTAGCTATTCTACAAAAGATTCTGCATCGGGCGATACTTTTTATACATTTCATCGAATTTTCAAATGTGAACAACAGTGAAGCAAGCTGTAATGCCATTCAATCGAACCTTTTGTGTAGAAATGTATAAAACTATCACTCTATCCAGACTCTTTTGTAGAATAGCTAAAAGGTCTATTATAAATTTAGACCATGTTTACACTGTACCGGTACAGTTTTGTCCCGCTAAAACGAACGTTGTCACGGTTCAAAAGCGTTTACACTGCTCCAGAAAAAGTATTTCTATAGATAGAAGGAGCACAAGTGTTCCAGTTTAGCAGGAGCAGTGTAAACGTGACGCTGATCTGATACACTTTTGTTACGGATTCATAGTTGTACCGGTACAGTGCAAACAGAGTCTTAGTGTCTGAATTAAAATTGCCCACAATAAATCTCCTAATTTTACATCTGAAAATTTCAGGAATTAATGTATGTGGTAATGCAAGCTTGAATGGCTTGAAAGAAACTTTAGATACTTTGCTATAACTCTGCCGTTGGAATTTTCAGAAATCTTGAATATTTTCGAAATTACAGCGTATTTCATATTTCAACTCATTTGAGGATGTGATGTAATTTGACGCCACCCACCCACAAAACCACTCAAAGACGACCCAACTGCTTCTTAACATTATCAAGTTTTAACACCAAGTCAACTTTTTCAAGAATGCCTAGCAGAGTGCCTAGCAGCGATATGTATGTTTGCAAATATACAGTAAATACTATGAATTTAAAGGTTGTTATTTTTTGCAGGGGGACATCTGAGAAAGATGAGAAACCCTTCAGAATATGGTACGCTAACCTGAAGGAAATCAAATCACTCCTCACAAAGAAAACAGGATTCATGGTTTTCACAGCTACGGCCACCAGAGCAACTAAGCAGAAGATTTTTGACTTGTTAGGAATGAACAAAAGTAGTACAGTTAACATGGAAAAGAGTCCTTGCAAAGACAACTTGAAATTTATTGTACAGTACATGGAAAGAGATGCTTCATTTGAGTCTTTATTTGGCTCTGTGGTGAATTAACTAAAGCAAGACGAGTGTGAACGAACATTGATATATTGCTAAACACGTAAGAAATGTGGTTTGCTGTTTCGTTTCTTCAATATCAAGTTAGGAGATGAGATATATTTGGAAAAAATAAAAAAACCATCCAAACGACATGTTGAAATGTTTCATGCTGGGTCACCTGACTCAGTTAGAAAACATATTTTGACTGAGCTTAAAAATGAGCAATCTCACTTGTGAATAATTGTTTGCACTATTGCGTTTGGTATGGGCATTGATTGCATTGGCATTGAAAGAGTCATTAACTTTGGTCCCCCAAAAAATATTGAATCATACATCCAAATGTGTGGTAGGGCTGGCCGGAAAGGTGGAGATAGCAAGTGTATTTTGCTATACAATGGAACACTTTGTAGCCATTCAAATAATGAAATTAGGGACTATTTATAAACAACCAAGTGCCGTAGAAGAGAAATTCAAAAGCATTTCACACAAGCAAACTTCTATGACAAAGCTAAGTCCTCAAATCCATGTGAATGCTGTGATAACTGTGCACTGGCATGCTCGTGTGGCTCACAATGCAGGAAAAGACAAATGCAGTTCAAATTTACAGAATGTATTGAAGATGAAATATTTTATGAACAACAAACTAGAATTGTTACAAAAGAGCAAATTGCAGAATTAGAAAAAAATTAAGATAATATGCACTAACAGTATTGAAAAATGCACAAGGAATGGTTTCCTGTCCAAATGCTATGTATGAATTTTGGGGATTTCAAATCTCACAAATTGTGAATATAATTAGCATCCTTTTCACAATTTGCGATGTAAAGAAATATGTTGAGCTTTGGAGAGACTGCTATGCAGTTTCTGTGCTGAAAATAATTGATGAAATTTTTCATGATGTACTTGCTGATGAACTGAAGGAAGAGCATCCACTGGAATATGTTGAGATGAATGTTTTCCAAATAAAGAAAAGGGAATATTGCTGCACAAGATTCCTTTTTATGGAGACCCACGTCCAGAGGCCATAAAAAGAAGAAAGCGATGGGTTGAATTCGCGAAGTTGACCAGCGTGAAATGGACAGACACGGCAGGATCTGTAATTTTTTCGAGACATTTTACCCCAGCCAATTTCAAGAGACGATTTTACTTCCTTAAAGGCCAGGGGAAACCTTGTATGCTACGCCTTGTCGAAGATGACCTTGGGTGTGTTGGTCATCCAACCATATTGTATCAACCACCGGACAGTGATGAAGAAGAAAACGAGGAGAAGGGAGCCAGAGCGATCGTGGAGCAATCAAGTCAGAAAAGGAGGGCAGGTTAGTGGATAGACATCTTCTATCTATGCATAGATATAGATAGAAGAGAATGACAAAGTACTAAAAACGTTTTCTTTATGTGAAGGCAGTTCAACAATTTGTTATTTCAATTCATCTTTCTTGCAGTTATACGTGGACTTCTCAATGCGAAGGACGACAATCCTGGGCCTAGTTATGTGCCTATCTCAAAATCTGCTGTCGTGAACTCGAGAAGGCCTGGAGAGGATGCTGCTATTCCAAGTTGGAGGGAGGACGAAAGTGTAGTCAATGAGGAGTATTTGCCAACAGAGTTGAAGGTATGTAAACAATTACTCTCTCAGGGCCTAACATTTTCTATAGTTATATGATATGGTTATATAATAAACAGGGTCTTGCAATAGAGGGGAACCTAAAATATTTGCATGATTTATTNTTCAATTCATCTTTCTTGCAGTTATACGTGGACTTCTCAATGCGAAGGACGACAATCCTGGGCCTAGTTATGTGCCTATCTCAAAATCTGCTGTCGTGAACTCGAGAAGGCCTGGAGAGGATGCTGCTATTCCAAGTTGGAGGGAGGACGAAAGTGTAGTCAATGAGGAGTATTTGCCAACAGAGTTGAAGGTATGTAAACAATTACTCTCTCAGGGCCTAACATTTTCTATAGTTATATGATATGGTTATATAATAAACAGGGTCTTGCAATAGAGGGGAACCTAAAATATTTGCATGATTTATTTAATTCTTCCAATAGATGCGAGAGCAAAGTACCACATCCTGTCATAGCAATGATTGTGAGAATTGTGAAACAAAATCTGAAGAAATCAGAAAATTAACAAACAAAGTAATTGATTGGAAAAACCGGTTTAGAAAAATACAGAGAGAGAAAAGATGTCTCAAATACAAATTAGCAGGTAAGTAGTATACCCTGTATGTAAAGTATGCAGTTGTAGAGGGCCATATCAGCTGCTGATTGGGGGGCTTTTCTTTTCAAAACAATAGAGAACATACATCATTGGCATAGCACCTTTTTTGTTTTCAAATTTATTTGGCTTCAGCCCCCCTCCCCCCGCGCGTCATATGGGCCTAGTTATGTACAATTTTAAACAACATAAATTATAACATAAATGAAACAACATAAAATGGTACGTTGAGTAGTGTCACAGAAAAGTTTTGATTTCATGTTGGAAAATTATGATATTACAGAACACTTTGTTAGGGAGAAGAGGTGCACCTAGACATTTCTGAAATTTTAACAAGGGAACTATTCCCTTTGATATTTTAAAGTCAAATTTGTAGCAGATTGTTGGTAGGTTTGTGCATCCATGCAGTATCTTGATGTAATACAACTTTCCATTCACCATTCTATATTCACCAAATATAAGTAACAAGATTTTGTGGCTAACTCTTTCTATCAATTGGTTATCTTATGCAGGTCATTACGATGGGTGCCAGAAAAAGCAATCAAGGGCCGAAGAAAAGACCCGGCAAAAGACAATATTTCAATCCTTTGGAAAGTGGAAGGCAGTATCTGCGAGGACGAATTTAGGAGAGAAAAAGGCAAAAGGCCCAGGAAGATTCTGACATAGAACTTTTTGATGACGAGGACACCTTTGCTCTTCAAGAAATGTAAATATTTTCATCCTTTTAACATTGTTGAAGATACAGTTTTATTTAGATTCACAATTTGCTGATTTTGTTAAATGAAACATTTTTTGTTAATACATGAAGTTTTTTATATCTCTGCTTGGAAACACTCCCTGGCTAATCTCAGGGCTTCAAGATGTTGCAAAGCTAGTTACTAAAGAAGCGGCAGATAGAAAGGATGTGCACTTGAATACTTACAGTAGAATTGGGCCTGAAAATATTCACAATTAAAGTCCTAACCTTTATCAAATGCTGTACATTGTTTGGTGATGAACACATCCAGTTAACCGATAGATTTCAAGTTTTGTGTAGGAACAAGGTCATTATGTATCGTATGCTCATTTTATTTAGACAAGACTACAGGATTTGACAATTGCTAACTACTAACGGGGTTATTTATATTTTTTGAAATGCTAATTGTTAAAATTTGCTGTTTAAACAAATTCTAAAAACGTGGCGATGTTTCTTGGCAACGCCATACAATGACTTATAGCAATTAATTCTATAAGAAATGGACTTAATGTGTAAGACCCTGTTGACACGAGGCCGGTTAAATATTCGAGCGGCCAAATATTTGCACGCAAAGATGGCCGGCCAAATATTTGCACACTTAGCGGTTCCGTCTACACGGGGCCCCTTTTGCCTCGTCTTCATACTGTCTTGAATCGCACATTCGCACGAGTTGCATTATACTTCCTGAAAGAAAAGCCCGCCAAATTAATCATTTTCTTAAAAGATTCTCTGAAGTCAAGTTTTCCCAGGAAAAATGCCTAAAACCAAGCAGCAAAGCGCCACAAATGGAAGGGGTGAAGATGTTTGCTATGATGCCAAGTCGACGAGAACTGTTGTCAATAATTGAAAGGAGCTTTGATCGCCTTATCCTGTGACTGTTTTCTATGAGAATTGCAAGAAAAGCATTTAATGTTGCCACACTAGCCAAATTGCCCAGTAACATTACCAACACAGCTGCGAGTTTTCTTTGTAAATCATCCATGATACTTAAAAAATATTTGTTGCTAGGCTGATTTGGCACACTAATGATCAGTGATTTGGCGCCATAAACCTTTATGGTTTTGCCTCATTATCCGAATTAATTTCCTCGTTTCCGCACTGACCATAAATTTGAGCGGCCAAAAGCGTTTACATGGGGCCGTTCAAAATTATGGCCGGCCAAGTTGCAATTCGGTCGCTTTGTCAAGCGTTCAAAAATTTGGTCGCCTAAGTGTGCAAATTTCTGGTCATTTGGCAGTTCCCGTGTAAACGGGAAGCCTAAGTGGCCGAATATTTGGCCGCTCGAATATTTAACCGGCCCCGTGTAAACGGGGTCTAAGTTGTACATTGTAGCACATGCATTTTGAGTACCTCACGCCTTTGTAATGTAGGTCTGGCGATAGCGATATTGCATTATCAACCTCAAGTGAAGCAGATATATCTGACCATGGTGAACAAGCTTCATCATCTGATTGCAATTCTTTTGAAGCTTATTCGGAAGCAGAAATTATTGCAATATTGCTGATTTTGATAAGGATTGGCGTTTCATTGCTATCTCCGTGCAAGAAGCCGATCCACTGTGCAAGCGTCTTGATGGACTTATTAAGATGGGCAAAATATCAAGGGACAAGATCTTCTATAAGTATGTTAATGATGTTGTCGAGATTATGTACAACCCTGTGCATCACTACGACGAGGACGTGAAAGAATTTTTTCAAACTATCAAATACCTAGGTGGTCATAAAACATACAGCATGTTGCCTGGACCCATGCTTTATGGCCAAAGAGGAAGCGATTATTCGGATATGAGGATGAACCTTGGTGGACCATGTGAAGAGACCCTTCGGAAAAAGCAAGCTGCATTCACTACTAAATCTGGTGTTATCCAGCATCTGTGCTCTTTGAACTACCAGCTAATGTCAAATAAAAGTGCCTTGAGATCTGTTCCCCTTTTGTCAACCAATGAATTGTTGCTATATCCATTTGTGCTAGGGAACGGTGGCACTGCTTGAAAGCCTGCAATACAGTTTGACGAAAGGCAAAAAGGTAACCTTGGTTTAGGGGAGAAGGTTGACTTGGAATTTGTCAGGAAGAATCATTTTTTGAAGAAAGAAAAGCTTAAAAGTGATTTAGTGTGTGAAGCATTAGTCATATCCATCACTTGCTTGGACAATAGTTCCAGTCTGCCAGTCGCTGTTATGTATGTACAGAAAAAAGGAAAAACAGGCGATGAAATGAAACAATTATTCACGAACCAGATTAAATTGCTTCAGATGTGCGAGTGTTGCATTAAGAGATGCACAGAACAAGACCTTATCATACCGGATGGACAACATACAATTTGTGACAGTTTCTGTAGAGTCTGCTTTGATTCCAAGGAAGTGTGCCATGAGTGTCACAATCTTGGTCATGCAAGCCATCTGTCTTCTACTAGACCGTGCAAAGCTTGCATCCAAGATAAAGTGAAGTGCGTTAAAAGAGTAATTGTTGCTATTTCCGTCGATTGCGAGGAAGGTAACAAGCAATGTCTTCAAAAATTCAAAGCAGAGATCGAAGATAGTAGGATTGATCCGGAGCTTAGACTTCTCTCGGTACTTCCAGATTGCCCTCACGTGCTCAAATCCTGCAAAGCAAGCTTCGCAAATTGGCCTTTGCAGTTTTCAAATGAGCGTGGCAATCTTGCGTTGCTTTACACTCTTCGCCACAGAGCTGAACCAGAGGTGAGGAAGAGAATAAAGGGTTTTCTACCAAAGAATGATTACGTTTGCAACCGAGACCGACAAGATCCAACAGCTGTTTTGAAATTATGCCAACCAAATCTATGTGATTATCTGGAGAACCTTGGCTACGTAACGCATACAATAGTCCCCAAAACAATACGATTTACCAAAAAGAACCGGACAGGATCTTATCAAAACATCTTAAGCGTGGCAGTTGGGGCTCATGGATGGCTACTTTTTCTTTGCTTCAATGAAGAGAAGAAAACATCAAAGATCTTCAAAGCTAAATTGCACAATCCAATTTCGGAAATCATGTTGGTTGCAGAAAATTTCCCAGGCCATCTTATCAGTTATGCAAATGGACTTGTATTCTGTGCAGGTATTGGATCAGAACTATCTTTCCATCCCACTGACAAGCGCTACGATCCAAAAACAAAGGTTGAACAATTGCGAACGAAGAAAGCTCTTCAAGCTGTAATGGATGAAATCACTTCAACATCAGAAGGCAGTGTAAAGGAATGCAAGGATCGTTTGACAAAGCACCAGAAAAAAGTTAAAAGCACCTATGATGACAACAAGTGGGATGAAAACAAAGTTATTTTCAGAAATGAACAAGTGCAGCCCAAAACTGACGCCCTTGTCGTTGTTGATGAGAAGCTAATGTATGCTGCCTGTCCATCCAAAGGACAAATCATCAGAATTGAAACACAAAGAAATTATGTTGGTTTGCAAGCAGAGGCAACTGTTGTACAAATCTATGCTGATAACTGGAAACACGTCTGGTCAACGTCGATTATCAAAAGTGAAATTGCTGTTTGCCATGATGAAGGAATAACGTTGCTAAGCCTTGAAACAGGAATGAGCAAGGATATTGTCGAGAATATGGTGCTGAGAACATGTTCTGGCTACAAACAGGGCCTTTTATTTATGGAAAGATGAGAGAGTATATATTGAGGTTGACAATGGCGGCCGCAGCTTGTGTTTCTCTTGAAGAAATTGAATCTATACACGATGATGCTGACAGCTTGCATGAAGATAATGTCATTTCCGAATCAGGAATAATGTTTAGCTGCAAAGACATCGAAGAATTGATTCTTTTGGAGTTATATAAAGCTGAGGAACAAAAACAACGAGCACAAAGTTCGACACAACTCTGCCATGCTTTGCGGAAATCGCATGGCCTAACCGAAGAAACGATTGATATTCAGCTCAAATGTATGCTTTCCTCCGGAAAAATTACAAAGAATATGTACAGACGACGTGAATCATTGAAGATAGACCCAGAATTAAAGGAAGAGGTAGCTGAATTATATAGAATAACAACAACGAGTGGAGAAAGTGAAAATCATCCAAGGAGGCCATCCAAGGATGTGGAAATTTTAACAAAATATCGCAGTGACTTGGTCATTGAATCGCTTAGGAAGGAGAGCAGTAAAAACCAGGAGAAAGAAGAGAGTATGGAGAACATGTCTGATGCAGAATCTGTAAGCGAAGACGACTCATATATTGATAGTGCCTTGGTAGACAGTGCTCTTGAAAGACTCTCCATTGTAGAAAGGAGATTGGAAAAGTTAATCCCACTGGAAGAACAGGTACAGAGGCTTACAGATCAAATAGCGACAGCAGATAAAGACAAAAATGAGAAAAAAAGTTTTCTAGAAAACGAAAATAAGCAATTAAATGATGAAAATTTGCTTCTGAAAAAAGAAAATCTTAAATTACAAAGTCAAATTTTAAAATTAGAAAGAGAAAATCAACAAAAAGAAAAAA
>REGM01000494.1:62697-99528 GCA_004194415.1 Aurelia aurita
TAGACTTGCTCCAAGTCTATTCTGTGGTCCATCAGCGCTCAATAAAACATTATAACTTCTGCGGGGGCGTAAATCGTGACGAGGACGCTGCGAAGGAGAAACGAGAAACGAAAGGAAACAGAATAGACTTGTACAACTTGGTAGCTCATGAATATTAATGAGCTTCAGCGGACCGATTTCTGTCCGTGCGGCTTCCTTTGATAAGCAGAGCGAGCCAATGGGAAGCAGTCTCTAAACAAAGGATTTTAGTAAACACGGGGGGCCAAATTACCTCACTTTACACAATTTCTTCATTTCAAAATGGCGGCCACACAGCAAGTAATAACAGTAATCTTTCGATGCGAATGAAGGCCATAGAGATCGCGAAAGCCGTCTTCGACATATCTGAGCTGAGAGAATATCAGGCTGAAGCCCTTATGGGTTTGCTGCAAGGACGGGACGTTGTTATAGCGCAACCAACTTATTCTGGAAAATCGCTCGTTTACCAACTAATCGAACCCCATTCGTTTTCGACATTTTCGATATCCTTCAAAGCGAAAGTATTGAGAAGTATTGTCGATGCAACACTTGAATTCAAAGGAAACGAACTCGGCAGTTTTAGTTATACAGCCATTAATTGCCTTGATGAAAGATTCTTCTTCTTTTCCGTTTTGCCCTTGCTTTGTTGTTTTCTGAAATGAAAAATATATATAATCAATACCTTTACCACCCCATGACATATTGCTAGTGTTTTAGTGATTTATTTATCTACAATTTCACACCAAGGAGTATACTGTCATTAATTGCGTAAGCATGAAAAATCATTTATTTAACTTGTTCTTCTCTTGGCTTTTCCGCCTTTCTTTCGCGTTTTTCTGAAATCATAGAACAATAGAACGTTCACTACTGTAGATGTGTTCGAATAGTCTGCTCTGCTTCAACATCACAAACTACCAACGAAATTGCTTCAAAAATTACATGATGTACATACCGTTAACTTTTTTATCTTCCCTTGTTTAACAATCTTTGGTCTTCTGGTTCTTTCCTTTCCTTCTGGAAAAGAAAACAATAAATGATGAGAAAAAATTGGAACAGGTACTACAAATAACGAGTAAAAAATGTTCTCACACGTCTACCAATTCATCCCACACCCCCTTAATCTAATCATATTTTAAACGAGAAATCGATGCCTAACCTGTGGATGTAGGCCTTTAATCAATTTCCATTTTATCTGCACCTTCTCTTCCCATATGAACCCTTCAGCCTTGTTTAAGCTTGGCTTAAGGCACTTATTCTCACTTTTTGGCTTTAAAGCACACTTAGACCACCTGAAACGAAGAGAAGTAAGTCAAAAGTATAATTACAAAATGGCAAACAGATCAAATTATCCAGAAGGCACATGTCAGATTGTGTTTGCCCACCATGACTTTATTTCCTGCAGACAATATTTCCTAGAAGTACCTGTCCTATACGAAAAATGTATTTGTAATTTCATAAAAGATTTACCTGTTTCGACATGCTGGCATGGGCTGTTCTTCGACCTTGATAATAGTGGGAGCTTTTCCCTGACTTCCTCCTGTGGTACGAGAAAATATTTCATGCATAGATTTCTTTTAAAATGTTGACAAATTTCTGTATCAACTAAATACTCATGAAATGAAATCTTTCATTTAGGTTGCACTTAAAGTAAATTAACGGAGATATAGCTATCTAGTCTAAACATAGCACAAAAGAACGACACTCACCACTTCCTTTTGGGTTCATCAATCCAGAACATCAAAACAATAGGTTATAGTTAAATTGACCCAGTCCCCCTAGCTACGCTGCTTTTAACTCCGTTGATTTACTTTAATGTCAATATGTTTCCTATATGTATTATGGGAATATTGGTCCATGAAGGGGCATCTACAAGGAGGTGGACAGTTACAAAACCCTCTGTTACAATCATTTTCTTTCTCATAATTATCATTAACACGCGATATAAGGAGATTTAAGAGACTGAAATGCTAGCTTTGCAAATTAGAAGCATGTCTAAATGAAATTGATGAATACTTTTAAAGGCACGATGGATTCTTGCCAGTTACTCGTTCAAGGAAAGATCGCCATCTCTAGCAGAGCGCAGGAAAAACAGGAATAGACCCCAGAGAGAAATATGACCTAAGTATTGATCACGCTCTGACAAGATATGATATAGAATTGTGATATGTTTGAAGTTTTCTAACATGTTAGAGACGTATAATAAAAATAGGATCAAGAAGTCTCACCTCTCGAATCATGTTTTTGTTGTTCGCTCAGTGTGAACAGTGGACTTGCAAATTGCGACGCTCTCTGTCCTCTTGGCTTCTCTGACATATGGCGAATTTTGTCTTCAATAAGCTGGATTAGGTGAGGCAGACCATGATCTTCGTTTATGTGCACACTATCCCTCTATGACCAGAGACATTTTTTTCTGTGATCAAAACTGGCATCGACGTTTAAGAAAGACACTCTGAATTGTTCACAAAACTGCTGCATCATGGAGAGATAGAGACCAGAGAAACAGTCTGCCTCGTCTAATCGTGGAATAATAGAAACAACCAAAATCTAGGGATAAGAAGAAATGTGATGCTCAATATCAACTCTAGATTCAACGAACGAAATGATGAAAACATTATATCATAAGTGATAAGTACTCTTGGTAAGTTCACTTTCTATCCTTCACAGATTTAAAATAGAGATTTAAGAATTTTCAATTGTCTGAAGCTATCCTGCTTCATCTAGAAGTCATGTAGTAGTACATTAGCAGTAGACAGTAAAGGTACATGTTTGATTTTTGCAAAAAGCATGTTATCATTACCGGCGTGAACGGAAGTTTTTTCTGCACGGTATGCACAAAATTCTTGAAGCTCTCCTGAGCTCTTGCGATTCTGCAATTTTGGACCATGTCGTTGGTACCAACGAGCAAAACTGCAATGCAAGGGTGACAGCTCTGGGGAATCTGGCAGTTGTTCACCTCTGTGGCAACATGAGAAAATCTGCCACCTGGGGTGCAATTGACATACCAGCTTGGTGGGCATTTTACGTCCCCTTACAGGCCGTAACTTAGCCTGCGTGCAGACTCGACTGGTTTACAAAAACTGAAATTGAGTTGAATGGAAAATTGAAGAAAGACTCCCAGTAGAGTCTGCGCATCCAACCCACAAATCTATTCCAAGGTTCCTGAGTTTGAGGAACCCTTTCTGATTGGCCAATAATTTTCCTTTGTTTACACTGTTGACAACAACAACACGATAGAAATGGGGCCATGTTTTCTTTCGGTTCAATTTAGTTCAGCTCATATTTAGTATTCGATCAAAGTAAAGCGATGGCGGGGAAGAGGATTTACAACGAAGGAAGGTCGGTCAGTTACGTTTGGAATGAAGAACTTTTTGAGGAAGGACTTGCAATGGTAAACTGCCTCCTTTCAATCGAATCATTGCATGAAGAACAAAAGATAGCGTTGAGGAACTACTTCAAAGATGGAGTTGACCTATATTACAGTGCTCCCACTGGACACGGAAAGTCCCTTGTGTTCCAGGCCATACCAGTAATTGCAGATGTTCTTGCCGGTCTTGCCCCTCTATCAAGCAACATTTTGGTCATAACGCCACTCATTTAGTTGATGCAAGATCAAGTAGAATGGATCAAGAAGAATACTGCAGTGACTGCAGCAGCCATTTTCCAAGGGCAGGAAGAGTTAGTCCTCAAAGATATTGAAGCTGGTGGGGTCTACAGTATTATTTATGCTTCACCAGAATCATTGCTGTCAGACAATACAAGGTATTATTATTATTATTATTATTATTATTATTATTATTATTATTATTATTATTATTATTATTATTATTAGTATTATTATTATTATTATTATTATTGCAGAATTCAGCAAAAGGAGGCTAAGAAACCAAGTTCTCGCAGCAAAAAAAAAGCTCCAGGACATAAAAATCCAAGATTTTGGTTTCCCTGCACCCATGAATAACGAAGATGGTAAGGTTTTTTTGAATGAAAGTCTTACGTATCAACGCAAGATGTTCCTTCGTGAAATAAAGCTGATGAAGAAGGACATTAATTTTAAGTATGTTTGGACAAACAAGGGGAGAATTTTTGTTCGTAAGGCAGATAACACTCCCGCCAAACATATCGTAAAGATCGAAGACCTTAAGAAACTTAATGAGTAGTATATTCTTTGAAAACTTAGACTGTCAAAAATGCCTAAAAACAACAGAGGACTGCGAATCGATTTGTTGTGACAATTGTAACTCCTGGTTCCATGTAAAATGCTCACGTCTAGAACAACGAGATTTTGAATTCTTCAAAGCAAACCCANCTTTAACACCAATTATGATAATCTGACACATGATGCAAAATCTAAACTGCAATGCAAGCTATAAATAAGTTATTTTCTTAATTGAAATTTGTTAGAAGAGTCGAAAATTGTGACAGATCCCTGACAGTAATGCATCCATCAAATTCAAATGTGTTGATATTATCTTTTGAAAATAGCTGCTGGTATGGGTACTTCAAATATTTACCCAGGTTCGGATTTTTGTCCCTTTTGGAAGTCACTTCCATAGGAACAAACTAAGTTCACATTTGCAAACCTGGATGATACTATATCTTTACATGTTGTTTTGCTTTGAGCTGACTCAGTGCTTTAAAAGTGCTTGAAAGCAATGGGAAATTACTTCTGTCCTGTGTTTTTATTTGGAGAAACGTGTCGTTGTCATGTGGACAAAAGTTTTTCAATGGTCTGATGAGTTCTTTCTTTTATTTTCAGCTGTTTGAGCAACAATCAAGCATGTGCTGCTCAAGGAAATGCCTATTTGGAAATATGTCAGTGAGGAACTGATGTCTGATGAGACAGATGTTGGCAATGCACTGGTAAATGTTGCGGATGATTATAATGGGCTGATGAAATTGCATCATTGACAGTAGGAGAACAGGGAATGATAGTAGCCATGTGCTGATGCAGAAAAGGTTCTGTTACAAAATGTTATCACTGCATCGTTGGGTTATTATTTCAAATGATTCAAACTACCTCATATGATTTGTAGAATTAATATAATCAATAAACTGAACAAGTATAAAGAGTATCCCAAAAAATCTATGCCCCAACTGCTGCTGTGCAAGAGCTGTGATTTCAGTTTTTCATTTGTGATACTGTTGTGTAGGAAAGGCTTCAAATTAGCGTTTGATACCTTATTTGACTAAATCAGACAATTAATTGCAAAATTGTGGCGCATACAGATTGGGCAAAAGTATTTTTAGGACACCTTCGTATTTACAGAGTTTGTGAGAAAATCGTTGTTTAAATGCAGGTTTACATTAAGGTAAAAGTGTCTCAAACTGGTAGTCTTGCTAGCTAAAATTATACCGTCTGCACTAACTCTGAAAGGATCTCTGAAAAAAATATTCCGAAGATAGTTGTCCCAAAAATTGGTAGTTTTAGCCAAAAAGCTTCCTCCGACATACGAAAGCAGGTTGTAGTTAGATTTGTCAAAGCTGAAGTGTCCCAAAACTGGTTCATTTGTTGATACTAGTCTTTCTCATAAATTTGCAGGACAAAGGTAAAATCAGTGAAAGATAAACTGTAGTAGTTTGGTCATATAAAACAGGAATATAATGCATTTTTGTAGAACAGGAGAATATTCCTTCACCTCTCACTAAACTAAACAGTAGTGCTTTGTCTCTGACGCCAAAGGATTAACAATAAACAAAGGAGTCTACCCCGCTTTTTCGGGAAAACCTGTTCATATGGGAAAATGTTCCCTCACCTAGGCGGGATTCTGGTAGTGCTCAAGCGAGATCTCGGCTAGCCGGGAAAATTTTTTCTCATGTGAAAGTTTGTGCTTTTTTATGTAGTACAGCTCTATGAGGCGAGATCTTGGAAATCCCTTTTGACCGGGGAAATGCCGGAGAAACTCCTCCATATGAAAAGGCCCTTAGTTGGTTCAGCGAAATTATAATTTTCTGCTGAAATACTGTATAGTATATAACTTTGTTCTTGTTAGCTATTTATTATCAAAAAGGACAATATTGTATAACAAGAACTGCATTTTCCACTGCAAAAACAATGCCATAGTTAGAGAGAAAATAAGATAACTGCATTAGGTTCATAATGTGACACAGTATTTTTAGGTAGTTCCCAGAGATTGAAGTGGGCCAATGCATATTTGTTGGAAGACTCATTTATATATTAAAGTAGCATTTCCAGGTCAGTTGAGCCATATTATCAGATAGAGAAAGTCTATTCTGAGGTAGCTAACCAGAATGGGCTCAAATTGGTTATTAACAAAGGTAATTTTTCTTCGTCCGATACATTAATCAGAAACTGCATACAATGACGTCATCGTGAATTCTGACTTTAGGGAGTGTGTGACCACATAAGCTTTTCGAAATGATAAATCAAATCTTTGAGGCCTAAAGGAAGAAAATATTAAGTGTTGCCTTATTTCGGGATCTATTGCATTGAGATAGGGTCATAGTTTCTCAAAATTTATTCGTCTGAAATTGTTTGTGTTTGATGCATTATTTGTGTTAGTTCGAGGCTATGACAGCGATGCGCTGAAGTACTTTTATCGTGTTTTTGTAGTTCCTTCTCTCTGATGAATAAAAGATATACTTTCTTTAATCCCTATCGGTCAACAATGAAAAGTGACTTCCTTTCCGCATGTACCTATAAAGACAATGCCAAGTCTGCACAGCTCTTTGAATTTGTTAACATCTACGTAAAACGCCGTTTAAACAGGATCATACGAAATTTCATATCATTCTACAGTCAAACTCGCATAAGTCAGACTCGCACAAGTTGGATATTCGCATAAGTCGGACAAATATGGACATACCTAAAAGTCCCATCAACATCTTTCTTTAGAAATTACTTCTCATAAGTCGGACTTCTTGTAAATCGGGTAGTTTTATCTGGTCCGAAGCGATCCCAATTCCGACTTATGTGAGTTTGACTGTATTAAGCCCTGGTCAAACGCATCCACCGTTTCATCCAACATTTGTTTTCAGCATGTTGGATGAAATGTTGGATGCGTTTGACCACCCATGTTGGGTCATCCAACATTTGCAAAGTGATGTTGGATGAAGTTTGATCGAGATCAAAACAAATTTGTTTTCAAATGCTGGATGGACTGTTGGATGCATTTTGACCGCTTTATCCATCATTTCACCCAACATGTCATTTGTGGGCATGCACAGAACGTTCTAAATGGTTGCTATTCTGTCATTTGACCGCCATTTTCAATCATTTTCAACATGTTGCTTTCGAAGTCAGCCTCTCTAATTTTTATTTTGCATTAAGCGTCTTTTTATCATTTGTATACATGTCGCTGCGCAGGCGAATAACGATCATGGATTTTACAAAAAATTTTGGATGTATTGTTGGATGAAATGAAATGGATGAAAGAGAGATCACAGCAGAATTTTGCAAACATGAAATTTTCACTCTTCGTTTAATTTTTATATCCACTGTGAAAATGTCAAACTGTCAAAAACTAAAATTTCCTCCACGAAAAAAACTAGAGAAATCTTTCGTTCCCCTTACGTTTCCTATTTAAATCCGACATCTTTCCATAGTTTCCCCATGTCGGAATTGCCGAGTCTCGAAAAAACTGGAGAAATCTTTCGTTTCCCTAACGTTTCCTATTTACATCAGACATCTTTCCATAGTTTCCCCATGTCGGAAATGCTGAGTCTCGAAACTAGAAATTGTGGGGAAACGGAAATTTCCTTTTCCGATGATTTTCCCCATTGGAAACTTTGGAGGAAATTTGGCGTTTCCTCTTTATTTCCTCGTAGTACATCCGTGGAAACGGTCCGTTTCCTACAAGATTCCTACCTAGAAACTATATCGAAATTCTGCCACTTCTTGCCGTGTCATTTGCTGTACAATTGCTTCCTTCAATCAAATTGCAATGCAGACATACAGCAGTATATATATTCATCAACATGTCGCAGGCAACTGATAGGACAAAACTTTCCTGGCAAGCACCCTGTTAAAGATGATAGTATGCCAGGATGTAGTTGCTGTGACATATGTTCAAACAACTGTGGTTGTAATTCTGTCAATGAGCCTTGTAAAATAGAGCAATTGCTTTTTCTCACAAGTGAAAACAAAGATGATGAAGAACTCGTATGCAAAAAGAGACATGTTGAGAGTTCCCAAAAACAATTATTAACAGAAATATTAAATGAGTACAAGAACAGATTATTGATGGAAACAAGTTGCTCTACATTTATGCCTCATTTATATACACAGTTCTCAAATTACAATTTACAGCAGGTTGTAGAGAATGTGGAGAAAATATTTGATTATTCTTCCTTGGAAAAGTATGTTGAGATATGGAAGTATTCAACTGCTATTCAAATTCTACAAATTCTGAGTGATATTTTGAATCAGAACATTCTATCAACTACACAATATCAGGGATTCTTGATGTCTCGCAAATAAATCCACTTTCTTTTGCAAATGATGCAGATGATGTTGAAATGTCAAATTGAAAACAAACTCACTATCAACATTAGACAATAGCTCAAAATAACTCTGATTATAAAAACTGAACTGCAATTGTTACAAATAGAGAAGACAAGATCTGTCTACCACGTTTACACAGTGCTTCATACGATTTCAAGTTTTACAAGGAATAATGTAATTTAGAAACTAATTAACATCAAACATTATTGGGCCTTAACATTTCAAACAAAAAGCTCTTAGAAAAATTTCAGGCAGTTTTCATAAAATCAGAATCAATTTCCATTTTTACAGCTTAACAATCAAATGTTTTGCTTGACATGGGTTTCAACAGACCTTGGTTTCCTGGATCATTTCATTTGACATTGCATTTTTTTCTCAAAATCAATCTTTGGATTAACTTTTGAACCAGGTTCAAGCCATTTTTTTCAAATCAAAATTAAAATTTATGTTAACCTTGTATGTCAGAAGTACCACCACATAGTAAAAATTGGGGTTTGCATTTAGTTTGCATCAAATTTGCGAAAAGTTTGTTTTGAGTATGTTTCAGATTTAGGAGTTTGCAAATTGTTTGTAAAGAGTTTGAATTTTGCACCAAACCAGTTTGCAAAACAGTGTGCTTTTGTGCAAACTCCATACAAACTTGCAAACTCCAAGAGAATAATAGAGCATACTCAATGCAAACTGATTGCAAAGTTTGCGCAAATTTTATTTTAGCGAATGTAGCTTAAAGGGAATAGACATAGCTATGTTAAGTGGTCGCTATAAATAGGCTACGAAAACGCCCACGCACCCATTGTTTCTTCAGCTACACAATGAAACGGTGCGTGCCAACAGTATCAAATACAATATACTATATTTTTAACTTGGCCTGGGCCAGCTTTTAACTATGTCGATTCCTTTTAAGTTACACTATCAATCATGCTATTTACAATTTCTAATGATACTCTGTAAAGCTGTGGTGTTTTCAGTTTGCCCTTTAACATAAAAATTTACTTGTTCATGCTGGAAAAGCTAAGTTCAAAAAATGCATTATCGCTGGCCTCTGTTAATTGCTAGATTCTTTTTGTGTGTTTCAATCCAGGAGTACATACTGTGAATGTTGAAACCTTCCAACATACTTGCTTTCACACCTGAAAAATATTTGTATTTTCGCCCCTTTTTGTATTGTAGAGCCTCGTTGCTTGACAGTTCATTTACAATC
Source organism: Aurelia aurita (assembly GCA_004194415.1). Taxonomy (NCBI): domain Eukaryota; kingdom Metazoa; phylum Cnidaria; class Scyphozoa; order Semaeostomeae; family Ulmaridae; genus Aurelia; species Aurelia aurita. The sequence continues at coordinate 72,378 of REGM01000494.1, forward strand.
TTCTGAAGATCATTTCTGATAGAGGTTGTTTTATGATGCCTGCCAGATCTCCTTACCACCCTGCATTCATGATCAAAGTTGTCAAGCAGTTCTATGTTGGTGGTGATAGCTTTTGCAAACCTGTCAACTGCCTTCTTGTTAGTGTTGTTTGGTCCAAGTTGCCTGATGACACTCTTCATTGCATTGTTGAAATGCTCTAGCATCAAATCAAGGGGAATATTCCCACCATAGCTTGTTTTGGCCTTGTGAAATCGATTCCAGATGAGACTGTGAGCTGACTGTGGTGACAAAACAGCTTGGATTTGACATAGGATGTACAGACCCTCTAGAGCATATTTACGACTTCGAGAACCATCATTCTGTAAGTGTGGAAGCATGAATTTCCAACATCTGATGAGGCGTGCCCCATCACCCTCAGATATTGCATCATAAAAATTGAGTACAATCATTCCATACTCAAGGAATGAAAGCTGATAACAAAACATGTCATCATCTTCGAAGGGATTGACATCATCTTTTGTCACTTGATGTAGGCCATGTATTTTTTCATGTTGCAGACGCTTCTTTCCATTGCACACAAATGTTTCTTTGCATCCTGCTTGTCTACATTCATACTTGCCATCTTCATTTTTATGGTTTGTGCTTGCCAACCAGTCAGCATGCTTTTGCCTTCTCAAGCGAGCTTCTATCTGCTGTGTCTNCATTGCACGCAAATGTTTCTTTGCATCCTGCTTGTCTACATTCATACTTGCCATCTTCATTTTTATGGTTTGTGCTTGCCAACCAGTCAGCATGCTTTTGCCTTCTCAAGCGAGCTTCTATCTGCTGTGTCTGCAACATGTATACGTCTACAACCTTTGAACATATATCCATAAAATATTTTTTCTTGACACTATTTGTTCCATCTTTAATTTTGGCTGGCAAAATATCAGTGCTTGGTTCTTCATCCATACTTTCAATACCCAGAACTTCAAGAAAGCAAGCGATGATCCTTGCTTCAATTTCCGGAATAAAGAATCTCTTGCATGCATCAACATTCTTTGAAACATCAGTGACTACGTTTCTTCGGTTTATCAAATTTCGATCAGCATACAATGTGCATTTATCAGATGAAGCTTTAAAATCGTACAGGTGATCAAATCCATACTAAAACAAAGAAAAAATATGTCTCCAAGCATGGATTCAAACTTTTAATCAATTTCAAATATTCAATACCTAAATATTAAAAACTCAATTCATGCAGTAAGTTTAGAAATTTCATTTCGGAACTGAGTGATAATGAATTTGGTAGAAATGCAACAAAAGCCATGTTAGGATTAGGAAAGCCAGAGCAGCAGGTATTGAAAAAGATGATAAATTCAGTTATTCAAGAGAAATATCCAGTTAATTAAGAACTTATACATAAAATTTACAAACCCATGTGTCAAATCCAGCTGATTAGACCATGACAAGGAAACTGACAAATCTGGTTGACTGGAAAAACCATTACACATATCTGTACCGAAATTTGCAACATCAAGTACAGTATATATGGATACCACAACTGGGGACAATGTCAACCTTCAGGTTGGCAAATCTCCTCTACTCCAATTGTACTTGGTGCCCCCCTGGGGGTAAGACCTCTGTATGAACCAGGCTTTGTGGCATATTATAATATTGAAGGTAAATATTGAAAATTGAAATTGAAAATTAGTTGGTACAGTACCAAATGGTTGCTTTTTACTGTATTTTGATATATCATAACCCCCTCATTTTATTTAAATGTTTACCTGTAAGAATTTCATTCCAGTGTGAATGTCAGCTATCTCCATGTGAAGGCCTTCTAGTCGTTCTCCTGGAGTAAAGCCATTTCTTAATTGTACCGGGTGTCTCAATAAAAAGTACCCCCTTTTGACTGGAACAAGGAGCAAAACGATAAGCTATTGGGACTTTCCGTCTGCACAGCTAAATTTGTTAATCTTCAACTTAAATGCACATACCTTGCATTTATAAATCGTTCACCAAACACCGTAGATACGAGCTCCCAAAGCCAAAATTTTGAGTGCACCTGAAACCAGAGGTTTTGAGAAAGGGCCTAACCATGATTTGATATCATGAGCATTTTCCAACGGAATTTTAAACTGTTATTTTTAGTATTTGCTTTTGAAAAGAACCATAGACACTTAGCCATGACCCTAATTCAACAGATAGAAGAAAGATGTGGCAAGAATAATAAACTCGTGCCACATCTCCAAAATAAGCGTGCATGCGCTCCTTTTATTCTTCTTTGGTGCAAATAACTTTTCAATGGAATGTACGGAACGATTTTTTCATCAAAAGAAAAGTTCTGTCAAGAACAATCGAAACATCTCAAAGTAGAACTCTTTTCAAAAGAAAAAGCTAAAAGAAAATAAGTTAAAGATTCCGTTGGAAAATGCCCAACTAAATCAAATCATGGTTAGGCCCTTTCTCAAAACCTCTGGTTTCAGGTGCACTCAAAATTTTGGCTTTGGGAGCACGTATCTACGGTGTTTGGTGAACGATTTATAAATGCAAGGTACGTGTGTTTAAGTTGAAGATTAACAAATTTAGCTGTGCAGGCGGAAAGTCCCAATATCTTATTGTTTTGCTCCTTTTTCCAGTCAAAAGGGGGTACTTTTTTTTGAGACACCCGGTAGAAGCACATTCACACCTCTCTCCACTGATCCTTGATCTCCTACCACACCAATCTTGCTGTAACAAATGTCATTTTCTGAACCATCTGTGTGTGGAATGTACTTTCCATGGATTTCTTCAAGAACTTTCTGCATGCCTGATGACTCATTTGAATTCTCATATATCATCCCTACAAATTTCTGTTGACATTAAAATGTTTTTGTTAAAACATGATGATAATGTTTCAGATTCCAATTATATACTTGAAATTACATTTATGATTATTTTGGCCTTCATCAATCTGATTTTAACTGTAACACCCAAATTGTAGTCAATCGATTGATAGATTTAATTAATAGATTTAATAGATTTGTCAACTTTTTAAAATTGAATAGTCAAAATGCAATGAAATATCAAATAAACAGGCAACGATTTTGTCATATTGTTTTTGCCCTCCAAACAAAAAAAGTAAACTTTGATATCAATAGATTTAAATATCAAGATGAATTAGTATATATACACTCAGATGCATACAGGAGGAGAGAGCACACACTTCAAGTGGGAAACCTATTATTTTAGCGTCTTGTGTCTGAAAGAAGTTGAAATTGATGCACAAAGAGTAATTAGTCATGTTCTGAGTTAACCATACAGTAACAATACATGATGAAATTAAGCATAAAATCAAAATCACATTTAAGAATTGACTTACTGTGTCAGTTTTCTTGGAAGTTAGGGAAGAATATTTGTGTTTGATATGCTTTACAGACACATCCATAAAATCCTTTAGGCATGGTAAATTCTCACAAGCAATACGTCCACATAAACTGATTTCATGTATCATGTTTCATGTATCATGTTCATGTATTTCATGATTTCATACGTCCACATAAACTGATGAAAACATGCCCATCCACATAAACTCATTTACGTTGGGTAGAAAAATGCAATTTTCAGTTTCGATTATTTCATCCATATTAGGAGGTTTGCATGACAATGACTCATCCAAAACTCTGTTTTCAGTTGAAGACACTGAAACCCAATGCTCATCTGAATTCTGATGCATTTCTGTCATGTAGTGCACTTTGGTTGTGAAGTCGAAGTTGTCGATAACAATTTTTCTTGGAGTCACTTCTTTGAAACTATTGTCTCGCAAGTGCTCATCGTGGCATACCCCAAATTTATCTAAACTCTTGTAAAGAAAGGTATGAGATGTCACAAGCTTCAATTCTTTCAATCTTCTCAGTTTTCCCTAAAAAAAGAACAATTGCACATTAATTCCCTGTGCTAAACTGGTTTTGGAGCTTTTATGTTTTAGTATTGCCTGAACGATATTGGAAATGTTGAAAAATTTGTTTGAACCAATGTTGGAAAATTTAAATGGGTTACATATGGTACATATTGTATTTCGAACACCATGTCAACAACTGAAGTAACAAATTCAAATATTTCTTAAGCTCCTTGTTGACGTTGCTTTCCCACAAAGTTGATAGAGGCAGTGATGCTATTGCCCAGGTAGTCTAGTTGATCATCTTGCAAATGTGGCATCAGAGGAAAACATGCCCATCCATGTAAGAATAGCAAGGTAACATCAAAAGATAATATCATGACAATAACGCTTCTTAATTTTCAATGAGGCTTCTGCTATGAATTTATTATTCAAATACTACTGGTCTGGTAGATTGTGATTATTCATTTCTTGGCAGGGAAAAATATTTCTATATAACAAATTGCACCATAAATAATGACCCCAGGGCAGGACTTTGGCTATGTCAATAGCTGTTTACATATTTATAATATTGATTACATGGTGTGTTATTAGTTGCAAACAAGCAGAAATCATACCATCATTCCAGAATTTTGTATGATCAATGTTACAAGTAGTTGTACAGCTGTCATTCTTGGAGATCTATTCTTCAAACATACAGCTGCATCCATGCATGGGCCATGCATCGTCCTTTCCTCAATTGACTGTGACAGTTGGGTTCTTTTATTTTGCAATTCTTCCTTATCCTTTCTTATCCTCCCCAAAATTGCTCTATCTTTTGGTCTCAGTGAGGCAACTTTTAAAACTTCCCAAAAAAGTGGGGCTCGTTGCTTCAGCTCTTTCTGCAGACATTCAAAACTGAAAGCTGTAATAGCTTCTTTGCTTGTTTTTCTTAACATGCTGACATCAACAGGCTTTTTCTTTGAACCAGCTTGGCAAAGTGAACTATATTCACGGTCAATTTCTTTGAGCACTATCTTCAATATATCTTCTCGAATTCTAGGATGTCGCATGGCTGCATTAGCAATTTGTTTGAATGTTCCTCTTGCAATCATGATTCCAAGAGATTTCAATTCTTCTTTCAGCCTTACATTTCTTGTTTCACTGCGAAAATTTAATTGTACAACAACTGAAGAACTGCCATTAACAGGAACAGCACTACCAGAAGCTTTAGGCCTTTGAGGAATCTTTGATTTGGTGGTAGAAGAATCAATGATCAAAATTTTCTTTGCTTTTGGAATAGGTTTCACTGGTGAAAAAGGAAGTTGCTTCGAAATGTCTTCTTGGTTACTCCGCTTGAGAGGGGTGCTGAATAGGGTACAGTTGCCTGGTACCCTGTTAACAGAAGAAACACCAACTTTTTAAATGTTGGTTGGTTTGATGGCAAGTAGTGATGGTGATGTACATGATTGGCCTAAATTTTCTCTTTCTGGAGACTTTCTTCTCGTTGTACACTTCAAACGCTCCTTCAGAATTTTCTCCGTTTCCTCGATCTTGCTCTTTAGGATCTGCCACTTCTTGTTAAGCGTCAGACACACTTTGCAGATGTATTCTGTCCCAATTAAAAGAACAGTCTCGTATTGCCTAGGCCAATCGACACCGTAGGGCTTGCGTTGGTCTTCGCGTTCGGCGTTTTGTTTCGATGTACTGCAACGATTGCAACTTTCATCTGAAATTGCGTATAGGAAACGCTGGATATCTTCCCTGTAGTTGTTTTTCCCTGACACTAGGTTAAAATCGTGCTTCTTGTCAAGATTATTAAGGCAAAACGTACAAATCCGATCAACTGCAGCCGCCATTACCAAGCCTGCGTGCAGACTCGACTGGTTGACAAAAATTATTAGTGCTGACATCAGCGGAATAGATTTGTGGGTTGGATGCGCAGACTCTACTGGGAGTCTTTCTTCAATTTTCCATTCAACTCAATTTCAGTTTTTGTAAACCAGTCGAGTCTGCACGCAGGCTAGCCGTAACTGGGAGTCAGAGAAAATAGCAACCTGAAGGGGAAATTATAAAAATTGGAAAGGAACAGCGTCTGAGTTACAAAACTTGAGACTGTGGGAAAACGGCTTGTTAAAACAACACAACTATTTGACACTGATTTGAGCAATTAGATGCTACACTCATTCTTTTATAAGAAACCCCTTATAAGAAACTGTAGTAGACTCTTCCAGAAATTAAGAAAGTCTACCAGAAGCGATCAGAGGTAACTTTGAAGTTAAGAAAGTTTTATACCAACCCACATCGTACTAAACAGTCTAATTTTTGTTTATGATTTGAGTCTTTCTAGTAATTCTTGGTAAAAAAAACCTTCCTTTTTTAATTCAATTTTCTGAAAATTCAGAAATTCTATAAGAAAATTTACTATGAGAATTGGGCCTAAACTTAACAAACCCAACTACGAAGTTCAGAGGCAAGCTTTTTACGAAAAAGTAATTGTGTGCTATGCAGATATTTGAGATATTTTTGCAGAATCCCATTACTTTTTTATGCCATTTGATAGGCGTATGGATGCATGTTCACTCGTGCAAAGAATAAGATACAGTTGTTTACTCTCACCGTGTTATCACTAAATCCACCAACATGATAACGTGACTTGTTCTGCTTGTCGCTCTCTCCTATCGGCCACTTTGCTGCTGGACCACGTGTTCCTGTGCCTTTCACATCTTCGGCTCGCCTTACCCACTCCTTGCAAGCACTGCCAACTCTTAACGTAATGTCACTTGAATTGTGGACTGTTTGCACTACCCCTCTTGCAACGCGTCACCGTTTAATAACAGCAGTAAGCAGAGTTTTAATATAAAGACTGGCAGGAAAACACTTCGAAGCACTTCCAAATCACACGAAAAAGGAATCTCGAAGGAAACTGGAAATCTAGAAGACCCATTGAAATGGTATGTAAAGCATGCTGCAATTGTGAAATCCAGAAACATTGAATCTATAGCCCCCCTGGACCTCCTGTTAGATGTATCATTAATGCTGATATTGTTACTGGAAGAATCTAGGCAATGTAGACAGCCGTTGTAAATCGGTAATTAGGTGTAGATTTATGAGAAAAGGTTATCTCTGCGCGTTAATTAGCTGTAACAATGGGGTAAAATACCAGTCAATACGATTACTCCATTTTCATCCTAGATAGGAGAATTACTCTATATTCATCCTACTCTATATTCATCTTCTCCGTGCCACCGTGTATGTAAATTTGTGGAATGTGATCGTGAAAATGCTTTTTTATAGTCCGTGATGACATGAAAACGAAAAATTGACGCGTGAATCCGTTATCCAGGGGTACTATGGGGGGCCTCGTTAACCACTTTGCCCCCAAGATGTACCTACAAATATCCAGGAATGTATTGCAGGTTGATAACTACAGTATGAAACAAGTTTCAAGTTTCAATTTCATTTGAACAAACAATTCTTAATCTACTACATTGCTGCTTACTATGAATGTTCTAATTATTTTGATTATTGAAATAGCTGTTCAGGATACTTGGATACTCCAAGGAAGAACCGGAATTCTTCTCTTGAGAAACCCCAGAGGGCTGACGAGCCAAGTACCCTTCTTCAAAGGAATAGCTTACATATTTTAAAAACTCATTAATACATCATACGTTTAAGACAAAATACTTTTTCTAAAATATATACAAAAAATTATTGATAAGAAACGGAAGGAGAGAAAAGAGAAAGAGGGGAGAACAGAAAGAAAGAAAAAGAATGGTAGAAACAACATTTTCTGTGCTGGTTATACACGACTTTGCTGACATGTAATGAAGTCAGTATTTTTGTCGTAGATGTTCAGAAAATTTTTTACGAAGCGTGGCTGTTGTTTTTGAATTCTTTATCGGGCTTGGAATTTTATTCCAGGTGATGGCACATTGCCAACAGGAAATCGCGCTCGCCAGTGATTTGCAAATCTTACTGCACACGGAACAAATATTTGACTGACACATAGATTTATTGCATTCTTGTTGAATAATTTGAGTGGCTGGGATTGAGTTATTTTCATTGAAAAGTTTGCTGAACTTTTTGTTGTCTAAGCCTTGAAATGGTAAAATCGCTTGAAGGCAATTTCTACAGAACCAGTGGGATCCTTCTTCTTTGATTGTTTTGAAATCATCTGAGGAAACGCCACAGCATTTTAGATGAAACGTATTATTACAGATTTGACAGTTAAGTTTTGAAGGTTGTTTTGCCTTTTTATGGCATGTGCTACAAATTTCGTTCAATGGGATGGGATAAGAGTATCAACAGTATGGTTTCCTGATATAAAATTATGATTTGTAAAGTTTTGAAACAAAGAGTATGTCATTCTTTATAAGATAAAAGAAAATCCAGAATGATGGATTCTGTATCTTTCCTTGCATACACGTTGCCGTTGTTTGACCAGGCGTATCTGTATCCCTTCTCTTTCTTTTTGATTCTCGTCAGTCGAAGCAAATTCTTGTTTCGTTGTGCGAGGCTTTCATTTACGTAGAAGTCGCTTTGTGGGTATCCAAAATCATTTGTCTTTTTCCGGATAGCTTCTTCTTGTTTGCCATCATGCCTTGCTTGGTTTTACGCGATTTAAACTTCACGATGATCGGCAAATTGGTCTTCGTTCTAGATTTTACGCGATGGGCCGCTTCTATGTCATCTGGTGTGATTTTGACTTGGCATGCTGCTGCAACTTTGATGACGAGTTCTTCAACATTTTCATTGGCTTTGGCTGGAAATCCTTCAATTTCTATCATTTCGCGCCTTCCATACTGTTCCAGATCGTTGATGGTGGACTCGTTGGTTAGCACTTTCTTCTCTAATAGTTGAACTGTTTTGCGAAGCTCGGTGTTCTCGGCTTTTATTTGCTGGTTTTCTGCCAATATTTTCTCCAATTTTGCTTTAATATCTTCGTAACCATCACTGATGAATTGTTGGTTACTATCAATTGAATCCACGGTAGAGCGCAACCCCTTGATTTCGTGTTGAAAAAAGTTGCATAAATCCTTTTTCATCTCAGCAAGTTTCGTTGTTAATATTTCTTCAATGTTTGGCTGCTGTATTTGCACTTATATCTTATTCTTAGTTTGCATGTAAGTGTGTTTCTATTCCATTCAAAATTAAACTTAAAACAAATAAAGGTATATGATAAAAGACTAGTAAAAGCTGTTGTATTGATGATTACATGATCACGTGTTAGAACGATCCTTTGAAGTATCCGCGCCAGAAAACATGTCTGCCCGCTGGCATGCGAATGATGAATGAAACACTATTAGCCCAAATAAAAATGGAACTACATAAGATTTAGTTGAGGAAATTTTTGATATTTTTACAACAGTATAATTGCTCAGGCATTTTTTTCCATATATCCAGAAATTTTACTATTGTTTTGTTCTTATACATAGATATCTCTCTACTTTCAGCATGGGTTGCTGGGCACATCATATCTATTTATGCATCTGTTTCCTTTTCCTTAAAAAAGTGCAGCCAAAATAAAATGGATCTCAATTTTAAAAGCTGTGACAAACTACAAAATAACCCATACACTTTATTACCATGTTACTATTTTGCCGAACGATACTAGCTTCAATCCATTTCAATCATAATGGACCTCGTGAGACGAGGAATAAACCAGATGGGTCTGTAAGCATTAAAGTGTTCTACCCAAAGTTCAAGAATGGCGAGGCTACCCTCAAAAAAGTTTCTGTTAATCAAAATTTTGGTATGTTAGCTTGGTTTGTTATTTGTTCTCTATAACACTTAACTCTCTGGAAACTCTGGCACTCCTGAGTTAACAGAATAATCTTTACCTAAAAACTCAAATCTAAATTAGGCCCTATGCAAAAGACTGCTGTTTTACTCTTGTTTCCTTACTATTGTATCTACTATCTACAGTCTTATCTCTTGTTTCATTACGCTTTTGTGGAAGGGTTTATGAGTATGTAATTATACAGCTTCAGTTTTTCAGTTTCAGTTTCATATGATTTAAATTCTCTACATACAATTTATGATTCTAGCAATACAAATAACTAAACTACAAAGATAGAAGATAATGTTACGGAAAATTAATACAATGTTACAGAAAACTAATACAATATACAAATACAAATAGGAGCTAAATAAATTGTATGCAGGGAATTACTTAAAGGAGGAGCCCTCTCAATAGGTAAACTAATCGAGGAGAGAGCCCCCCCTATCCTAAGATATAATCAGGTAAATTTATTTGAGTTTAATTAATTGTGCATCTTCAGTACCAAAATAGCTTACATTCATCGGTCGATTTTGTTCAATAAATAACTTTTCAATTTTGTTTTGAAAGATATTTTTGATGGGGCATTTCGGAGTTCCACGGGTAATGCATTCCACAGTTTAGCACCAAGATATTGAATAGACTTTAGACCATATTGAAGACTGTTTTTTCGAGACATATATAGATCACCTTGACTAGCCTGTCTTGTGGAATACTGATGAACAGACGAATTAAGTAGGAAAAAGTCATGAAAGCAACTAGGTGAAGTTTTATTAACAGAATCAAAAACAAAAGTTAGGAGTCGGAGTTCAAAAAGCTCAGAAAGTTTCAGAAGTTTAAAGTCATTGAAGATTGGAAGAGAGGGAGACATGCGAGGCTGAAATGAGATAGCTCTGACTGCTTTTTTTTGCAATTTGAAAATTGGATCAATGTATGATGCGTATGTTTGACCCCAAACAATAAGACCATATTGTAAGAAGGACAGAAACAAAGCATTGTACAAGCAAACTAAAACATCTAATGGAAGTAAGTTCCTAATTTTGAAAAACATTCCACATGTTCTAGATAATTTTTTAGAGAGTTCACTGAGATGGTATTTCCAGCTCAGATGCTCATCCAGGAGGAGACCTAAGAACTTAACAAACTTTACCCTTTTAACATTTTTCTTGCCTATTTTTATATCAGAATCAGAAGAAACTTTGACAGATGAAGAATGAAAGATAATATAGTTTGTCTTATCAATATTTAATGATAGTTTATTAGCATCAAGCCATTTCTTTACTAATCTCAGCTCTTTGTTGACAATTTTAGTCAAATTAGATAAATCTTTGGATTCATAGTAGATGTTTGTATCATCAGCAAAGAGATAAAAAGTAAGTTTCTTAGAAGCATTTGGCAAATCATTGATATAGATAAGGAAAAGTAATGGGCCCAGTACAGAGCCTTGTGGTACACCACAAGTAATTGAAAGCAAGTTAGAGTTACTTCCATTAACAGAAACATATTGCTTTCTGTCAGATAGATAAGATCTAAACCACTCGCGGGCGCATCCACGAATACCATAATGTTCCAATTTTGATAGCAAAATTTTATGATTAACTGTATCAAAAGCCTTTTGTAAATCAATGAAAATACCACAACCAAGTCTTTTATTGTCAAGTGTATTTCTTATAGCTTCTGTTAGACTCACAAGGGCATGATCAATTGAGTGGTTTTCTTGAAATCCAAATTGTAAGGAATAAAGAATTTTATGAATTTCAAGGAATCTATAAAGACGTCTGTACATTAGCTTCTCAAATATCTTGCTGAAAATAGGTAAAAGAGAAATTGGCCTGTAGTTTGATGGGAGCTCAGGATTTCCTTTTTTAAAAAGAGAAATAACCTTGGCAATTTTAAGTTTATCAGGGAAAATACCAGACTGGAAAGATTGATTCACAAGAAGAGCAAGAAGTGGTGAAACAGAGTATCCAATAATTTTAAGTAATTTTATTGGTATACTATTAGGACCTACAGATTTGGAAGGATTTAAAATATTGATTAGATCATTAACTTCTATTAAAGTAACTGGAGTAAGGAAAATCGAATTGCAGGTTCTGTTAGATAAATAATCAAGAGGAGATTTTGGAGTTAATGGGATTGTCTTTGTTATACCATCTGCAACATTGACATAAAAGTCATTAAAAATATTAGACATTTTAGAGGGGTCTGATGTTAAATTTCCATCTTTGCCTTTGATTTTGTTGATTGAAGAAGAAGTGGAAGACTTATGAGAAATTATTGTCTTGATACCTGACCACATTTTTTTCATATTTTGACTATTGATCGAAAAATAATTATGGAAATATCTTGCTTTACTTTCTTTTAATTCATTGGACACTCGGTTTCGAAACTTCTTATACAACTTAAGGTTATCAGGAGTCTGCTGTTTCTTTAGTTTCAGCAAAATTCTGTCACGTAATCTCATCATCTTCAGTATTCTATTATTTATCCATGGTTTATCTTTGAGTTTCATTTCCTTTCTACTACGTCTTTTAATTGGAGCATGCTTATTTGTCAAAGTATTAAGATCTTTCAAAAATCGATTAAATTTCCTGTTCACATCCAAGTTACTATCTTCTAAATAAGTAAAGTTAATCTGATTGAAATCATCAAGAAATTTGTCTTCTTTAAATTTGGAATAATCATATTTGAGAGATTCAGATTTATTGTGACTGACATGAGAATTTTTCAAAATCAAAAACTGGGGAAAATGGTCAGTAATTTGCATCACAATATTGCCACTTGTTATATTAGCATTGGTAGCATTAGTGTATATGTTATCAATAACTGATGCTCTATGTTCAGAGACTCTAGTTGGATGATGAATGCAAGGAAGAAGGCTGTGTGAGAAAAAGTTGTTGACAAAGTCACTTGTTGGTGTATGGGAAGCATAATCTAGAAGGTTGACATTGAAATCACCCATTATAAATACCAGCTTGTTTGAAGAAATTTTGGAGAGAAGATTCTGAAAATGAGATGTGAGGTTATCAATATTTGAACTAGGATGTCTGTAAACACAACAAATTAGAAAATTTTTGTCATTTTTGTTTTCAATCTCAACCCATACAGTTTCAAAATCATCTGTGCAAGAGTCTAAGTCAGTTCTTGGGTTGGAAGTAAGAGGATCTTTAATGTACAAACCAACACCACCATTCTGAGTGAGTGACTGAGTCTTAAAAAAGGTATATCCAGGAATGTCAACATTTGATGATAAGGGACTGTCAATGGAATGCCATATTTCAGACACTCCAATCACATCAGGATTCAAATTAGTGTGAGTAGATAAAGAAACTAATTCATCATGATGAAGGGAAAGGCTTCTTATATTAGTGTGAATGATAGAGAAATCTCTAGAGGACAATTTTAAAGAAGAGAGTTCAGGTAAAGTGAAGTAGCGAGAATCAATATTTTGAGGCATATGTTCATCAATATCATAATCACTAAGATTAGGTAAGTCCATAAGGTTAGAAGTAACTTCAAACGAGGGTGCAGAGTCGATGAATGAGGGTAGGTCAAAATTACGAAGTCCTAAGAATTCATCATTTGCTAAAGAGCCAAACGGAAACATATCAGTGGTACATTTTTTGCAAAACCAAGGAATATCATCAGGTTCATTTTCAAGTTCTTTATATTCTGAAGCAGAGATATCATTACATTTCGCGTGGACATAAAAATTGCAATTAACACAAAAAATTGCCTTTTGGTTGGCAAGTATATTTTTGTGGCAAATACCACATGGATATTTAGGAGGATTCATTTCTTATCATGACTGAAAAACTGAAAATACATATCGAAAAAGGATTACAAATACAAAACAATGAACTTCATCTGGTTCTTTTTCAAGTTCTCTATATTCACGAGCAGAGATATCATTGCATTTAATATGGACAAAGAAATTGCATTTATTGCAAAAAACAGCCTTTTGACCATTGCATATATTTTGTGACAAATACCACATGTCAAATCATCTGGACTTGTCATTTACGTTTGAAGAATTGATAAAAGGACCAAATTCAGGCACACTAAACTGGAAAAACAAAAAACAAAAAAAAAGAATTGAAATACAAACACGCAACATGTATGACATACATATTGCATATTTATACCCCAACTCCCTCTCCTTTCTTGTGTAGGTTTTAAAGATACAAATATGAAATTGATAAAGAAAAATATGCAAATAAATAAATAAATAGATAAATGCATGCTAATCAAACACAACAAACACAACACGGTCAACGTGTCCATAAAGTCAAGAGTCGGATTATTCACTTGCATTTATATTCAGTGTAATTTCATCATCAACTGATTCACCTCTTGGGGGACTTCTTCTTTGAGGCCTGCCATCTGGGGGCTTATCCTTAATTATCAGCCTATTTGTTACAAAAAAGGCAAGTTTACCTGCTTCTCTAGCTTCCTTCAACTTTGGTATCAAAGCATACCTTTTGTCCAGAGTTCTCTGGCTGAAATCTTCAATAAACTTGATTCCTTCAGGACGAATTGACCTGGCAGCTTTTATAATGCTCTCTTTCTGTTTCCAGTTCTTTATCTTGGCAATTATTGGTCTGGGCCTGGCTTTCACTCTAGATCCATCTGTTTGTTTCATATCAGAGGAGGCAATTTTAGGTATGAAAGAGGAAATTACAGTTGGATTCCCAGCAAGAAAAGGTAAATCAATTTGAAAAATATTCCACCACTAATGACAAAAGTTGATATAACTATACAAGGGTTCATTTAATATGTGTGCCTATTTTCATTATCATATTATCTATGTATAACCAAGTAACAAAGTAAATTGATGGTTGGGTCCATGCTTAGTCAATTATCATACTTATGTATAACCAAGTAACAAAGTAAGTTGATGATTGCTATTATGCTTAATCAATTATCATATTATCTATGTATAACCAAGTAACAAAGTAAGTTGATGATTGCTACTATGCTTAATCAATTATCATACTATCTATGTATAACCAAGTAACAAAGTAAGTTGATGATTGCTACTATGCTTAATCAATTATCATACTATCTATGTATAACCAAGTAACAAAGTAAGTTGATGATTGCTATTATGCTTAATCAATTATCATAATATCTATGTATAACCAAGTAACAAAGTAAGTTGATGATTGCTATTATGCTTAATCAATTATCATATTATCTATGTATAACCAAGTAACAAAGTAAGTTGATGATTGCTACTATGCTTAATCAATTATCATACTATCTATGTATAACCAAGTAACAAAGTAAGTTGATGATTGCTATTATGCTTAATCAATTATCATACTATCTATGTATAACCAAGTAACAAAGTAAGTTGATGATTGCTATTATGCTTAATCAATTATCATATTATCTATGTATAACCAAGTAACAAAGTAAGTTGATGATTGCTACTATGCTTAATCAATTATCATACTATCTATGTATAACCAAGTAACAAAGTAAGTTGATGATTGCTACTATGCTTAATCAATTATCATACTATCTATGTATAACCAAGTAACAAAGTAAGTTGATGATGTGGAGGATATTTATCAAACGATCATCTGTGGAACTGCAGACAATCTGAAATGGGCTCAAAATATGTTGAAAGAAATGACACCTCCTCCAATGAACACAATGCTCACCAAACAGCCTGTCGCTGAAGCAGTTGCAAAAAGAAAGCAAAGAGCAGGAATGACAATTGTAGATGTGCCACCGACAGCTGGTAATTACACTTTCATATGAAAATTTGAAAATGTTACTTTTTGAACAAGTTTTGTCCAAATTGTAATAATTCACTGCAGTTTTGATGTTGCAATGAAAATGCATCTGCTGCAAAGTCTAGCAAAGTTTTGCTCACATTTTCTAAGATTATTTGTACTCAAATAATTTAATGATATCAATAAAGGTGTTCAATTTTGTAGAAAGTATTTTGATCTATGACCTATTTTGTATCAATTGTGTTTTTAAGAAAGAAAGCAAGCAGCAATGAGTTTTTAGCAATAAGCAATTAAAAATTCATAACTTGATTTTTTAGATCCGGATATGGTTGAAAAGCAAAATCCAAAGAAGCAAAGAGCACCGCTAGACTTATTACGTTGAGTCGTAGTAATCGCTACCACCCACCCACCCTACTCGCTCATACTAGGACTCATGGCTTTCCCGCACAAAAGTTGGCCCCTTGAAGCGTGTGCCTCGTTTTCAAAATTGACCAATGATAAATTACAGAACAGCGCAGCGCAACAACAGCAACAATAGCAGACCGACAACTGCCACCGTTTCTATGGTTTCAACCGTGGTGTCGAATAAGTACATTTCAGGACCTTAAAAGTTGCATACATGAAGCACTTCCCCATTTTGCTTGTGTTGACCACTTGGCTTTGATTCACATTTTTAACGAATGATCTTGATCAAATAAAAGTAAGTTAAATGTTCTTTTCCGTACAGTTTGTTTAGAAATGTATCAAATGGCAATAAGACAGTTGGTTGATATCGTTCTGCCATGATTTAATTGAAATTTTGGTATCATAATAGGCCTAATTAACCAAGGTGAAAGTTAAGGCCTAGCAAACTCTTAGTTAAAATATTTTCAAGGGTTTTCAATCAGTGTTTGTTGTCGCTGTGAAACTCCTTTGGTCATAGGAAATAAAACAGAAAATAGAAAATGCAGCAAAGCCACTACTACAGCTCATCTCAATAAAAATTTGAATCAACATATCAGTATTATACTATTATTATTAAGATTGCAGCAGAATAACACAGTACAGTACAGCAGCTGTGAAAAAATTAGAGAAGACTCAGAGCAGAAAAGTTGAGCTTCCAATTAGGAAACCTCTGATTTTCAATTGTTTGATGAAGGTTCAAAGAAGCTGAAGAAACAGAATTTTCAGTAACAAATTATTATTTTATCATATGAACTTTCCATTTATTACATATCTTTTATCAACAGATGGAAATCCTGAAACAAAATTGTTCCTGTGATTGAAACCAAACACTTGATCCTGAAGTTTTGGTCCATGGAAAGAGAAGAACTTTTATTATCTTAACACGATTACTGCAGATAACTCTATGCCTCAGCTGAAGAATTAAGTGCAGGCAGACACTGCACTGAGACATCAAAAGTATCACTTTCTGAGTAGTCTAGGATTATATATTTGATTTTATTGTCAGAGGAATCACCACCTGTTGAATTTTAAGAGATATTGCCCTTCTTGCAAGTTGACTTGTGTTTCTTTGGCAGCATGTTTCGGCTAGGCCTTAATTTTCATCTGAACTACCCTATTTTGGTTGGGTGGGGCAAAATAACCCCCCCCTACCTAACTCTAGACTGATAATAGGTAGAGCAACCAGATTTGGTTTGCTAATAGCCCCGGGCATGTACTTTTCAAAAATATAAAAAGTAACTTAAAATTTGCCATGGATATTGCTCACGTCAGCATTTTCCTTTGTGTGGACCAGAAAAGCGGTAAAATCAGCCAAAATCAGGAAATATGAGATAAAATCAAATTTAGAGCACAATTTCCATCCAAGCATGAAAATTATGATAGAATACATCAAATAACACTACTCTGCAAAAGAAATATGCAAAATATTGCGATTTTGCTACTTTTTTCGCGAGATTTGAGAATTTGCGATTTTGACAGGGTCAGTCCTGGAAAATTGCCTCCCTCCCCCTCATTCGTCAAAATATTTCAATGAAACTTTATGAGTACTTGCACAATAGGTAGTTGCTAAAAGTCAAAGAGTTTCGTTGTTGTAATTTTTAACCTTGCAGAGTTATCAGAAAAAATCTACTAGGGGGGGCAAATTTGCCCCCCCCCAACCAAAATAGGGTTTCAAGTGGGATGGCCCAAACTGTAAATATAATGCTTGCCAGTATATGTCCGAATGTTAGTTCTTATTTATTTAGATTAGTAAAATACTGTAAAAATATTTATTTAGTTACATTTATTTATCGATTTGGATTAGTTTGCCTTGTACATATATTTGTATATAGTAAGCTAGATGTAAATATCGATATAAAACAAGTCGACAAACAAACAAAAGCGCGATCTGCTAACAGAACAAAAAAGAGCAGTATAGATGCAAAATAGACTGCTGCAAAAGAGTTTATCGTGAAAAGGGAAGTTTAACACGTCATCAATAGGTCTGTTATACCAGTGATAGTGCAGCTAAGAAGTCACAAAATGTATTTGTTTGCGACCTGCCAAATTGCCGCAAGAAATTTAGCCACAAGCATTTATTGGATGGTCATATATATGCTCTCGTGATGGGGAGAAGAAACTGTTCTGAGAGAAATGGGGAAAACGTTTCTTTGTACATGGAAAATGTTGGGCGTCACTTGAAGAACTCCTCCTGGGAAGTACAAATGAGAAGCTCTAGTGCTGAAAAGGCTTTAGATGTTCGGAAAGCAACTGTGAAGTGAAGTTTACTGATAATAGGCGTTTGAAGAGGCACCAAAAAATGGTCCTCGGAAATAAAAAGTACGAGTGAAGAAGATGCAAGGCCACATTTTCATATGCCTCAAGTTTATTGAGGCACAAGAGCTCTTGTACATAGGGAGGTACCTCGACTTGGTCTCCAAACGTCTTTACACCTTTGATTACTATTACAAGCATGTAAAAGTTCTGCTTAAAATATCATAAGAGGTAAAATGCTCCTGTCTCACTGCTTTTAGGAAAGATAAGCCATGCCCCAAGGTTTAACAACATCACGTAAATGAGTAATATTGTGTCAATTTGCTTATTTAAAAGCACAACAGGCATGTCAAAATAGAAAAACACCTTTTAGCATAGCAATTGAGTTTCTTTTTCAAAATTATATACATTATAGTTCCTCAAGTATTCAAGTATTAAATGTATATTCTCAGCGAATTTAAAACTAATTCATTGTAACTAATGTAGTATATAATAGAAAAGCTAAATTTTACAGGTAAAATAGTGACATATATCTATGTATACATTTAATAACAGAATATTGCTAAAGGAGATATGAAAAGAACTCAAAAGAGCTTTTGAGCCATGTGTCCCTCTCGTGAATTACTATTTATGATCACCATTCTTCTCTGTCATCAACAACGTCACAACGGAGTCACATGAGAAAGGAGTGCATGCGTTGCTAGTCATTGCGTGGCATCTTCTTGGTCATCCACATGCAAAGAAAATCTCTCCTGGTTTTTAAAGTAAAACGGTAAGAAACCTTAACATTTTCTTTCTGTAAAATCGGTAATTCGCATTTTTCTAGAATAGTGAACAGCAGTACGACTGCTTTAAGAAGTTTTACAACTTTTCTGTGTTTTTTATTTAAGACAAAGATGTCAAGCGACAACAAACAGACTAAGCCATTTGAAAACACGCCTTGCGATGAGCTACAAACCTGATTTGAATGAAACTTTAATGGAAATAAATTTAAATATGGGCGCTAGGACATTTTTATTGCCAAAGTTAGTTGAGAGCTCCTTACATCGGCCCACCAGGCATACTGAAACAACGTCCACCGGAATGTCCATGAATATACCCGCCGGGAATATAGAAGCAGGGGCCACCCACCAGTCCAAGTGTCAATCTGCCCACCGGGCATCGAGTCCAGAGGACAATCCATGCTCTCTACATCTAGCAGCATTGAAAATGAACTTTCTGCGCCTAAAGCTGGTATGTCAAATAAAAGAAAACGGGCAGCTACGAACAACAAACAAAACATGTCTGAGCCACCGGCTAAAACTACTCGAGACTATGAAAATGGTGACGATGACACCATAAGTATCCATGCTAACAAAGATCTTGAGCAGGATAAAGATGAGCACCCAAAAACAGGTAAAAATTAAGACAGTCAGTTCCTCAATGAAATTGCCGAAGGCTTTGAAGTGTCCGATGAAGTAAGCCATAACGTCGATGACAAATTAGCGGAATTTGTTGAAAACAGCTGGGGAAAACAGCTTAAAACTGAAAAAATCAAAGCTACTATTGAAAAATACAAACAACAAAAAATTGTAAAAAGCTCCACCCAGTAAAAATTAACAAAGACGCTTGGGAGAATTTAAAATGGGAAAAGAAACAAGCAGACGTTTGAGCAACATGCAGCAGACACTAACAAAAGTGGGCTGCATTACTCTGCAAATTGCAGATTTCATGCTGAAAAATGCCAAAAAACTTTGACGATGAAAGTGAAATCAATCATCAGATTTTGATTTCCTATGATTCAATCGCTCTGCTCGCACATCTTATAGGCGATCTCTCAAATCAAAGATGCCTTACAATGAAAAATGCTCTAAAACCTGAGTATCAGACATCAGACACTATGCTCGTAATCTACAGAAATTGCTCATTCCCCATATTTATTTGGTGAGGATATAGGAAAAGAAATAAAAGGTGTTGAAGAAACAAACAAAATCACAAAAGCCTTTAAGTCTACACCGAATAAAGGGAGAGAACAACATTTTAAATCTAATTTTCGGGGTTCAACTCCTCAGTTTGGCTATGCTTACAGCCCCAGGCGTGATTTTTTATGTCAGGGCCATTGGCATCCAGCTGTGAGGAAAAAGCAGTGGGGCCAGAATTTCCAGCCCAGAGGTCAGCAACAGCAACGACACAGTTTCCAACCTCAAAAGATATTTTAGAAATCTTGAACAAGTTACATGTAAGTGAATTTTAAGATTTTCTTCCAACTTTTTTGTCATTTCATACATTTCAGTGTGATAACTTTAGTTCAGATAGCCCAACCACTATAGGGTTAAAGCCGGTAGGATAAATCGCCATATAACAGCTTGGAAACGCATAACAAAGGACCCTGAAATTTTGTCATATGGGGCGAAAGTGGAGTTGAACAGTTCTCCTTGTATCTCGCACCGGGAAAGAAAATTTAGTGCTCCGGAGGAACAGATTCTAAACAGTAAAATTCAAAAACTAATGAGAAAAGAGGTTCTCAAAAGGACTACTCCTCAAAAAGGGCAGGTCATATCACCAATATTTTTGACACCAAAACCAGATGATTCTAATCGCATGATTTTGAACTTGACAAAATTTAATAATCACATAACCTACCATCATTTCAAAATAACGTAAATGTTCCGTTTCTTTGTAAATTTCTGTTTCACATTATATGTCAGGCATTGTTTCCAAAATTCCAAGAACGAGTTTGCGCTCGTGTCCAATACTTCACCCACCACAACCCTGACCTGACATCTAATGTCAGACAGAATCTAGTATAGTATCCATTAGTTTTAATCGTTAGTAGTGTTTATATGTTTTAGCATTTATCAGTATTTAATCGTTTAGGGGTAACATGTTTGTAGTTGTATACTTATTTGTAATCTAGTTGCATGTTTTATGTAATGGCCGGGGGGTAGTCATAGTCTTTTGCTTTTACCCTGGTATTGTCCCTGTAGTGTTGTATAGTTGTATAGTCATTAGAAGGTATAGTAGGTAGTAACATGTATTGTAAAATTTTAGATGAATATAAAAAAAAAATAAAAAATTTCAAAAATGGAAGCTTTGCATACAACTACTAGTTTGATGGAACGTAATTGTTTTATGGCGTCTTTAGATATAAAAGACCCCTACTATAGCGTAGAAGTTGCAACGGAGCACAGGAATATTTCTGATTTGAATTCAATGGTAATTTACTACAATACTGGCCCTCCCTAATGGATTGGCCTGTTGCCCGCGTATTTTTACAAAATTGTTAAATCCGGCTTTGACGGAATTACACAAAGAGGGTATCATAGCATGGCTGACTGTAGTAAAAGCACAACAGGCATGTCGAAATAGAAAAACACCTTTTAGCATAGCAATTGAGTTTCTTTTTCAAAATTATATACATTATAGTTCCTCAAGTATTCAAGTATTAAATGTATATTCTCAGGAAATTTAAAACTAATACATTGCAACTAATGTAGCATATAATAGAAAAGCTAAATTTTACAATTAAAATAGTGACTTATATCTATGTATACAATTAATAACAGAATATTGCTAAAGGAGATATGAAAAGAATTCAAGAGAGCTTTCGAGCCATGTGCCCCTCTCGTGAATTACTATTTTGTGAACAACAATTATGGAATATACGATGAAATTAAAGCATTGCCAGTTGCTGCAGGTTATAACAAATTAGAACAATACTAATATGTCATGCAATACTTACACATAAGTAATATTGTGTCAATTTGCTTATTTAAAAGCACAACAGACATGTCGAAATAGAAAAAACACCTTTAGCATCGCAATTGAGTTTCTTTTTCAAAATTATATACATCATAATTCCTCAAGTATTAAATGTATATTCTCAGCAAAATTTAAAACAAAGGGCTTGTTTACATGGGGTGGGCCAGGATCTAATCTAAAACACCACACAAGTGGAACACAAGTAGAACACAAGTGAACACAAGAGAACACAAGTGAACACAAGAGAACACAAGTGGAACACAAGAGAACACAAGTGGAACACAAGTGAACACAAATGAACACAAATGGAACACAAGTGAACACAAATGGAACACAAGAGAACACAAGAGAACACAAGTAGAAGACAAGTGGAGACAAAGGGAACACAAGCAGAATACAAGAGAACACAACTGTTGTTGGGCAAAACGGTCTATTTCCTCAAATTTCAAAACGTATACGTTATACCAAAATAGCCAGCTTTCTCCCAAAAAGTTTTGAGACGATAATTTTCTCAGCAGAACAGACGGGAGTGAATACTCTACTTCTCTGTATTCTTAAGTATTCTTTTGCTGTCAGGTTGGAAGTTCTAACAAATACCGGACTAAACTCGTTGCCAGGGAAGTGAATGATTGATAACATTGCGTAGCTTCTTTTACCGGGGGAATGCAATCATTTCTTATTCTTCAACGCATTGTCTACACAAAATTTGGTCTTTCAACTATAAACAAAATATATTTGGATGTCTAACTTTGGTATTGATTTGCAAAGAATGGGTTTCAAATCTTTTCAATCATTCCAAAAGAAAGAAAGTAATGTCAGTAAGAATGCTGCCCCCGTCCAGATTAACCCGATATGGGTAATTGCAAGCTTGATGATAGTGCCCTATCGAAGTTGAGTCAATTTTTGACAAGTACAGCGCTGAAACAAACAGTTCACCTTGCTATTTAGTTTGCTATGTAGATGGAGAACAGAAAGAGGAGAGAATTTTCACCAAAGAAGGTTGAAGTTTTAGAGCAAAATAAGAGATACCGCTCTGAAACACTTTTTCTTATACCTTTGAAACACTTTTTCTTTCTGCGACTCGATGTTCTGACACTGAAGTTTTGTCCTTTCTTAGGCATATTTCGAGCAAACAGACAAATAGTGGTCTATAACTCGAGTTGACGAAGCTGATATTTTGCTGGATGAAGACTTTGCCGTTTACATCACTCAAAACGAGACAATTGTTGTTTTCTCTGGAACTGTCCAAACGGAAACTGTTTATGAGGCATCCGATATCAATTGTGATAGAAGTGTTTGCCAAAAGCTGCAATATATCCAGTCAGTGCTTTGCAGCTATAAACGTCTAGTTTAGGCCTAAACTAGACTTTCTGACTTGTGTTCACTTGTGTTCCCTTTGTCTCCACTTGTGTTCTACTTGTGTTCCATTTGTGTTCACTTGTGTTCCATTTGTGTCCATTTGTGTTCATTTGTGTTCCACTTGTGTTCTCTTGTGTTCACTTGTGTTCTACTTGTGTTCACTTGTGTTCTACTTGTGTTCCACTTGTGTGGTGTTTTAGATTAGATTGTGGGCCAGCCCACCTAAGATCTGCGTATTCAATACAGTCCTTTTGTTAATCTCCAGTCAGTTTGGTTTACATGGAGGGTGGGCCAGCCCACCTAGGGGAGATCCGTGAGAAAGGCTGGTGGGATCCGCCACAGGTGGGATGGTGCCAAACCAGTTTTTCATCACTGAATCGACAATGGTGGACAACAAATCTTCTTGCTCAAAATCAAAACAAACCGCAGCAAAAGCGATTAGAGGTGAAGAAAATTCCGGAAAAAGGAAGCCATTCAAGTGGACAAGTGAAATGGTTGATGATCTCCTAGCATGCCTTAAAGCGTACAAGGCAAAAATGGAGTTCCGGGGCTTGACTTTGACGGAGATAGGCCAGCCCAAATTTGTGATGTAAGGAAAGAAATGGCGAGGCTGTACAACAAGGAGAAGACTTTCGGTGTGGTCGAAATTACACCATCAGATGTGCCTCTGCAAGAACTATCAGACATGGAAAAAGATATGTATTTGAAGCAAAAGAAGGAGGAAATAACCAGTATCCAGAGAGTGCACCAAGGCATACAGGAGAAGATCAAGGAAATCAGGCCAAATTTGGCCAGAGCTGTTACAGCCGGGACGAGAAGTGGCAGTTGGCGTATTTTTGATGAGTTCTATGACGATCTCATAATAATATGGGGTGGTTCTGCAGCATCAAAACCCCTTCATTTGGAGTAAGCTCTGCCATGCTTGCAGGCCAAGGCTCGTCTAATGAAAGTGACAGTTCTACAAGTTTCTCAATATTGTTACAGTCTTCTGATGATGATCAGAACCAAGTGAGCAATGATAGTCAGGAGACTGAAACACCTCTACGTCTAAAGAAACGACCTGTCAATGATGTGCCAAAGTTGATTGACAATAAAAGAAGGCACATGGAAAAGTCCTTGTGTGCTGCGCAACGTGACCAGTTGTTGCTTTCTGAAGCTAAAGAGGATAAGTAAATCAGGCAAGATCTTGCCAATTCTTTGCAGGAATCATCAAAAATGTTCAATACGGCTTTGCAAAATATCAGTTCATCAATGAACGACTTTGGATGCTAAAATTTGTAAATCCATTGAAATCCTTGCTCAAGCTATGATTGCATCAAACCAGCCACAGCCGCAAAGGAACCAAGGCATGTATTTCCAAAATCCAAGGGTCCCTGTAAACAGAGGAACGACCTATCAACCAATAACTTCCTAACAACCAATAACGAGTGATCAAATTACAGTAACAAGTTATATGTCCTAATAGGTATATCAACCGGCCCACCATAAGTACAGAATGGACTCATCAATGGATCTAAGGGATAGCGTACTAGATTAGTGCTCAGCTACTTCTGCGATCGTGCCATATAAACTTGTGAGTGAAAAGAAGAAAAGAAAAGTTCCTTTTTTCTTCCTATTTCTGTTGTCCTGACACAACAACAATAGCCGTCACTGGGAAAGGGACAGGGACACAGGGAGAAACAACACTGTTATAGAAAACAATGACTACTGCGTTTATTAAAGCCTTCTGGACTGATTTCAATTTATATCAATTCGGGCTTAAAGTGACTATTTGATCGAATGCAAAGTTTTCGGTGCAGAATTGTTTATGATTATCCAAGTATGATGTAAACCAGTCATGTTCCAGGCTAGTCACTCCATACATTTTCAATTTTTTTAGCAGGATTTCATAGTCAACCTTCCCTTTTGCTCCCCGATCTGAGGGCAGTACTCGGTTTCTTAAGTTCTCAAGAGTTTGATTGGAGAGACTGCTTATGGAAAGACGGTATACATCTTAGTGATCATGGTAGTGCTAAATTCACAGGTAATTTCGTAAGATTTTGAAATAACCCTTGACTACTTAATGAACGAAATTACATCGATTGTAGCTTTATGGAGATGAAATCCAAAGTTGACACAGTGACTAACTCCTTAGAATATAGTATTATGTCTTCAGGGTCCTTAGGCACTGCTTTGTCTCTAGAAACAGATTCCGGCTGTATTTCGAAATCAGATCTGTCAATGGCTCAAGGGCGAAATTCTGTACAATTCCCTACACCTTTATCTAACCCAACTATCTCTTCACAATCTGATGTTTCAGGTGATTTGGAAAATCTTTTTAGATTAAGAGTAGAGTACCATAATCACCCTCTCGTTGGTTTTCTGAACATAAATAGTCTAAGATACAAGATCGTCGACCTTAGGATTATTGTTGAAAAGTTCTTGCCTGATATTCTCGTTATCGAGGAGACGAAACTTAACTCTGAATTCAATAATAACGCTTTTTTGATGAATAACTACCAAACACCCATGCGTCGCGATAGGAATGAGTTTGGCGGTGGCCTCATGCAATATGTTCGTAAGGGTGTTGTTTGCAATCGTGCCCCTTCGTTTGAAGTCTCAAATCTTGAACTAATCTGTTCTGAACTGACAGTTAATAAGAAAAAATGGATTATCTATAGCATTTATCGACCCCCTGAACCCAGAGATTTAGATTCGTTTTTCTCTGCACTTTCCATGTCCTTGAATTCAGCTTTAGACAAATATGACAATGTGATATTGATGGGAGATATCAACATTAATACGCTCGACAAAGAAAACGGTGCATATCAGAAGCTTGCAAACTTTTGCGACGTTTTCGGGCTCTCCAACTTAGTGACTTCCAAAACCTGTTTTACCAAAAACAGCAGCTCTTCGATTGACGTTATTCTCACTAATCGAGTGAGAATTTTCCAGAAAACCTCAGTTTTTGAGACCGGTCTTAGCGACTATCATGGTCTTGTTGTTACAATTCTTAAATCACATATCCCTCGTCTTAAACCCAAGGTGATAAATTATCGAAACTATAAAAATTTCGACCCAGTTAAGTTTCGTGCAGATGTTCGTAGAACTAATTTTGATGCCTTGGAGGACCCCAATGATTGTTATAATAATCTTACCCACAGCTTCCGAAATCTAGTGGACAAACACGCTCCCCTAAAGACTACGTTTGTGTGAGGAAATAGTGCACCTTTTGTGACTCGTGAACTAAAAAAGGCAATCTACAGCAGAACGAGGCTAAAAAATAGATTCAACAAAAATCGTACCAATCAAAACGAAACAAACTATAAAAAGCAGCGCAACAAGTATGTTTCCTTTCGGAAGAAAGCAATTAAACAACATTTCAAAAAAGCAATTGCAGATGGTATAATTTCTAATAAAAAATTTTGGAATTTGGTTAAACCTTTTTTGTTTAATAAAGGAGGCTTGGTCAGTGATGATATTTCCTTGGTACATAACGACAAAATTGTAACTGATGACTATGAATTGACTGAGATCTTCAATGATCATTATATTAATATAGTCGAGAAAACAAGTGGACAAAAACTTTGTAACATTGCTGAGACAGTTGAAAATGATGATGATTGACAACTCGTTAGGCTTATTCTCGAAAAGTATAAAGACCACCCTAGTGTTCATGCCATAACCCTATCAAGCTTAGGGGGGCAAATTTGGCCCCCCCCTAGCAGCTTTTCTGCTGAATATCCGTCCTAACTGCACTTACCACTCTGTAACTTTCTGACTTTTACTTTTTATCTTTCTTACACCCAAAAATACATTTTTTAGAAAACTGAAATTCATTCCAGGGGGTAAACAAAATTCATTTTCAAAAGAAGTCAACCGCAAATTTTGAATAAACCCTCATAAAATCTACCGAATATAACCTATTCTAGATGCTCTATCGAACTGACTACTTATTTTTAAATTTGGACGAGTAAATCGCCGTATTTTTGCAATGCGCATGCGCACATT
>REGM01000494.1:101041-131224 GCA_004194415.1 Aurelia aurita
CTCATTGACCCCGATAAGCGCCATATGGCGCCCCTTTGCTCTTGCCTCGAATCCCTGTAAGCGCCGTATGGCGCTCCCAGTGATCAAGCCTCGTTTCCCTGCAAGCGCCATATGGCGCAACAAAAGCATGCCACAGAGATGATGTAATCTTTACTCCTGTGGGCCCCTTTTGTCTCTAAGACAAAGACCTTTAGATAGCTCATGAAACAAGCTTTGTTTTGATAGAAAGATGTATAGGGGTTGCCATAGTAAAATGTCGAGATAATCCCGTTCAAACTGTAAACAACATATTTGCGCACAAGCACTTTGATGTTGAACAAATTACGAAATGTCTGTGAATGTTATCAACGATTTTGGGGATTCACGAACGAGGAACTCGGAGCTAATTCTGATATCGATGTAGATGAAGTTTCTGGTGATGAAGATAGACTTACAGATGACAAATCTAACTGAGACAGCGAAGAGGAAGGATTAGACAAAGTGAGTCGCGCGTGAAATGCAAAGGATGCAGCAATGGCCTAGGCAGTTTCGTAAACCTTTGCACGGGGTGCTTCGGAGAGTTTCATAAGAGAAAAGACGATTGATAAACTGAAATACGTTAAAATAACATTGCTATGAAATATTAAACATTGTATGTAGTAGAAACTTACCTCTTTTTGTAGGAATTTTGCGTTTCAGGGTCTGGAACTTTTAATTTTTAACCTTGCATGACAAAATTTTGAAGTTTTAACCCAATAATCATGTTGTGTTACATTTGACGAATCTAACGATATTTTTCTCCGAAACTGTAATCTTTTTTCTACATTTTCTCTCTGGAAACTTTTTCGACAGGGTTTACCAGTTTTTAGTGAAAATTGTTAAAAAACGGTCACTATTTGCTTCCTCTTGTTAGCTCTTTTGTGCTCGGGAAGCGGAGTCATTATTCAACACAACGGTGTCGGGATAAGAATACTGCAGTGCGATTGCGCCTTCGGGGTCAATGAGTTAACACTTTATGATTTTGAGAATGTAACATTGTGACGTCATGTGCAGGTCACATGACATATCTAAAAATAGATTCCATTTTTGGGTTCATTTCATGATGTACTATACACATGCCAAGTTTCATAGCTCTATGTTGTACAGAACAGAAATAAAATAGGGGGGCCGAATCAGAACCCCCCCCCTAGTCTTCCTAGATCATGAAATACCCTAGGCTTGATAGGGTTAAGGGAAGGTAATGACAGCTCAAATTCTTTCTCATTTCTTGAAGTGCAACATCACGAGGTCTGGAATTTACTTAGATCCTTGGACGAAAAAAAATCTACCGGTGAAGATCAAATGCCACCAAAATTAGTGTCTTTGGCTGTGGCTGAGCTTACCGTTCCCCTAACCCATGCTATAAACAGCTGTTTACAAAACCACAGGTTTCCAGATAAAGGAAAGCGTGCAGCAGTATGCCCTTTGGATAAGGGTGAAACAAATCGCACAGTTGAAAAAAATTTCCGCCGCATCAGTGTTCTAAATTCATTCTCTAAAATCTATGAAAAAATTATGAAACAGCAATTAGTTCTCCATCTTGATACTACTCTCTCGATTTCCATAGGTGCATATAGAAAAGCATACGGTACGCAATACGTTTTGATAAGACTCATTGAAGACTGGAAGGCCAAACTTGACAATAATTATATTGTAGGTGCCGTACTGATGGACTTGTCAAAAGCATTTGATTGTATCCCACATGATCTCCTGATCGCAAAGCTAAATGCTTATGGCATAGATGAAAATGGCATAGATGAAAATGCTTTAGTACTAATCTATTCCTATCTTAAACGGCGTGAGCAATCCGTAAGAATAAACAATACATACAGTTCCTTTCAAACAATCTTATCTGGTGTCCCCCAAGGCATGTATAAGGGATGTAGGTTGATGGACGTGGAGGTAAGGGTGTGGGTGGTCTGGGTGCTGTATATGAAGGAGTGGCTTTGTGTGTTAATTGGGGGATTTACCTTGCGACATGTGGAGGTAAGGGTGTGGGTGGTCTCGGTGCTGTATATGAAGGAGTGGCTTGGTGTGTTGATTGGGCGATGTACGTTGAGGGATGTGCAGGTAAGGGTGTCGGTGGTCTGGGCTGGGGATTGGATGCAGCAATGAAAGCTGCAAGAGCATCATCGTCTTCCTCCACTTGTCTGTGGTCGTACGGCTGTTGAGGGATGTACTGTTGTGCGGGTTGGAGGTTGCTGCCTGCCCGCTTGACGTAGTGGGGTTGTGGTTGTGCTGCTGGGAATGGCCTTGGCTGTGGAGGTGGTGGCGCTGCTGGTGCTGCTCCGTGGTGTCTTGGTGGTGAAGCTGGGATTCCCTGTAATGCCGCAACTAGGTGTGCAACATCTTGCAGATCATGTTGTTGGCCTTGGCCATGTCTCCCAATATGTAACAGGGGCAAGATGTGTAGGATGTTTTTCGATGTCTGGAATGGTGGATCTGGATTGGGGGCAAATGTGAGATTATTGGCATGCGTTGTTGGGTTGCAAAACAGCCGATTTGCAACCATGTAATGTATGCGCATGGAAAACAGGGCACCTCCTACTTCAATGGCCTGCAGCATCTGCTCCTTCATGTGCGAAGTCGGATTGATAATCGCTAGAGCAGCAGCACGTTTATCGGCTTCCGTATTTGGGCCCTCATAGTCCCGATGGAACTTCTTTAAGAGGGTTGCCAGTGGCTCGACAGCATGAGTGAACTGTGCGAGCTTTCCTTCATCGATAAACATGCCACCATTTTGCAGCAATGTCATGTTCTCATTGAGCGTCGCACCAAGTTCACTCATAGCTGTTTTTGGCCGTCGTAGCCACTCGCAACCCTCTGGCCTTAATATGTCAAAGACAGGAAATTCTTCGGGAAATGGTTGAAGTATTGAACTCCGGGGGTTTTCTTTGTAGTGTAACGATTCATCTAAAGGACGGAATATGGAGGAATTTTACGATATTAGTAATTTCAGAAGAAGAATCTGCTGTAGCAGGTATATTATGAAACAGAAACTGAACAATAAATGGCCACTCTTAGTTAGGATCTCTCCTGTTAAGCCTCCTTACTGCGTCAAAGTGGTGGATTCAAAATGTAGCTAAATTCTTTTATAAAAAACTTGGATCATCCCACAGTACTAAAAGTTTCTTAATTTTACATGCAAATTTAAGCTTTTAAGTACTAAAAGTTTCTTAGTTTGTTTCTTATTTTTGGCTGCATGGATTAGGATGTAGTTTCTACCACTGACACGTATTTGTTTTTTGACACAAAGCACAATGTTTAGAAAGAAAAATAGTGGTATTTAGCTGAAAACATAAAATCATTGTGAATATTACTCAAGGATAAAGGTTCAACAGCAATTTCCCCTTGATTTTCTTGGATTTAGCTTTTAAAAGCTTCTTAGCGCTTCTCAAACATAGCACTAGGGTTTCTTAATTTGTTGGCGGTCCTCTAGTACCAGTTTCTTGTAAACCAGTTTCTTACATAAAAAACATGTACAGTGTGAAAAATATTGAATAATGATGTAAGGGGATGTCCGCATGTGAGGGGATCCCCCTCTTAAAGTACGAATTCCTTGTATGCACTTCCATGGCAACTATTCATGTTTGTATTGGCATTAATACTCTTTGCAATTTGTTACTCTCACCAAAAAAATCTTTTCATAGAGCAGGCACTCAAGTATTTTTGACGATTTCTCAATGTAATTTTCTTTTTTGTGACCTTTGTGACGATCCTTTCATTTTCTAAATCCCACACACAAATGTAACTGTTCAGATTTTAAGCGCTGAAATTTCTCCTATCACAATGGTGTTACTTGATGAATCACAGTTAAGGATTAGATGCCACAGCAGGAAAACTCATGGAAACTGCAGATGGTCGCTTTGTTCTGTACAAACGGCTCCTTGCCCGATACAATAACCGTTTGAATATGACCACGGGACCTGCCTTCAAATAGACCTGTAGACCTGCATTTTATGGGACCTGCATAATTCATTTTACAGTAGCCGCTTGGCTGCACAGCCTTTTGCCCATTCCCAAGCTATTTGTCGATTTTTTTACAGCTGGTTGTCTAGTTGCCATTTGAGGAGGACCTGTAAAAAAGTTGCAAGCAACCTCACACAGATTATCTTTTCAGTTTTATGGCACGCGTGTATCGGAGGAGATTCCCATCCTGTAGCAAATACCAACAGCGCTTTAATTCTGGATTCGTCATCTTCTTCTCCAACTGGCTTTTCACCATCCTCTACAAATTCCATAAACCACTCCAGCGCCTGAGTTTCAGAGAAACATGTCTGTTTGGTATCCTGCAACAGATTGTTGAACTCTTCTGGTCCAAAGTTTCTATCTTTGGGCAGAAAGATCTCTTTGAATAGAGTTGAATGCTTAACCATGAAAGGGAGAAAACCCAGGATTTCTAGGCCCTGTTTTATCTCCTTGATTAATTCACTTCTCAATCGTATAATTTAATTACATATTACCAGTGAAGGGTCCAGGAAAGGGGGTCCTCACTTTGTCCCTCAAACTTCTGCATTACTCGATCAGTAAGTAGATTGGCTGTCATCTGTTTATTCTTGCCTCCATTTATTCGTTTTGCAGATTGAGGGGGGTCCTTCTGCAAAACGAAGATGTGCTCTAAATGGCAATCGTGCGGTCCGTGGGGTGTAATATCTGTCTCCTTAAGTCTATTTGAAGAAACACAACAACTGTTTAACATCTCGATTGACTTTATCTATTTTCATTGCATTTTGGAGACAGTCTTCGTTTTGCACACTGAGGGGGTCATTCTGCCAAACGAAGACGTGCTCTAAATAACAATTGTGCGGTGCGGTCCGTGCAATGTAATATCTGTCTCATTAATGCCATGTCCACACGTATCCGGATATTTTTGAAAACTCATCTTTTTTATCCGTATTAAAAAAAGATCCGCGTCCACACGAGAAGCGTTTTCAAAAATATCCCCGTCCACACGAAAACACTGTGATATTCGAAAACAACCAATGTCGGCCATAGCATGCGTAGAGTAACAAAATGCTCCCAAAAATCTTTGCTCATGCTTCGAAAAGTGGCGCCATCTCCTTAGCCACAACAACAACTGATGAGGTTTGTTTATTGAAATTACTTTGGCCTTGCTTTGAAGTCAAGAAGTCCAAATTTGAAATAGATAGATGCCCTATCATGTCGAAAACGGTGAGTAAAATGAAGAAGACAGATGAAAAAGGCAAAGGCAAATTTTTCGTGTGGACGGACGATCAAGTTGAAATGCTGCTGAACGTTGTTAATGAATATAAAGTTGAGAAGGCAATGGAGATATGGTGGCTTATATCGCCTTTGAGAAAGCTGTGGTAGGCTAGTAATAAGCATAGAACGTAGCAAATTCTCACACGTTATTGGTGCGGATGTTAACCCTATCCAGACTAGGGGGGGGGCACAAAGTGCCCCCCCCCCCCTAGTGAATTTTTCCACACAGCTCCTTGAGTTCTTCTACGATAACCAAGTTTTTTTGTGACTTTTAGTTTCTATTTAGGATACATCATTTCATGTCAATTTCAAAATTTTTGACACATGTTCAGGGGGTCAACACATAATGTTAAATTGAGTGCTCAGCAAAATNCCACTAGTGAATTTTTCCACACAGCTCCTTGAGTTCTTCTACGATAACCAAGTTTTTTTGTGACTTTTAGTTTCTATTTAGGATACATTATTTTATGTCTATTTCAAAATTTTCGACATATGTTCAGGGGGTCCACACATAATTTTTAATTGAGTGCTCAGCAAAATAAATACCTGTTCAGCCATAACTTTTGAACCACCTGTTCTATAATAACGAAACAAATATGGCTGATCTCCTCTTGAGAAGGGCTTTTATTTGATATATAGTTTGTTGATTTTTGATGACGTCATCAATAATTCGTTGCTGCGCATGCGTACTTGCGAAAAACCATGTTAAGCTTCATTTTTAGAAAAATTAACAATGTCATAGGATGTAGCAGGTTTTTTATGTACATCTAGCATTTTTTGCGATTTTTTAGACCCATTTTTAACCAATTTTAGGCAAAAAGTCCTTTTTATTGTGAGCAAAATAAATAAATGCTGACATCAGCAAAAATATTAATGATACTAAGCAAAAATTTTAAAATAAGAATATTAAGGATATAATCTTTGTATGTTTCAAATCTTATATCAATATATTTAATTTATTTCGAGATACAACACCTCAAAGTCCGAGTAGTTTTGCCATTTTTTACACTCATTTAGCAACATTTGCTGACGTCAGCACTTACCCATGTGACATAAACAAAAACAAATGACGTCATCTTGTTTGCGATATCTTGTTTGTTACTTGTGCCAAGTTTAAAGTCTCTAGCACGTATAGTTTTGAGAATAAAGAGGGGGGGACACAATGTGCCCCCCCCCTAGTCTCCCCAGAGTTTCAAAAAGCCTAGTCTGGATAGGGTTAAACAGGACAATATGCAGCTCTAAACAGGCAATCAAACTTGGCAATAAACTAAACAGCATTGCAGCAAAATCGTCCGCCATATTGGATGAAATGTGGAGTAGAGGCTGTGACGTCAGCGTTTTCGGAAAGCTCCGTTTTCACCCGTCCACACGACAACAGGAAAACGGCGTTTTCAAAAATACCCACTCTGGAGAGCGTTTTCGAAAAAGCTTCGTTTTCCGTGACCAAAAACGCCGTCTTCGCGTGGACGGGAGCCCAAAACGGATAAAAAAATATTCGTTTTCAAAAATATCCCGATACGTGTGGACGTGGCCTAAGTCTACTTGACGAAACACAACAACTGTTTAACATCTCGATTGACTTTATCCACTTTCATTGCATTTTGGAGACAGTCTTCGTTTTGCAGACTGAGGGGGTTCCTTCTGCAAAACGAAGACCGACGGTGGAAGACTCTGTCTTTGTCTTCTATCTTTGGTCTTCGTTTTATAAACACCCCGCAAAGATGTGTAATATGGGACCCACACCTGCACCCAAGGTGGCATCCCTAAAAGAAAAATATGCAAGAAAACAAAATGCATGGAAATAATAGACTTAAATGTAGCTCAATCTGCAGCCTCACAGTTGTGTCCAGAGGTTCAAAATGATCCTGACGACCCTGAAGACGTAGAGTCAATCAGTGCGACCCTGGCAGACATCACTGTTTTTGAGCCCGTGGAGTTCATAGAACCACTGGAATTGGAGTGCACTGAATCACTTGAAGCTAATATGGCTTTAGACGTCTTTGAGAAGGAATCATCTGAAATAAGCTAAAATGTCAAAGTACACTTCTGTCTTTTAGGAAAAAGGAAGAGCTAGAAGATGAAAAAGAAGTGAGGTTAAGTCAGGTGATGCAGTCAGTTGAAAAACTTAGCTTAAAAGTCGAAGGGATAGCAACAAAGCATGCACCTCTTCAGCAGCTGGCTCTTGAGGATTCTAACCCTTTTGATACGAAGATCGCTATTACCTCATTAATACAGCCATTTCAGTTATATATCGTTGCAGTATATCGATCACGATCAAAACTTCCCATTACATGATATATCAAAGCATTAAAACTTGTTCATTCAATGATTCTAAAAGACTATCATGCACCAGTGGTGTTCATTGGAGATTTCAATGTGGACTTATTGGAACCATCAAGTAATAATAACAAGCTCACTCGTTAAATGATCCAGCAAAAAGGCTATTCACAGTCAGTCAACGAACATACCACTGATTATCAGTCATTAATCGATCATATATACACGAATGTGCCACAATTAGTCATCACATCTGGTGTCTTAGAGTCATACTACAGTGATCACAAGCCGATATTCATATGTTTACGAATGTGAGTATCCTCATTGATTCTCATTGATTCATCATTGGCCGCATGGCACACCTTCGGGTGGAACACATTAAATGATGTAAAATCCTGTCTTTCAAACCCTTTAGGTGGTATTGATGCCATTTGGCATCATTGACTTTAGGCTACCATATTGTCTTTGCCTTGTAATATCAAATTGTGGGTGCTATGTGACCATGGCATACAAGAAGTACTAAAAAGGGGTCAAAGTTTACTTTTGCAGATAAACATAAAATTTTGGTAATGGTGGATGTTGGTGAATTTTTCTGAGGTGAGTTTTTTTGAAAACCTTCTCCACAACTTTTGTTTATAATGCAAAATTTCAAAAAGATTTTAGTGGAAGTCAATTCGTATTTGATTAGTAATGCTTGTACTGTATGTTTGCCACCATTTCGCTCTGTGGCCTATGTTTCGAAATCTCCCAAATATTTTTCAAAAGAGCAATGATGCCAAATGGCATCTTTGCCAAGAAGTGTCTACAAAAGTTAAAATTTTTCACAATATAAAAACATTCTTATTGCAAAATTGGCTATGATTTTCTTCACACATCATTTGTCGATTTCCCGTACCATTATAATTATTCAATTATTCAATTATTCAATTATTTAATTATTTAATTATTTAATTATTTAATTATTTAATTATTTAATTATTTAATTATTTCATTGATATCTTGTGCTCCTTCCGAGTGTCCCAAAATAAAGTATCGGCGTTTGCCGAACCGTACAGTCATGAATTATGAACCGATTTGATGGAATTGCGTATCATGTTGAAGCAAAAAGGCTAACTTAGATATCGAAATTTAATTCACTAAATACCTTTTATTCCTATAAATATAATTTCCCCTGTCATGACTATGTTGTTATGATTTCAAGGCAGTAAAATCAACCAATTAATAACAGAGAGAAGGGATTTGCATGTGGTATCCATATAAATGAATTGTCAGTAATTGATCATATATAAACATTTATTATTCAGAAAATATGAACAGAAAGAAGCGATTCGAGATAACTGATGCTCTGAAACTCCTAACTGCTGGTGATTAGTCAGATGTATCCCATTTCAGTAATGATGAATAATCAGAAATTGTGAGTGAAGCACAGGGTGTTGCTGATTTTTTTGAAGACAAATCTAATGAAGACTCGGACATTGACGAATTCAATGTCAATGATGATGAAGTTGATGTTGTGGAGGATGATAGTGAAAAGCTCTTTGAAAATATGTCTGACGTTGAAGATGATATTTCTGCTGATGCATCATCTGCAAATCAGAAAACACCAACACCAAAAAAGAACACATTTCGATGAAGGAACAAAGATGCACCGGTCATTGACAATTCATTCAGTGGTAAATTTTCAGATCCTCCAAAACGAGAACTGACACCTCTTCAGTACTTCAAGCTATTTTTCACTGATGAAGCTATTGCTCTGACGACTCAACAGACCAATCTGTACAGTGTACAGAAAAGTTGCAAAAATGTTTCTGTTGATGAAAATGAAATTGCAACATTCAAAGGAATGAATATGCTCATGGGTGTTGTAAAACTGCCTTCCTATAAAAATTACTGGTCTCAGAAATTGAGACACCCATTGATTGCAGATGCCATGCCGATCAAGCGTTTTGAGAAGATAAAATGGTACCTGCACTTTACTGAAAATGACAACATCAACAACAAGACAGAAAAACTCGGGAAGATTAAGCCAATTGTCAACTTAGTTCGAAATGAATGCATACAAGTAGAGCCAGAAGAATCTCATGCGATTGATGCGCAGATAATCCCATCAAACACAAAGTTTTCGAAGATTTGCCAGTAGAATCCAAAGAAACCAAGAAAATGGGGATTCAAAAATCTGGTGCATGCTGGCTCATCAGGAATGATGTAGGATTTTTACAGTTATGCAGGAAAGGAAAATGAGGAAGAGATAAATGCCCAATATAAACATCTCCAAAAAAGTGCACAGATAGTGGCAAGATTGTGCAAAGAGCTCCCATGTCATCAAAACCATAAAGTCTTCTTTGACAACTGATTTACAACATTGGATTTGATGCTATACGTGCAGAAACAAGGTTATTTTTCTGTGGGGACAGTGAGATCAAATCGCATACAAGGATGCCCACTTACTCCTAATAAGGAACTAGAAAAGGAAGGAAGANGAAATTGCAACATTCAAAGGAATGAATATGCTCATGGGTGTTGTAAAACTGCCTTCCTATAAAAATTACTGGTCTCAGAAATTGAGACACCCATTGATTGCAGATGCCATGCCGATCAAGCGTTTTGAGAAGATAAAATGGTACCTGCACTTTACTGAAAATGACAACATCAACAACAAGACAGAAAAACTCGGGAAGATTAAGCCAATTGTCAACTTAGTTCGAAATGAATGCATACAAGTAGAGCCAGAAGAATCTCATGCGATTGATGCGCAGATAATCCCATCAAACACAAAGTTTTCGAAGATTTGCCAGTAGAATCCAAAGAAACCAAGAAAATGGGGATTCAAAAATCTGGTGCATGCTGGCTCATCAGGAATGATGTAGGATTTTTACAGTTATGCAGGAAAGGAAAATGAGGAAGAGATAAATGCCCAATATAAACATCTCCAAAAAAGTGCACAGATAGTGGCAAGATTGTGCAAAGAGCTCCCATGTCATCAAAACCATAAAGTCTTCTTTGACAACTGATTTACAACATTGGATTTGATGCTATACGTGCAGAAACAAGGTTATTTTTCTGTGGGGACAGTGAGATCAAATCGCATACAAGGATGCCCACTTACTCCTAATAAGGAACTAGAAAAGGAAGGAAGAGGAAGCTATGCTTACAAGGTTGACAACAACTCAAGGATCATCATAGCGAAATGGGTTGACAACAGCACAGTTCTACTGCTTTCGAATTATGTTGGATTGATGCCTTTCGAAGGCATCGACCGATGGTGCAAGAAAGAAAGTGCGCGGAAAGCAGTTATATTCCCCTAAATTGCTATTGTGTATAATAAATCCATGGGAGGTGTTGACTTAGCTGATATGCTCATTCCCTTGTATCGCATTGAAGTAAAAACAATGCGGTGGTATGTAAAGATATTTTGGCATCTTGTTGATATTGCAAAAGTCAATGCTTGGTTATTATACCGTAGGCATTATGAGCAAGCCGGAAAGCCGAAACAGGATGAAAAGTTTGTTGAAATTTACAACCGACATAGCCGATGCACTGATGCATGCTAACAAGTTGCCACATCCAGGTCCAGGGAGACCTGGAAAGAGACCAAGCACAGACAACACACGTCCAGGAGGGTAAAAAGCTCATGTACCCACAACCATAGCAGATGTAAGATATGACCAGGTGGCTCATTGGCATAAACCTTCATCTGACAAAAAACGATGCCGATTATGCCATTCTTACTCCCGTACTACATGCGAGAAGTGCAAAGTTTCTCTTTGCTTAGGGTGGTTCCAGTTAACATCCGTACCCCCCCCCCTATGGAAGAACCTTCAACAATGACAACACCTCGGATTTTTTATGGTAAAATCTACTAAGGCCCCGGATTTTTATCACAACACAATTAAGAGATCGGATCTTTTACCAGCACACCCCTGGATTTGCATGAACTTTGTACGTTCTTGCATACCCTGTCCTCCTATGGAAGAGCCTTCAAAAATGAAAAGACCCCAGATTTTTTATGGTAAAATCTATTAAGGCCCCGGATTTGTTTTGAAGGCCTTTCATGAGATCCGCATTTCTCGATGGCACATCCTATGGAATATCATGATACCAAGGCGCAACTCCGGATTTTCCATAAACTTTAAATTTCTTCCTAATTGTATTCTAAAAGAAAATTCAGAAATACAGATGATCCATTGTGGTGTTAAATGCTTTGCATCTCTGCTTGCATTGCCTCATAAGTCATAACAGCAGACAAAGTAAATCGAGCGGTGCATTTTGGTAATCTACAGTGATAAAACTCGAAAACTAAATGTAGTTGTAAAACTAACAAATGGGTAACATGGGATATTAATTCCCCTTTTCGACTAAGAACTAGAAGGCCATAAACAATATAGGGTACAAAGTAACTACATGCTCCAATACTGACCTGTACAATTGTTTTCTAGCATGTCCTTTTTCTAAAAAAAAGGGTGCGATAACTTTCCAATTGTACGATATGAACTACTCCTAAACAGTCATGATGCTTACAGAGACAAACAATAGACCTTTTTCACAATTAAAACTGATTTGAGGCAAACGACGAACAAACCCTGCATTCCTAACATAGCAAGAAAGACACTAAGACAACTCAACTTTGGTGCTCCACAGAGGCCAAAATCTGTTGGTGCCTTTACCAAGAAAGGGATTCTCTTCAGAAATTCATCATAATCTTTCATCTTGTTATCCATATCACAAGCAACAGTGAATAGAAAGGTTGTTTCAAATAGACTATTTCTAAATCTTACAAAAAAAAATTGTGCAATAGATCGCTCAACCAATTATATCATTACTCTTTCAATAGGGTTTGACCATTTGCCTATTGTTAGCGCTTGATTGATTGATTATACAAATCCAAGGAAGATTTGCAATGCTGCCTCAGTGCAGATTCAATGATAGAAGGATTCCTGGCTTCTGCTAACTGACCTCCAAGAACAGTGGCACAACAAAATTTATGTATAATACTGAATTAAAAACAGTAGGATTTTTTAATACTGCTAAAGGACCTTTACCAACCTTTACTCAACAAACAGTGGCACAACAAAATCTAGGTAAAATACTGAATTAAAAATAGGAGGATTTTCGAATACTGCCAACTGACCTCCACGAACAGCAGCAAAGTTCAAGTTTTATGGAATTATGTGAATGCACATGCCTGTCCATCGACCATCGTCCATCGACCGTAATTTCACCGCAATAATATCGCTATTGCAAAGGAAAACAACAACAGTTTTGCAATCACTTATAGCAATCAAAAATCACTCAAATGAGAAAAACTCAGTTTTACAGAAAAACTATTTCAGAACAACTAAGTTTTCTTCAAAAATTGCACTTCATCAGAAGAACTTGTTGCAAAAAAAGACAACAAAAAAGAGTCCAGTCTTAATTCTTTTGACGCTCTGAAGAATTCTTGTTGTACTTTTAACAAATGAAGTCAAACCAATCTGAAAGAGATTGTCATCTTAGCAGAACTTTTCCTACATAACTAAGGCTGTTTGCATTGCAAAATGTCTAATCGATAACATGTAACCTTAGACTGGCTGTTTTTTTCTCAAATAGACGGGAAAATAGTCTATGAACTTACCTGAAAACCTGAAAACTTACCTGAAAAGCTGGGTTTTTCTGTAAGAAATGTTTCATTGTTTCTTCAGATAAAAACTGTATTGAGAGAAAGTGTTTTTGGTGTTATTTTGGTGACTTTTGCTTGCCATAAATTATTCATGATCATTTGATGGATAGGTTCAGATCGATTCAATTTCAGATCCAGATCGATTTGGTAATTGGTTTGATAGGGCCAGAACGATTCACTTTCAAGTGAGATCAGCAGCCTGCCAATCATATTGGAGATTGAATCACTTCAAAGTTTCCTGCAGAGATCATTGGCATCAGCTCTATGTCGACAACAGACCTTGGGTACCTGTTGAATACAATGTTTACCAAATCATCATCTGGTTCGTAGCCCTGCACTTCACCTTTCGTCCAACCTACGG
This sequence comes from Aurelia aurita, assembly GCA_004194415.1. Lineage (NCBI taxonomy): Eukaryota > Metazoa > Cnidaria > Scyphozoa > Semaeostomeae > Ulmaridae > Aurelia > Aurelia aurita. The sequence goes on from REGM01000494.1 coordinate 114,577, forward strand.
AAATAAATATTTTGTCACAAGTCGATAAATATATATACGTGTGTATATTACGATGCCTAAGAAAATTTACATTATGAAATAAATAGTAAATAGTTACTAAATCGAGAACTGGGAAAATTCCTTTCACAACCATGTTTCAAGTTAGAGCGACTCTTCCATTCGTGTTTGTATACTAGCAATGACAATAGTCAGGGAGTGCTGGGTATTGGATTTGACCAGGAAATTGTTTGTCAAAATGTTTATGAGTTTAAAGCAACTTGTGCAGGTAAGGCTTTCATGTGAGAATTTTCTAAAGTCCTTGATCATACTCCAAAAATGTTTACAGTTGCGTGAAAATTTGGAAGGTAAATTGCCTTTCAAGTAAGTCAGTTGACCATGCACATAATGCATAATGCTGCACATAATGCTGTTGATGAGACTCTTCAAATCTAACAAAAGTTTGGAAGATGATACTTCATAATCCATACAGCTACTACTAGAACCATGCTTTGTGTATAAAGGATTCCATTGTCCATAGACTCTCAGTAATTATGGCAGTGTTTTATGCGATATGCAACATGTCCTCAAATGCGATATGGATCTTGAAAAAGAATTTGAAAAAATTTGTGTAATCTTGCACCCGTTGAATCTTAGCGATGATATAACTTTTCAAGGTGTGTTCATCCGATACATATCTTGAAGTAGTTTACCCCATTATCCTTCTGCGAATTTCAAGGCCTTGTATCGCTCAAGTTCTTTTCCCATTACCGCATCAGGACAATGTACTAAAGTATTAATTTCTCACCATTTGACAGATTGAACTTCCTTGAAATACTGATGCTGATATTTACACGTACTCTTGATCCAACCTCAATTGCTAATACTTTGTTGTCCTCGTCAAGTGAATTGCCTGCAATAGATGTATCAAACAGCTGTTGATACTCTGCACAAGAACATATCTGCTGTTTAAGCTAGCTGAAGTTCTTCAATGCATTTTAGGAAACAAATTTCTGACTTTTCTAGATCAAGTCTCACAAATGCAGATTTTTATTCCAAAGATTTCCATTTGCATATTCGTATTTCGTTCCACATATGTTAAGTGACAATTCGGTTACTTTGTTGCAATTTCACGGATCCATATATCAACAAGAACAATCCTGAAAAAAGTATCAAAGAAATAGTGATACCAAACTTACCCTTTGAAATCCTTAATCGATCTTGTTCAAGTGCTTCTCGGACTTTCAGTGTGTACAAAGAGCCTTCCTCGCTGTTGTACTCGATCATTATCTCTCCTCTGCGTAGATCCAGGTCTTTCACGACATCTGCGTACCAACCTGCAAGGGAACTCTATTTTCTCATTTCTTGATTCAGAACAATTGCGCCTCAGCTGAAAACATGCAGGCTTGGGTGATTTTTTTGAAAGTTATCTGGAAAATGACCTGAAATAGAAATTTTGGTAACTCTAGAAAGCATCAAAGAAAGTATTTCTATGCTGCAAAAGAATAAATACATTTTTAATAGGCAATTTTTACTCTGCAGTAAGATATCAAATTATATTACATTCCAATCTAGCATTTTGTCCTCCTGTGTCCATTTTACAAGAACACGTAAACCATGATGCATGAATAGGGCAACGTTTAGTGCGGGCGTAACTCCTTCGGCCATAATTGACTTGAGTAGATCTTCAAGAGGACGCAGAATGGCTGTTGAGGTGTTCAAACCATCTCCCGGTGGGACCTCAACCAATGCTTTTTTGCTGGATGATGTCTGATCCTTTCCACTTTTCCGTTTTGATTTGAATGCTCGTTTTCGAATTATTTGTCGAGCTGATGACAGATAAACCTCTCGTTCCTTAAAGCCAAGATTGTGCATTATGCACACCTGATCGAGAAGAATACTGGCCTCCTTTTTCTTGATTAAATGCAGTGTGCCAGTTCTAAGAGCAAACACTCTGAGGGCCAGGACTTCCTTGTTTTCAATGGGTGGCTCTCCATGGAAATCTAGAAACAACCTTAGTTGGTCTACTGTCAACTTCATCAATCCAGTCACCGTCTTTGGTAACAAGCTGACATTGACATCATAGCGCACTTCTTCATTGTCTCCAATGTCAGTTGCCTGTGCAATTCGATCCATCAGATCTACTTTGGTGCGGTGATAAGGTAATCCCAATTCTTTACATTTTTCGAGAATATCGTTTTTGCTGCTTGACTTAAATAAATTGCTGTTTGCCCATTGGTCTTTCTTTTCAGCTTGTGCGATGGTTTTGTCAGATTTTTGCTTCATCTCCTTTAAAAACTCATGAGCGTCGTTAGGCGAAGTCCACGCGAGAAATGCAAAAGATGACATGAGGGTTTCTTGAACCTCTTTCAGTAGCAGGAAAACCAGTTTTAATAATATGGATGGAAGATATAGCTCAGTTGTTTCATCCCACGGACCACTTGGCAGCTGTAGACGACTTTCATATGAGAGGTAATGCAGTTCACCACCAGTGAACACCCATCGGACGATGTCAGGTACAGGATGTCTATTAAAGATGTCTACTGTCTGAAGTACCTCATGGTTATATACCGTTGCCGTGTATTTATCGCACCAGCTAGTACGTTGCTCACAGGCTGAGTTATTTATCACAGCATAATCAGCGCTAGAGCCCCATCGCCCTTTTCCGATCACAGGCTGCTGTGAGCACTTTCGTGTACAATCGTGCGATGTTTGTTTACAAGGAGACTGGGTATTCCAATTAAAAAAGCGCGTAAAAAAGTACTTTGCTGACACCATGAGCTTCATATTCAGACATGATGTTTGCTTTTTTCTGGCATGTGAATCCAACGATATGAGAAGTTGAAAAAGGCCTACCACTGATGGAATCATAAGTAGTCGCCATTTTTCCCTTTGTGTTTCCTTGTAGCAATTATATCTTCTCTTGTTTCTCAACTACTGTTCACCAGAACCGCAGTCAAAACATTTCAACCTTTACTCCAACTCTCTAAACGGATATTTACAAAAGAATCTCGATCATAATATCTCCGGCTTCCCAGCCGGGGGTAAATTTCTAACTGCTACAAATCGCCCTTTTCCGATCACAAGGTTTGGCTTCGAATCCTGTGAATGGTTGCAAGTGAATGGATTCTCTTTCAATGAAGAGACGGGGTGGAAGGTCAAATAAACAAAGAAACCTCACCAGGGTGCTCCGTTGATTTTGGATGTGCATGAGGTAGCGTCTGAATTAATGCTAGGGGGCAGTCGAGATGTCGGAGATTGCCGGAATGCAGTTGTGGGGGTGTCTGGGGTTCCTTTTGGGCTGTTGGGTTGAGCGAGGGATGCGTCAGCCATTAGTGTGGCCTTTTTAGAGATTTTACGCCTATCCTAATATTACCCCTGTGTAGCGTCCTTCCTTCGGCTTATCTCTCTTGCGTTCCTCTGTTTTTGTTTTGTTTGTTTTGTGTTTTTCGTTTCNCCTAAAAAGCGCGCGCTATTTCCATTTAGTGGGCCTAAACATGAACGAGGACATTGACAACATCGAAGGGGCACTTGTTTGCTCTATCATCGCTACATGTTCCACCATCATTCATGTGAATTCGATAGAAAATAGTGGAACGAGGAATAGGAAAGTGTGGTGCAAAGACTACTTTCGTGAATGTGATGAACTGGGTGCTTACAAGTTAACGTTCATTTTGGTTTAGTCCAAACGCAAACACCTTCCCCTTCTTCAGCAAAACAACAAAAAGTGTGCTCAGAAACTTGCAAGGCAGTTATGTCATGACGTCAGCAGACAGTCGGCATCTGTGATGTCTGCATTCCTGCAATTCGGATATTTGGAATAAAATCAAATCGATTTGATATCAGGGTAGATACGATATAGCAACCTTGTTAACCATTATAGCTGCACATATCATTGTGATAATACCGCAAGAATCGTAATCGTTTTGTAGAGGATACTTTTTGCAGCTGGCAGAGCACTTGCCTTTGCTGTGTGGATGAGCTATCTTTACTGCAAATTATTACTCATAAAGCGGGCACAACCACTCTGGTAGATCACGAAACGAGGGCGCAAATTCAAGCTAGAGGGCTGCAAATGATATTAGCGCCCGCAAAAACAGTGCAAATGATATTAGCGGCCCGGCACGCGCATGAATGAAAAGTTCAATCGCCCTCGCGACCGTTCGAAAAGAAACCTTCCCAAAGTGGATTGATTTATTACTTGTTAATCAGATCTTCGATTCAAATTCGAATGACGAATTCAAATTCGAACGTTCAAATGTTTAACATTACAAACTTGTGCATGGAGAGAATAAAAATGGCAATGGAGTACAGTTTCGATCTAGAAATTCTTGATGTACCAAGTTCACAAACCTCTAGTCTAGGGGAAGATGAACTGGTCGACATTGAAAGCAGCAGCAAACCAGAAAACACTAAGCGGTGCACAGTTTGGGGAGTAAGAAAGTTTGAAAAGTGGATGGCAAAACGAAACATTGTTGTTGATTTGAAAGCAGTTTCAAGTAACGAATTGAACAGTATTCTTCGAAGATTCTATGGTGAACTGAAATCTGAGAGAGGAAAAGCATTAACACCAAGTGCTATACCGGTATACATTACTTTTATTCAAAATCTTATCATCTGCTATAAATTTTGAATTATATTTGGGTTGCGTTTTTTCTGAAACACCCTGTTTAAGTAAATATTGATGAGAATTCGACTATAAGGTGAAGAGACAAATTTGGAATTTAACCCTATAGTGGTTGCGCTATCTTGACTACCCTATTTTGGTTGGGGGGGGGGCAAACAAAACCCTATCTAACTGCAGATTGGCAACAGATATGAATACCTAAATTGGCCTGTATATGGCTCATAACAAGTACTTTCCAAAAAAATATATATAATGCTAAAAATAGAACCATGAAATTGCTGACGTCAGCAAATATTGACTGTGTTCATCAAAAATTGTCAAATTTTGCATGTTTCAACAAAATTAGCCAGAAAATTATTGTTTTTTATCTGAAATGCAAAATTTCGTCCTGATTTTGAAGAAGGATGCCTTTGAATTTTAACACCAAAAATATAGCGGAATTTGATAATTTTTTGGCAATTGTTGGTAACAGCCAATTTGAGCTTTTTCGCGAAAATTTAGAAGAATCGCATAATTAGCCAAATTTTGCCCATCCTAAATGTTGGCACTAAATTTTGAGTGTTGTTACACCCAGCAATGAGAGCTTTGATCACTTGGGCAGGAACAGTGAACATGTATGCGAAGGAGAAATGCAAGCGTGAAAATAATCAATGTCAAACAGTAGGATAAACCATATTGCGCAAGTAAACATTATATTATGTGAATAAATTGAACTAGAAATATACTTCCTTTCAATCAAAGACAATTTATTGAAAAAGAACTACACAGATCTTCGAAAATATAAAGATTACATAACAATCATAATTTTTCAAATTTTCAGACATCCGCTGCAAATTTTGGTCCCTACTTAAGTTTTTACTAAAAAATATTTTTTAGTAGGTGTCTAAGACGTTTTTAGGAAAAGACATAAAGTTTAAAGAAGAAATATTTACTCAATTTGGAGTTAATATAATGCAGCACTAAAGTGAAACTTTTGTGGGGTTAATTCCACTGCCACAGGATTTACCCGACAACCCTCGCCAGAGTGTGAAGGAAAACCCTTTCAAAAAGTAAACTATGATCTTGGAGTCTTACGAAGAGCGTAGCGTAAATCAATGTCAAAAGAAAAGCAAATATGGCTCGTCATGTAGGGTTACCTTGGCTGTTTCGAGAACCTAATTTATGTTGAAATGAATCAAACCGCGCTTTAAGGTTACTGTACCCCTTCAGGACGATAAAAATCTTTATCCGATCAATGTTTGGATTTTTAGATATTTCGATAGTGTACACATCTGCCTACAATTTCTGACAATTTCAAGGAATTTCCCTTTATTTTTCAGTAAATTATAAGCAATTTAAAGCTAGGTCTTCCCAGTTAGGAATATGCTGTTTACATTAGGAGCAAAATTTGATGAGTTGAGGTATAAGTTTTCAAGTGGGCTTGATTTCCTGTTGAATGGATTTTGCGGTTTTGATACCCATTAACTCTGCACTAAGTACATAAAGGATTAACTTGAGCAACTGTTCGGCCAACCTCTTGAACTTTGTTTAATCTGTGGCCAAATTAATGTAAATAATCCACAACAGTGGAGTTCTGCTCTAAGAAACTATTTTGGCCCTTTGCTCGAAATCAGATTTTCAGCGACCAGTGAGTATTCACAGAGTGTAAAGAGGGGAATGGAATGGGGGAATGACCAGGGAATGGAATGGGCGAATGGAGTGGGGGAATGGCTCGGGGAATAGAAAAAAGAGCCAAGTATAGCATCGGATAGTACTGCTCTAGAGGTATCTTTTCACCACGTAGCTAGTCAATAACTGTTATAATTTTGTTACAAATTAAGAAATAAAATGCTCATCTTCAAACAAAGGGGAATGGAATGGGGGAATGGCTTTTCGGGGAATAGCGAAACTACTGGGTAGAAATTGAATTGCAAGGTATCATTCGAATGACCCTTCTTCTCAGCTATCCAAATGTACCATTTTCGCATCGATACATTGGACTGTTACTCCATAAACGTAAGGCAAAACCCTGATAACAGTTTCTTGCAGTTTCAAAAGAGGGATAATAGCTAATTAGCATCATGATAATGCATTCTTCTCACAGACAGATAACTAATTGAGATTGCCTTTTGTAGATCGCAGGCGAAATTAGATATGCCTAGAAATTTTCTTCCCTTTGTTTTCGTAATCAGCATAGGGCTCAAATCTTTAAAAAGGTGGGTGTAAAATTCCATAGCATTTTTCTTTGAATTAAATGGCTTGAAAGGAACATAGGGTACTTTGCTGTAAATCTGCCTTGGAAATTTTTAGATATCTTGATTATTTTCAAAATGGCGGCATTTATTATTTCTGAGGCTGTGACGTCATCAAATTTCAAAATCCTAAACCAGAAGAGCGACAGATTNGAACTAGAAATATACTTCCTTTCAATCAAAGACAATTTATTGAAAAAGAACTACACAGATCTTCGAAAATATAAAGATTACATAACAATCATAATTTTTCAAATTTTCAGACATCCGCTGCAAATTTTGGTCCCTACTTAAGTTTTTACTAAAAAATATTTTTTAGTAGGTGTCTAAGACGTTTTTAGGAAAAGACATAAAGTTTAAAGAAGAAATATTTACTCAATTTGGAGTTAATATAATGCAGCACTAAAGTGAAACTTTTGTGGGGTTAATTCCACTGCCACAGGATTTACCCGACAACCCTCGCCAGAGTGTGAAGGAAAACCCTTTCAAAAAGTAAACTATGATCTTGGAGTCTTACGAAGAGCGTAGCGTAAATCAATGTCAAAAGAAAAGCAAATATGGCTCGTCATGTAGGGTTACCTTGGCTGTTTCGAGAACCTAATTTATGTTGAAATGAATCAAACCGCGCTTTAAGGTTACTGTACCCCTTCAGGACGATAAAAATCTTTATCCGATCAATGTTTGGATTTTTAGATATTTCGATAGTGTACACATCTGCCTACAATTTCTGACAATTTCAAGGAATTTCCCTTTATTTTTCAGTAAATTATAAGCAATTTAAAGCTAGGTCTTCCCAGTTAGGAATATGCTGTTTACATTAGGAGCAAAATTTGATGAGTTGAGGTATAAGTTTTCAAGTGGGCTTGATTTCCTGTTGAATGGATTTTGCGGTTTTGATACCCATTAACTCTGCACTAAGTACATAAAGGATTAACTTGAGCAACTGTTCGGCCAACCTCTTGAACTTTGTTTAATCTGTGGCCAAATTAATGTAAATAATCCACAACAGTGGAGTTCTGCTCTAAGAAACTATTTTGGCCCTTTGCTCGAAATCAGATTTTCAGCGACCAGTGAGTATTCACAGAGTGTAAAGAGGGGAATGGAATGGGGGAATGACCAGGGAATGGAATGGGCGAATGGAGTGGGGGAATGGCTCGGGGAATAGAAAAAAGAGCCAAGTATAGCATCGGATAGTACTGCTCTAGAGGTATCTTTTCACCACGTAGCTAGTCAATAACTGTTATAATTTTGTTACAAATTAAGAAATAAAATGCTCATCTTCAAACAAAGGGGAATGGAATGGGGGAATGGCTTTTCGGGGAATAGCGAAACTACTGGGTAGAAATTGAATTGCAAGGTATCATTCGAATGACCCTTCTTCTCAGCTATCCAAATGTACCATTTTCGCATCGATACATTGGACTGTTACTCCATAAACGTAAGGCAAAACCCTGATAACAGTTTCTTGCAGTTTCAAAAGAGGGATAATAGCTAATTAGCATCATGATAATGCATTCTTCTCACAGACAGATAACTAATTGAGATTGCCTTTTGTAGATCGCAGGCGAAATTAGATATGCCTAGAAATTTTCTTCCCTTTGTTTTCGTAATCAGCATAGGGCTCAAATCTTTAAAAAGGTGGGTGTAAAATTCCATAGCATTTTTCTTTGAATTAAATGGCTTGAAAGGAACATAGGGTACTTTGCTGTAAATCTGCCTTGGAAATTTTTAGATATCTTGATTATTTTCAAAATGGCGGCATTTATTATTTCTGAGGCTGTGACGTCATCAAATTTCAAAATCCTAAACCAGAAGAGCGACAGATTTCTGCTTGCGACCATATTGTAGACCTTCATAAACTATGATTTTCTTGAAGATTCTATCATTTTTCCTCTATTGATTTAGGATTTACGACGATTTAAAGTTGTTCAAAATTTTCCATGAATTCTGTCAAAAAACTTATAAATGCCGCCATTTTGAAACTAAGCAAGATATCCANGTACTTGTCTTTAAAACTGCCGGTGAAATTTTTAGATATCTTGATTATTTTCAAAATGGCGGCACTTATTATTTATGAGGCTGTGACGTCATCAAATTTCTAAATCGTAAACCAGAAGAGCGACAGATTTCTGCTTGCCACCACATTGTAGACCTTCATAAACTATAGTTTTCTTGAAGATTGTATCATTTTTCCTCTATTGATTTAGGATTTACGACGATTTAAAGTTGTTCAAAATTTTCCATGAATTCTGTCAAAAAACTTATAAATGCCGCCATTTTGAAACTAAGCAAGATATCCAAAGATTTCCACGTCAGATTTACAGCAAAGTACCCTAAGTTCCGTTCAATTCGTTTAATTCGGAGAGAATTGTAAAAGAATTTTACACCCACCTTTTTAAAGATTTAAAAGATTTGAGCCCTATGCTTTCGTAATCAGGAAATTCCTATTCCCAGGATATTCAGATCAAATTCAGATCAGAAGGTGGAACAGCCCAGAATATTCAGATCAAATTGAAAGAATATTGACTATCATCTTTGCTATAAGTAGATAGTAAATGCCGCCCAGGTTTGGAAAATGCTTGACTGTTCTTTTGTCAAGGTTTCTGAAATTTGCGCCTCTTTAAGCTGGCCTGCAGTCATGTCGTTGAGGCGTTCCTTCAAAGTTCTCCAGCTCAAAAACGCAGCATTTCAGACATCCCGGGACTTCAAAATTTTGCTCTTTTCAATTGGAATGACCTATCGGACAACCAGTGGCACCGCCATTGGAACCATGTTAAAGCTGCAAATAACATTAACGCCTGCAAAAAGCATTAATTTTATTTGCAGCCCTGTGGCTTGAAATTGCGCCCGTCATTCTTGATCTACCAGAGTGGTTATGCCCGCTTTATGAGTAATAATAAAAATCAACGTACCTTTTTCTTTTTCCATGGATAGTGTATGTGGGATGTGTGAATAATATGGCTTGCACTGACAAAGCGTTCCTTTCTTTCTCTGTGTTTTATTTCATATATCAGATTTGTGGTGGAAAGTATCATGAAGTAACATAGTAGTATGTTTAGAATACTATCTTCATCTGACGGGTTATTTGCATTGAATGACCAAACCATGTTGAAGGTCGATGGAGTTTGCACAGTAAGGATTCAGATTTCAGATTTTCATTCCCAATCAATAGCCTAGTACATAGTTTTAAATGTATACTTAATACAGCTATTGACTGGTAAATAACAAAACATAAAAACAAAAACAACAATGCGTATAATAACAAGGTTCAACATAACATAAGTGCTAACAAGACACAATCTTATCATGCTTAAAGCTACTGCCATTGTTAGATAGTTGTAAGTTCACATATCTGTTTTCCTCTGTATGTTGATTTTAAGCAGTTTTCAATGAACTTATTGATGGCGTGATTTATTGGTATAGTTTTTTCATTTATAAATATATATATTTATTTTTTGTATCTAAAAAGTTGAATATTGGTTTTACTGATGAGATTACTTCAAATAGTTTTCTCCTCTCCTCGCTGTTTAAATCACATGTCATTAGGCAATGTATTTCATCCTCTATGGTATTACAGAAAGTACATATTTGTTCTTCTGGTTTTTTTGGTGGTCTAAAGCAACCTCCTATTTCGATTTTAAGGTCATCTTTCGTTACTTGTGAGGACTTGCCCTTTAGTGATCTCAAGCAATGGAAAAATCCAAACATGAATGCATGCGCCAAAGACATTTAGCCAACCTTGGGTTCCTTTGGCAATCAAAGCAATTCAGATCTCATTCAAATTCAACCAGCCAGATCGAAATGCTTTGAACTGAAACAATGTTAAAATCTTGTGCAATACAATTATGATTGTTTTAATTGCCAAAGGAACGCAAGGTTAGTCAACGGCTTTTGCGATAAACAAAGGAGGGAGTTCACATTATTCCCAACAAACAAACGCCCTCGTGTTGCCACAACTATTTCAAGTACACAGGAATTATCAAGGTGAAAAATAGAATTTTGGCACTTTGACAGACATGGTATGTATTTATTTTGTATTAATCGTACCACATTCGCTGTCATTGTTGTCGTGCTGAGTTGGTTCTGATTTCTACTTCATTATGTATTTACAGTCTCTGTAGACAAATTTCATTGTAGGTGTCATTCAAAACTTTCTATAGATTATTTTGTTCTGAAATGTGCTGAAAAGTGACAATACTATAGTATGTTCTTTACATAAATAAAAGGATGACCGTAAATTTAAGAAACTGGCTGCGTTTCATTCAAATTCAACCATCCGGATTTTATGCTTTGAACTGAAACAATGTTTAAATCTTAAACAAGACAATCATGATTGTTTTGATTGCCAAAGGAATGCAAGGTAGATCAGCTCGAATGCTCAGTTTGTTCTTTTCACATAGTCTAGAAAAAAGCTACGCTCCTTTTTTATAAAAATATTGCTAATAAGAATACAGTATTCAGGCTCAGAATCATCCAATTTTTAAGAATATTATAAGAATATTGCTCAGCCTCAGCGCGCATATTTGTGTCTCATTTTTCAGCAGTTGCCTGTTTTGCGATGTTCATAGCTGAGAATCGCATGACTGACATACCTGGTTTTTTTCAAAAATCATTTCTTTTCGAACGCGGGGAAACCATTGCATTGCAGATTGCATACTTTATAGAAACAAAACAAGTATCATTATCCTTGAGTTTTGTCTCTCCATTTCACATTAAATTTTGAAAATTGTGCATTGAAGGCAAGCCCGGGGGGGATTACTTGACCAGATTTTGGTATTTTGGTTGAGGAGGGGCCATCTAAGCTTCAAAAACATGCCCGTTCCTTATACCAATTTTCCGAAAATGTATACCAGACCTTATACCTTATGCCATAATTTTGAAAATTGATAACCTTCCCGATGGCACATCCTCGTTCCCCAAAGGCGAGCTTAAATATATTTTAATATTCTTTGTATTGTAGGATACCACTTGTGAAGAATGCGAGGAAGAAATGGCTGTGGTCGTAGGTGGTCAATGTGAGCAGTGTCTATGCGCTTTGTGTGATTCCAAAATACATGCCAAAGGCACAAGAAAGCTCCATGAAAGGAAAACAATTGAGGTTTGCTTCTGCAGAAAATTGATAAAACCTTCGGAAAAAATTTTACTTATTATAGTTGGAAAGGTTTCCTTTTGACAATGCTGCATTCAAATTCATTTGCGTCATCATCGTTGTGGGCAACTTGCAGCCCTGTAACTTGACCCCGATTTACAATGCAATTCTGGCAAGGCACTCATCCGACTGCTCTTTGAGAAAAAATTCTCCAAAGAGCATGCAATTATCAGTAAAGTAATAATTGGATAAATAGGAGGATAATTTACAAGGAAACAATTCTACAAAAGGGTCTGGATCGAGCGATATTTTTATACATTTTTATACGCAATGTTTGATGCCGTAGCGTCAGAGCTTCTATCACTATTGTGCACGTTCGAAGATTCTACAAAATGTAGCAAGATATCGTTCGATTCGAACGTTGTTTTAGAATAGCTAAATGGTCTATTTGCGAAAAAGCGAAGAAAATCAATTAAATATAAGCTTTTACTGAACCCCAAAGTCATCCTGAAAAAAGGCATGACAAAGTCCATAAGTTCCTTCAACATTATAAATATAACTTTGATTATAGGTTCGAAAAACAACTTGCGATGAATGTGAAGACATGGATGCCTTGGTGTCCTGTACTGATTGCAAGTAAAAACTCTGTGATCAATGTGATAACAGTCTCCACAAAAAAGTATCTCGCCGGTTCCATGACTCACCAAGTATTTCCTGAGGTACATTGCCCTCATATTCAAATTTATTGCGTTGAATATCCAACAGGTTATGAAGAGGGAGGGTGGGTAGGAACTTCTTTTACCGATATTGCTAATTTGTTTTTGCTACGTAGTTTAATCATAATAACAACGAATGGGGGTCGGGGAGGGGGGTTTTCGATAGCCTGAGAACAGAGAGCCTGATCTCAGGCTGGCTTTTCGACCGCGTGCTAGACATTGAAAGCTATGGATGTTTTATTAGCAGTATATTTTGTTCATCGAACGACGCAAGAATGCTTGAGATTGTGCATCATCATCATGTTTGGCGCCAAGAAAAACAATGCCAATGTGAACTTTGAACCCGAGACCACTTAATCTCAAACCGGTTTGAGAATAATTTGCGTTTACATGGTGTTTTCAAAGCGGGATGAAATTTCAAACCGATTTGAAATGCCGAGTTGAGTTTCACCCCGGTTTGAGTTAAAATCACATTTTCCATGTAAACACTATGAGGGCTTTGACCAGACACTGAGTTCAACTGAGATCGGGGTGAAATTTCAAACCGATTTGACTTTCTCATGTAAACGGTTGGGCTTCACAATTCAGGAATCTTAAAGTGCATATGAAGCGAACTTGTTCATCTCCTATTTTAATTAATTCGAGGTTGCTGATCACGAATATCTCGATGAAATCTTCGAGAAATTGCTGTGAGCGACGTTATAAGCTCTCAAAAGTCCGATTCTGGCTCCAAAAAGTGGTTCAGANCTCATGTAAACGGCCCCTAAGACTCCTTAACCCTAATTTAACCGGGCTTTTTTTGAACTAACATAGCCGGGGGGGGGTGCTTTCCATCACCTTAGACTAATGGGAAATCCTTCAAACCTGGCAAGGGCGTAGTCCTAACCATTCTTAGTTGATTGGCAGCTTTGGGTGTGGCCACCTCATTAGATGACGTCACTATGACGTCATAATGTTGAAAAATGTCAAAATATATGTTTCTCCAGCTAATTCGTTCTAAAAACGGAAAAAGTATCTTATAATTCGCTATTTTTCATCTTAATTGCTGTATTACTCATTCATAATTCAAAAATAATACCTAAAGGTGTTTTTAGACGGTTATTTTGGAAGATAATGACAAATATTGATGACGTCACAACCACGAAGTGGGTTTTACGACCAAAAATTGATAATAACTTGCTCAAAATACTTTAAATGTATTGCAAAACGCAATTCTATGCATTTTCTACAACTTCCGCTAGGAAAAGCTTCAAATTTTGCAAGATTGACCCAAAATGGCAGCACATGTGACGTCATCATTTAAAATGCTGATGTCAGCAAATTCCATTGTTCTTGATAACAAATGAAAGCTCTTTGATTGCTGATTCTTTTAAGGTATAATAATCAACATTTGAAACTAATCCTGGTTGTAAAAATATCAAAAACATTGATTTTTTCAATACCATCTTCCAAATATGGTACTTTCATCTGTCACGTGACTCTCATTGTTCAAAAATTTTATTGTCAAAATGTAGCTAATAGATAATTAGTAATTTTCAGAAAGTTAGAGAGTCATAGCTCATGCTGATAATAAAGGCTCTGCAAAAATTCGACAGTGGGGTGGAAAACACCCCCCCTCCGGTCAAATTATGGGTAAACACGAAGCATATGGCACGGGATCTCTCCAAAAACTGCCTAGAAGGAATGGTGGAGGGAAAATATTCAAGGCCGCAAAGACGCTTCATGGATGACATCAAGTCCTGGAGTGGGATAACTGATCTAACAACATTAAACAGAGCAGTTGAAGACAAAACTGTGTGGCGGAGACATTGCTATGCGGTTAAGCATTTCGCCATAGGTGGAGAACGCAACTGATATATATTGGTCTTGTTTATGAAGATTGACCAGTTAATGGGTCTTACTTTATGACAATTCGCCATGGTTATTTGTAAATTTTCTAAATACAATTTGTTACATCATATGAAAAAATTTGTGGTTTTTTTAGGTAACCTAAGATTAGCGATGGGACAGTAAGACTCCAAAATAAAGAAAACTCTTTTCAAACACTTAGCCTGAAACGCTTTCTTCAATTATAGTCCACACAATATGCAAAGAATGCCTTATGGCTAAAACACTGACCAGCCTATTCGATAGGCCAAGCGAAAGCTTTGGAACTGATATCAACTTCTGATTGCTCTTACACCACCCAACCAGCTATTGAAATAGACATACAAACTTGGTTCCTAAATTCTATTTATAGTTTCATTGATATATCAAAGCAAGAGTCTTTAAAGCATGCATGTCAACCATCAAGCTTTGCGAGTGTTGTCTGAGAAGAGCTCNCAGCCTATTCGATAGGCCAAGCGAAAGCTTTGGAACTGATATCAACTTCTGATTGCTCTTACACCACCCAACCAGCTATTGAAATAGACATACAAACTTGGTTCCTAAATTCTATTTATAGTTTCATTGATATATCAAAGCAAGAGTCTTTAAAGCATGCATGTCAACCATCAAGCTTTGCGAGTGTTGTCTGAGAAGAGCTCCTTTTCATATCATACGAAAATCAATTGCAGGCTGAATCCAAGTCAACTGGGCTTTGGGAAATTCTACAGCTTTGATTTGTAGCTGTTATTGTTGTGTTCCTCGTTTATGGGGCTGCTTTAGCTCGTGTTATGATTGTTTTGTTGATGGAACTGTGAAGATATCTGCTCCAAAGATGAAGCAAAACAGGCCTGTTGCAAAAAGTTCAAAAACACACATCATACTGAGAGACGTCACTCACCCTGGTGATGATGGGACACTCTAACAAGCTCGTATCATCATGTCATTCCTGCTGCTGACCTAAAACTATCCATTGGTGATCCATGGAAATTATTTTGCTGCCCAACCTCGCAAGAAGGAGAGGGCCCAGTTGCTTCGAAGCTTTTTTCCGGCATTTTGCAAACCTCCCAAAGCACGATGGTTGACATGTGTTCTTTAAGAAAATGTCTTTAGAGAACTTTTAAGAATTTTATACCAAGTGCAAATCTTTTTAGACTCACCTGTGGAAATTAACAAGTGGAATAAAGTGAATGTTTTCTTCATTCAAGGCAAATACTATCATAGTCGAGTTGGACCTTTATGAAAACTATATTGGATCTAATGGTGCGAAATCAATCGCAAATATGCTCAAGGAAAACTTCTTCATAACCACTATGGTAAGACTTTTTGGTTAAAAATGTCTGACGATTTTTGATAACTTATTCCCTCTCATGAATATCAATTCATCTACCTTATTTTGGTTTCCGTCAAGTGGTGTGATTTTGATCAATTTTGGAGGTTTCATCTTTATAATTTCGATCATAAAATTGTTTTAGTTTTTCTTTTGTTTCTTTTATGACATATTGTAACTTAGTTTAGTTATATATAGCATATCTTGTATTTATTGTAAATTAGTATAAGTTTTTAGCATGGCCCCCTGTAAATCAGTGTTCTCGCCGAGGGGCTACCATGGGTAAAAAAGATAAAATCAAATAAAAAATCAGAAATGAAGAAATTTAACACTACCTTTTCACTTGAGCATTGTTTATCAGACAGGATAAGCAAAAAGGATACAATATTCTGGTGCTATTTTGACTTCTTTTGCTGCCATGAAAGTGAGATGAAAGTCATCCCGCAGATGGGGTGACTTGACTATGATCAGTAAGTGCAAGCTCAATCTTTTGGTGAAAAATAATTTTTTTTGAGATACAAAGTAAAATCGAAAGTTTTCGCACTGAGAAGTTTCAGAGAAAAGCTTCGGAAAGAAAAGTTTTGGATAATTTTTGAAAACTTTTGAAAAATGTTCTTCTTTTTACAGTTCAAAAATATCCAAAAATGCATGTTCCATATTTTTGGACACTTTTAATGCAATTCGGACAAAATTTTGTTCAAAACTTTAACCGTCCGAAGCCTTTGAATTTTAATGTAGGCAGTTCTAAAGTTAGTACATTATCATTCTAGTAGTCTTCTTTCAAAATCCAAATTAATTTTAGCTATAAATGCAAGG
>REGM01000495.1:5851-21750 GCA_004194415.1 Aurelia aurita
TTCAAAAATATAAAAAGTAACCTAAAATTTGCCACGGATATTGCTCACGTCAGCATTTTCCTTTGTGTGGTCCAGAAAGGCGGCAAAATCACCCAAAATCAGGAAATATGAGATAAAATCAAATTTAGAGCACAATTTCCATCCAAGCATGAAAATTATGATAGAATACAGCAAATAACACTACTCTGCAAAAGAAATATGCAAAATATTGCGATTTTACTACCTTTTTTGCGAGAATTGAGATTTGAAAATTTGCGATTTCGACAGCGTCAGTCCCGGAAAATTGCCTCCCTCCCCCTCATTCGTCAAAATATTTCAATGAAACTTTATGAGTACTTGCACAATAGGTAGTTGCTAAAAGTCAAAGAGTTTCGTTGTTGTAATTGTTAACCTCGCGGAGTTATCAGAAAAAATCTACTAGGGGGGGGGCAAATTTGCCCCCCCAACCAAAATAGGGTTTTAAGAAAAATTCTGCGCGTGATATAAATATGAATTTGCGCAATACCACTGCCGATGTCCTTGTTCCAAGGATGAACACTTGCATGGACAGAAAGCAATATCTTTTCGGGACGCAAAGACTTGGAATAATTTGCCTTTGGATGTCAAACAAGCACCCTCCCTTGACATTTTTATAAGTAGGCTGAAGAGCAATTTTTTCCCTTCTCAGCCTAACTCTATTTATTTAATCGATTTTTATATTGACTTTAAATTTGTTTAATTTATGTATGAAATAACATTGTAACTAGGGTAGTTTATGATTTTCTTTTTTGTTTAGTTAACAGAGCAAGCTGCAAAGCAGTATTTTATATTGATGCTTTTACCCTGTATAAAGAATTTAAAATTAATGAAATGAATGAATAATGAACAGAAAGCAACCCTTAGAAAATTAATATCCGTTGGTACACTCATCTTTTATCAGAAGCTGCTTTTATAAGAAACAATAGTAGCATCTTCCTGAAAATTAAGAAACTCTACTAGAGGCAACAGATGCAATTAGAGGTCAAATAAGAAGTTTAGAAACTTGTCTGATTTTGACTATGAGTTGCAAAGTGTTTTCAAACAGAAAGTGTACTACCAACCCAAATAGTAATTATAAGTATATTTTATGATATGTTTCTTCTTGTGATCCTTGGTTAAAAAAAAGCGGTCCTCGATGAATTGATAATTTGTAAAATTAAGCTTTCTAAAAAGCTAAGAACCTATACAAGTAAATCTTATTATAAAAACTGGGCACAAAATTAAGCAACCCTACTACAAAGCCCAGAGCCAACTTTCCTATAAAACGTATGAGTGTAGTTTTGTTGATCTCTCGATCTATGAATTAATAAAAAAGTGAAATTTCGGTCACAATTCACCATCATCAGGGCTTCTAAAAATTCCTCTCGCTCTTGCAGTATGAGTTTATAAACGAATGTCTTCCTCTTGATACAAACTTCTTGCAAAGCTTACTTAATAGTAACAAGAACATCACTAGATAATATGCCCTTCCAGGGACTGTGGAGCATATTTTGGATTGGGGGGGCTAGAAAACAGTGGGAAACTCAGAGGGGGTCTGGGGGCAAAGCCCCCAGAAAAATTTTCTCGCCCACGCCCTCTACTTTGATTATAAATGCGACCAACGCCCTTTTCATAGCTAGAAACGCCCAACGAAAAATCTTCATTAGTAGCATATTCAACCACTAAATCAATATAAAACCATGGATAAAATAAAGTGTACAGTATGCAATTTTTCATTTGATGGCGAAAGGTTCATGTACCACGGAGCATCTTTTGGATTACGAGCAAGGGCCTGAAAGGAATCCCCCGCTTTAATCTTGTATGTTGTAAAGTTAAAAATTTGGAAATTTGGTATTCGCATAAGTCGGAAAAAAATGAAGATACTTGAAAGTCCCATCCGCATTTTCCTTTTCAAATTAATTCGCATAAGTTGGAGTTCGCATACGTCGGATTGTTTTCCTTGGACGAAGCGATCCGACTTATGCGAGTTTGACTGTATGGCCTCTCTACTTTCAGAAACTACTTTCAGAAGTTTATATCGGCAATAGATCCAACTCCTAATCAAATTTCCCAAAATTTCGTATCTTGTTCTCATTTCTATTGATAATAATAGTTGCAGCTTCGATAGTGCTCATTTTATGAACCGTATGTGATATTTGCTGATATAAACATAATTTCTTAAAATCTAAAATGTACGACTTGAAAATTATTGGGTGGGCTTCAGCCCTTTCCTTTCAGGCTCAGCCCCCCCGGCTCCGCGGTCCCTGTCAGCCCATCCTCTTGTTGGGCATATTGTAATTAATCGAAAGCAGCTATGGTTACTCGAACATAAATGTTCAATCTGCATTGCAATCTGCATTAAAAGTTTTACCCATAATTATCCTGACCAAGACACAAAGCTAAGGTTGAAGAAAAGGGCCGAAGCACGCTTTGTGTACAGGTATTGTACCTCAAAACATACACAAAATTTACTTATTAAATAAAATCTTAGGGAAGATATTTGGTCGTATTTTTTGTTTTATTGTATACTCCTACCTACAAAAATTACATGTTAGTGAATTTAAATGTTATACAATAGAAAATCCTACTTTGATTCAATGCTAAAGTTTGTCTTTTTTTCAATTCATACTTCAAAACAGACATGGACATATTCACCCATAATTTTAAATCTGAACTTAGGGCCCTAATGTTTTTTCTTAAAGTTTCATTGCACTAAATTGCCTCACAAGAATCACATCAAATGCAAACTTATATTGAAACTGTATACCCCCTGCAATACAAAACTAGCACCACATTTACCTCAAAAAACGTAAAGAGGAATTGTAGGTTGTATAGATACAGCAAATGAACTTGTGAAAAGCAAGGTATTCCACATATCTAGAGACAGTATTGATTGGAGTTGCATGGTAATCAACTTCTGTTGGCTCAACAATAAAGATTTTAGTTTACATTCATATATTTCTCCAAAATAATGTCTGGTCATTATCTGTTATGCTAGATTTTGTATTCAAATGCGCAGTAATATCTGAGCTATGACCTTTGTCGTCAATACTTTCATGACCAAGTGACTCACGAAATAAAGAAACATGCATGATGTATTCCTTTGCAGTATTTTCATAAGTTATTGGTAGATGGCTGGACATGGCAAATCATTTGTGCTTTTTATCCTCAGTCACTTTATTCTCAATCTTATTCGATTGCAGTAAAAATTCCACCAATGGCCTCATAAGTTGTATCAACAATGTGGCATTTCAGTCGATGAGACTAAAGTTTGAAGCAGCTTTGTTTGATCCTTTGTCATAGTCTAATGTTAATGTGTCATGATTCATTGTACAAGACCCTTCACCAGTTTAAAGAAAGTTTCTTATGGTTCTCTTTGCTCTATTCTGTTGAAGTTTTTCATGTTGTATAAAATAATAGCCATTCATTTATGTTTAAACGTCCCGTATGTATTAATGAAATTTCAAAAACTGAAACGACTTTAAGACGCTTGAGTGCACAAACCAATCATTGATACGAATCATACTTCATTAACCCTATCTGACCTGGGGGCGGATTCCGCCCCCTAGTATATTTTTGTTTCCGCTATGTTCGATATATGTAGAAGGCTGCTGAGATTTAGTAAGTTTAACTTTGTATCATAGAGCAATGAAATTGTAACAATTTTGACATTCTATATTTAGCACTGTTTCCATGGTTACCAAGTTGTCATCTGGCATTCTGTGAAAATTAGCTTTATATCTCTCTTATTCTTTTTTAATTGGTCCAATTAAGCTCAAAGCTTTGATTTACAAATATTTTGATCTATATTTTTCATTTCTGTATGAAAAGTTAAGTTTAATGAACTTTTAACATGCTTTCATTTTTATGACGTCACTCAACATCATAATGATTATTATGCTCTAGCAACAACAACAACGGCGCTAATTGAATTACAATTTTAAATAATCATTGTTTATATGATGAATAACATTTGTGCCAAGTTAGGTGGTCATATCTGATATAACAACTGAAATAAAGAGGGGGGCGGAATCCGCTCCCCCAAGGCATTGAGTGTTTCAAAACACCCAGGTCAGATAGGGTTAAAGCAATTAAGATCAAATTGGCAAATCAAAAGTCTCGATATTATATGCGTGACAAAGAGTGTCTCTGTACCGAAACATCCAACATAAGTCGAGAGCAGAGGGAGAGAATTCGGCAGTTTGCATTGGAGAGTCAAGCCTGAAACTGTAAGTAACATTTGAATCTTCTTTTTTCTGTACTTTTTTAAAACCAAATTATTGTTAAAGAGAATTTCTCATCGGTACGTTAGTAGGTATATAGTACCCGTAAATCATGAGAGGAATTAGTTAACAAAGTTTCAAATGTCTTAGAAGTGTTTAGAAGTGCTTTAGGAAGGAATGTGAATGGAACCAGATGCTTTTTAGTGAAGTAAATGTCTTTCAACGCTGTTTGAAGACTTTATCGATATTTGTAAAAGCGTGTAGAAGCGTGTAGAAGTGTTTTTGTAGAAAGAAGATAGCTGGATGTAGACATGATCGAGTTTCACAAGAGTCTTACGACATAGATCATGAGGCTCACTTCACTAGCAAGTAGCAAGCACGAGTATTAATTTTGCTAGGAAACTTGCTAAGATTTTTGAAAATTGTTTGGCTTTTTATCTAGCAAAAGTGGTCTCGACATTTATTTGCAAGGTTCAATTTAAGATTTGAAAATTTAGAATCAACAGGAAAAACACAGGAAGATGTTCAAGTTTGATAGGAACAAATCTTATTAGCACCATCAACCACCCTGTATTAGGCACACAACCAGTGCTTTTAGCAAATCCAAAATCAATACTATCCACAACGGAAGACTTAGTCGATTCAATCAAAAGATTATTTTGCTAGCTACGTTAATTCTTCTTTCATTGCTTCTAGCGTTTACACTTTGCAAAACTAGTATCAACACGGTCCATACAGGAAGATTTCTAAGCATAATCGGACAAGTTTTTTGCTAGAAGCACAATATTTCCTTGGAAAAGCGCACAACCAGTGCACTATTGAAAGCTAGATCATATCCTATCAAAGCAGGAAGGCTTCCAAGTTAATCAGAACGTATCTTTGTCAGCTACATCCCTCTTTCCTTCAGTAATCGTAGCGTACCACCAGTTCATTTTGCAAATCTAATGGCAAAGCGATCCACAGAAGACGCATTTGAAGTTGAATTTAATGGACGCACAACCAGTACATTTTGCAAGAATAGATACATTACGATCCCACACAGAACGAGTTCCAAGTTTAATCAAAAAAGTGCTTTAGCTACAACATCATTTTCTTCCAATTAGCAAATAACTAGTACAATTTTTAAAGGTAAAGTCAATTTGATCCACACAGGAAGACTTGCAAGTTTAATAAGAATGTATCTTTTTTAGCCAAGCTAATTTCAACATTATATATTAACTACGAGGATCAGTAGAAGTGGAGATTTCATAACCAACTGACATGTTGGACACTTGCATTTTTTTTTGTGAAAAGAGAAAGCTCTTATCGGTAAATAAATGAAATGATGTGGGAAAAAGTTTAAATCTAAACCTAACGGTGAAGGTTGGGGGGGGGGGTAAAAGATCCGGGGCCCATAAGAATTTCGATCTTAAAAATGTATTATTGTTATAACATCTCTTTATAGCGGATTTTATGACAATCTATCTGCCTTAAAAGTGTCGTGACAATGTGCCCTCTTTTGAAAGTTGTCACCTACTAAAAGTAAGGGTCAAATACTCGGAAGCAAATAAAAAGTTTAACTTTGAAATGTTTGCACTGCTCTCAGATTATTTTGTACCTTTTGCCTTTGACCAGAGACGTAGGAACCGGAGGGGCACTGGGGGCACGTGCCCAAGAAAGGGTTCTAGAGCAGTATTATAATTTTGTCTACAGTTGATAGGGGGTTAATTGTGTTGTTTACTGAAAAAACAACACCATTAACCCATTGCAAAATGCATAAAAAATCAATTAAAACGCTAGAACCTATTCTTGCAATATTTACTTGATTTTGACATTTTTGGTGAACAAAGAAAGTGCTGTTTTCGAAGTTTTCACTTTTTCGACTTTCTTGCGCCATAAATCAGCAACCACTTGTGGGATTGGCTAAAACAAGGTCTCAAACTCTAAGTTGAAGTATATCCAATGCAAATATATCAATAACAGGACAATAGAAGTTATAGCTCCTCCACAGCAACCACACAAATGGGGTACAATGTTTTTGGGACACCCTGTACTGAAATTTTTGGGGGGGTCGAAGCCCCCTGACCCCCTTGTATCTCGGTCCTTGGACACATCTGCATGGTTAATCTTGGCTGTGCTAAAGTATCCAGTTGAATGGGCACTCTTTTGAAAAAGAATAAGATATCTTTTTCAAAACAAGGATTTTAAAGGATTTGTCATAACACCTGGATTTGTCGTCAATAAGATGGAATGTCAATAAAAGGAATCAAAATGAATAAATTCAGCATGATTGTCGTCGCTTGCTTCATCCTTCGATTTTAAAGGATCTTTGGGCCATTTTTCTTGAAAACAAATTGATTTTTGCCAAAGGTGTACGAGATCTTTCTAGGAGTGGAATGCCCCTTGAACGTGTGTCTAGATGGGACAGAAACCTATGCATAATGATTTTAGTAATTCCATTTCAGTGTTTTACCTTTTGTTAAACTGAAACAAATTTTTGTGAGTGCTTATACTTCGTCGTCGCCATCATCATCATCATCATCATCATCATCATCATCATCATCATCATCATCATCATCGTCATCATCATTATCATCATCATATACCAGGTGTCCCAAAAAAAACGCTACAGATTTGATTGGTGCCTGCGACAAAAGTTTAGATCTTATCAACTCCTAATAATTTTTGAAGCAATCCTCGATAGTGAACTTGAAGATAAATGCTTTGTTTGTCGATATTGGTGCATTGAGAGTTGAAGTATTAATCTTGAAAGTCCAAATGTGCCTTCACCTCCAAACCAGAGCTTAATATTTCAACTCTCAATGCACCAATATCAACAAACAAGGTATTTATCTTCAAGCTGGATATCGAGTATTACTTCAAAAATTATCAGGGATTTATTCAACCTAAACTCTTAACGCTAGCCCGGATCAAATCTGTAGCGTTGTTTTGGGATACCCGGTACTTATTTGCCAAAACAAAAATTGCTAACCTTATTGCTAATTTAATTCATACCTTTTGTAAATAAATATTAATAGTAGTTACAGGATAAAAACGCGTTACATTTGCCAAATTTATGGTATCCTAACATAGATTCAATTCTCTCAACATTAGAAACATAACATTGAAACACCTTTTTCTAACCAGAAATATTTAGGAACAATGTTCTTTCCAATGAATCAAAAATTCTGGAATTACTTTGGTGGATTACTGTTGATGACAGCTGATTTTATAACTGTAGTTCTGTTTATCATCTCTTTTAAAAATTCCGTTCTCGGTAAATAAAGCTGATAATGTACCAATGTTTGCTAAACAGGTATATTTCATGTTGTAATTTTTGCATTATAAATTTAATCACAATCTTGCATTTTAAACGCCTTTCAGAAATCTTTTACTCATCTAACGAAAATGTACTTACACCAAATGCTCTGTCTACAGTTCTGTCTTTAGTCGCTGCCTTTCAAACTCTGAAAAATCCATCTACCCTTAAAAAGTTCTTCACATCTGATCCATCGATATCCTCTCCCTTAATATCTATCATGATGATATTCTATAATCTGATACTTTTCTATCCATACTTTTCTAAAACACAAATATAGTTTTGGTTTTCTTAAAGCCAACCTTGCTGTTTGCTGAAAAATTTTCTCGAGCCGTAGTTTCCATCAAACGATCGTTGCTGCATTGCACTATTTTTCTTGAGAGGGGTTTTGCATTGCTCGAATCTTATTGCCCTTGTTTTTGTTGTGGTTTTGATCATTTCATGTCCAGAACTTAGACTTGCACCATCTGTCGCTGTTCTTAACAAAAAAGATTTTGTCAATTATCCGCCCCCTGCAAAGTCTGTCTTCGGGATTCATGACCCAATAGGTTTATCTTTTCATACTCAACTTAGAGTCGGTCTAAGCAAATTAAACTTTCACAAATTCAAACACAATTTTGGGGATACTGTAAACCCTATGTGCCCTTCGAATGATGGCATTGAGGATGCAGAGGATGCTTCTTGTTGCTTTGCCCTGCTTTTGATGCTCAACGACTAGATCTTCTCGCTGGAGTTTTTGATGTATTACGACCATTTGGATATAGTAATCTTTCAAATAAGGTCCTAACTCAGCTTTTACTATATGGCGATGAAAACCTCTCCAATGACCTCAATAGAAATATTTTCAACTTGACTCTACAGTTCATCCACAAAACTGGTCGGTTTGAGTAAGGTCGTTCCAAACTATAGATGTACACCTCGTAACCACAAAGTCCCTGTCCGTAAATTGTCTCTTTCGTTTAAAAAGTCTGTTGCATATTAGATGGCAGGTGGTATTTACATTAACCCTATCTGACCTGGGGGGCGGATTCCGCCCCCCTAGTACATTTTTGTTTGCACGTGTTTCCATGTATACAGAAGGACTCTGAAATTTAGTAAGTTTAACTTTGTATCATAGAGCAATAAAATTATAACAATTTGAACATTCTATTTTTAGCCTGGTCTCCATGGTAACCAACTATTCATGCCACACTCTGTGAAAAACATACCTTGTATCTCTCTTAATCTTGTTTAATTGGTCCAATTAAGTCTAAATTATGATTTTATATATGTTNGTATCGTAGAGCAATAAAATTATAACAATTTGAGCATTCTATTTTTAGCCTGGTATCCATGGTAACCAAGTATTCATGCCACACTCTGTGAAAAACATACTTTGTATCTCTCTTAATCTTGTTTAATTGGTCCAATTAAGTCTAAATTATGATTTTATATATGTTTTTGATCTATACATTTCATTTCTTTATGAAAAGTCAAGTTTCATGACCTTTTAACACACTTTCATTTATATGACGTCATATGACATCACAATGATAATCGTGCTCCAGCAACAACAACAACATCGCTAATTGAATTATTCTTTCAAATTTCTTTTGTTTATATAATGAACTACCTTTGTGCCAAATTTGGTTTCCATATCTCGTACAACAAGAGAGATAAGAAGGGGGGTGGAATCCGCCCCCCAGGCATTGAGTGTTTCAAAACACCCAGGTCAGATAGGGTTAAAGAAACTTTAAGATAAGTTTTTTCCCACTGGTTACTTTTCCTTACCACTATTTTGATCTGAAATCTAATATGAAACAGACTTAGGTACTAGATCGTTCTTATTTCTGTCACGTGTTGTTTAGTTGTGTAGTTTCAGTAGTTTCAGTAGATTTTTCTTTTTTATCTCTATGTAATTGCCTCGGAGTAGACACAGCCTTTTGCTCCCCGGTATATTCGTCCTAGTAGTATTGTAGAGTAATTCTTGTAAGTAGCGTAGGTCGTAATATGTATTGTAGCATTTTATTCGCCTTTAAAAAAAATAAAAACGATAAAATTTCATGTCATGCATGTGATCTAGTTTGGTTCCCTTCGCCTCTTCTTCTCCTGTTTTGGATGTTTGTTTCACCTGTTGCAGCTACTGTTGTTGCAGAATTGGTGTGTATCACTCTTTCCTTCGACAGGCTCTTCTATGCTACTATGCAAACCAACTCATTCCTGCACAATCAAATTTGCTAGGCTCATTGATAGACCACAGAGTCAGTGTGGGTGCATAGACATAGGTTTGTTATGCCAAAGGAACTACCTAATATCTAACTGTTGATAGCTAAAGGATAGGATGCGTCGGAAACCACCCACCAAAACTCGATATTTTGTAATTACTATTGCTGACATGATTTTTCATGCCGTAATTTCATCGCCTCCCCTACAAAAGAATCAAATAGCGATAATCCATAAAATTTATTTTGTCTTCGATACAAATACACAGAAAGAAACTTCAAAGATCGAAAACACAATCAAATTTTGATGATTTTTCAAAAAGTTTCACTTTTTATTGGGTCACCCTAGACTTTTACATCGTCGTAGTTTCGCTCCTTGCCATCGCTACAACTACGACTCATTATCTAACTGTCAGTTGAGACGACCACCTCTTGGCCTAAGCTATTTCATCGAAAATACCGATGATAAAACGCTTCAAAATTCCAGGTTCCGGCACTTGAACATTGGAATACTAGTTAGTAGTACTTAGAAGAATGTTTCCTTGATGCAAAAAGGTTAAATACCTGAACTTTTCTGCAATAATGTTCCTGTTTAGAGGCAAATTAGATCAGGTAAATCTGCTCGAAGCTGCGAGAGTCAACGTTTGTCGGCAATGTTGTCATGACAACTTGAGTAACCAATCAGAGCGCGTTATTTGATTGCTATTCGCCATTATTTGGCCCTTGAATTACTCTGGACTGCAAATGATGCTCTCTGATTGGTGAGACATAAAAGTGTCGTGGCTGGCCGCCTCAACTGACAGTTAAATCATAAGTTAATATATTGGGTCATCCTGTATAAAAATGTCTTTGACAGAATTATTGCTACTGTTTGCTAAGAAAGTCAGGAAACGGCAGTGGTTTCTTAAACAGCGGTTTCTTACAAGAGTATACCTTCTGTATCCTGTCCTGCTGGCAGTCAGAATGATTCTAAGCAAAAAGGCAGAAAATATCACTTGCTGCTTAATAAGTATAAAGGCTGTTTAAAATACAAACTTTGATTAAAAAAAAACCAAACAATGCCCAACTAATAGGGTTATTTAGAATGTCCTTGCCACATAATTGGTCTATTCCTTCACATTCCAGTTCTTTACTCAATCCTGAAAAATAGAAATGATATGAAAAGCATATTGAATTAAGAAATAAAATTGTTGACAGGTAGAGGAATATCAGTTTTCAGAAATACCTGCAAAATTATCGAAAAAATATACCAGATGCAAATCATATTGAAAATATCTAAATTATCTATCATTTATCGATAATAATCAACTGCTATATCACAAATGCTGCTAATATGATACTAGTAAGAAATTTCAGCAATATCGTATGAAATTGAATTTCTTTCAAACATTTAAAATTAAAAACAATTACTTACCACACATTATGTTTAGTGGCGTCTTTTTTCCTGAAAAGTGAAGAAATAACATTAGAATGCAAATCATATTGAACATATCTAAATTATCTATCATTCTATCGATAATAATCAACTGCTATATCACAAATGCTGCTAATATGATAGTAGTAAGAAATTTCAGCAATATCGTATGAAATTGAATTTCTTTCAAACATTTAAAATGAAAAACAATTGCTTACCACACATTATGTTTAGTGGCGTCTTTTTTCCTGAAAAGTGAAGAAATAACATTAGAATGCAAATCATATTGAAAATATCTAAATTATCTATCATTCTTTCGTTAATAATCAACTGCTATATCACAAATGCTGCTAATATGATAGTAGTAAGAAAATTCAGCAATATCGTATGAAATTGAATTCCTTTGAAAGATTTAAAATGAAAAACAATTACTTACCCATAGTAACCGGCGTCTTTTTCCCTGGAAAGTGAAGAAATAACATTAGAATGCAAATCATATTGAAAATATCTAAATTATCTATCATTCTTTCGTTCATAATCAACTGCTATATCACAAATGCTGCTAATATGATACCAGTAAGAAATTGCAGCAATATCGTGATACTTGCAAGAATTTTTTGCAAAATCGTATGAAATTGAGTTTCGTTAAAACGTTCAGAATGAAAAAGAATTACTGACCCATAGAAACGGGCGTACTTTTTACTGAAAAGTGAAGAAATTACATGAGAATGCATGTCATATTGAAATGTTCTCAATTATCTATCAGTCTTTCGATTATTATAAACTGCCATGATTATGATTATGACCATGATAATGATTCTCTGGTACAAAATATGATTTAGAATAACGATTTGCTAATAGGAAAAAGTATTTTTCAGATGTCATGCGTTTTTTTCATTCATCCGATTGACTGTCGACGATCATCGATGTTTACAATGGGGTTTTATTTGGATTTATTTTAACAGGGTTAAATACATTCCTTAAAAAAATAACTGATTTATAATGTGCCCTGCTTAAAAACAAACTAACCTAATACATTAATTGCTAATATAAATCAACTTTAATATCCTATATAAAAGAAAAGAATTATTTATAAAAAGAAAGGGACTCAGAAGTCATATGTATTTGCTGAATGTTGCTTTAGAAGATCAACCTCTTTGATCTCTCAAGAACGATTTTAGTCTCATTTTGAAAGTAGCTATCGAAGGAGCAGTTTTGATTTCATAGCTCAACTGGTTCCAAACAGTAACTCCTCGATAGGAAAAGCGCTGTTGCCCATTTGAGATCTTACACAGTGGAATCCTGAGATCAGTACTGGTATTACGTAGGGTCCGATTGCAAGAATCTGACAATTTATGAAACATTGACTGCATATAGGGAGGTGCAAGCCCATTCGATGATTTGTACACTATAGAAGCTGTTTCAAAGTCGCTCATTTCTTTGATTGTTCACCATCCTAGTTGTAATATTAATGGCAGCGATGCTTTATCGAAGGGGCTGTTTGTAACAACACGAGCTGACCGATTTTGTAGCTTTTGCAATTTTTTTAAAGTAGTATCACTAGCACATCCCTAAACAGAGCAGCAATATCTAAAATGCGGGTCTACGATACTGAAATACATCCTTTGGATGGTTTCTAACGAAAGATATTATTACAAGCGAAACTGCTACAATGATGTACAAGTCGTTAAACGGCCATGTACCTGAGTATCTTTCTGAATTGTTCATTAAAAACTCGAGTAGAAACATCAAAACACTGAGAAATACTTATACTGATCTTTCACTGCCTTTACGGAAAACTAGCAATGGGCAAAAGGCGATATCCTTCCGTGGAGCTAAACTCTGGAATCAACTTGAACACGACGCTAAACAAGCACCCTCCCTTGCCAGTTCCAAGAAAAGAATAATAATAGAACCTAATCAAAATTTTTATTTTTGTAAATTTTGTAGTTTAAGTGTTATTTCTTATCTGTAGTTTTTGGACACGGCCCCCTGAAAAGCAATCCAATCGGACTGACGGGGCTACCGTGTATAAACAAATTAAAATAGAAATAGAAAATAGAATATTTCTTAGAATACTTGAGCAGTCCTATTCCTCGAGAAATTGTTCTGATTGCAACGTTGATTTGTTCCTTCCAATTTAGAAATGGATCAATTTGTACCCCCGAGATATTTGATCTTATACGTAGACTCAATCTTTTCTTCATTTAAATAAAGGGTGGCCAAACGCATCCAACATTTCATCCAACATTACATCCAATATTTCAAGTAAAATCCATGATCGTCATTCGCCTGCGCAGCGACATGTATAAGAATGATAATAAAGCCTGGTTTCCACCAGATGATCGTTCCTGTCGTTCCCGTTGCGGGTAAATTTTTCAGCGACACGAACGAAGCGAACGACAGTAGCGATCGAATGGTTTCCATATGATCGCTGCTGTCGTTCCCGTCGCTGGTAAATTTTCCAGCGACACGAACGACGCGAAAGACAGGAGCGATCGAATGGTTTCGAATGACGCTGGGATCGCTTACTTTTTGAAAAGTGGCTTCCGTTAAAAACGTTTGATCGCTGGCAGTCGCTCGTGTCGCTGAGATAGAAATTTCTACATCTAAGCGACAGGGTGTCGCTTGCGTCGCTACGATCACTGGCAGAAAAAAGTGATAGTTTCCATCAAATCGTTCGTGTCGCTACGGTCGCTGATACGTTGTTTTCAGCGACGGGAGCGACGATCATATGGAGACCAGGATCAAAAGAAGCGTAATGCAAAATATGAACAAGAAGGGGTGACTTTGTAAGTAAACTGTTGAAACTGATTTCAAATGGCTGTCAAATGACAAAATATCAACTTTTTAGAAAGTTCTGCGCTTGCCCACAATGAAATGCTGGGCGAAATGTTGGATGAAGTGGTCAAACGCATCCAACATTCCATCCAACATTTAAAACGAAAATTTCTTTTTGATCTCGATCAAACTTCCTCCAATATCACTTTGGAAATGTTGGATGAACCAACATACGTGGTCAAACGATGGATGACACGTTGGATGCGTTGGACCTGGGCTTTAGCAAACAATAACAACATTTCTGCAATTTATATATTTTTACAATTTTTTATATTACATTTAAAAGGTAACTGTCATCTAAAGTTGCAAAATTTCATACCTATCCACTTGCGAATCTGAAACAAAGAGAGGGCAATTTTATTGTTCCAACTTGAAATTTATTATTTATAGCATATCCTGGAAAAGAGCTTACTTTCTTGTAAATGGTAATAAGCATTTTCTATTTAAAAAGCATGACAAATGGTCTGTACTCATTTTAGAATGCAAAGTAAGTTTCGTAATCGTGATACATTTAACAGTGCACTATTCATTAATAATTCTGAGTCATTCATTACTGCTGTCACTCATTACAAGATCAATGTATTCGGACAAATTACATCAAGGCAAGAATAGATAAAACCCAGGAAAATAGCTTGTGTCGTATGTGCGGACAAAAAGAAGAAACTGTAATGCATATCATTTGTGAATGCACGAAACTAGCTCAAAAAGAGCACAAAATAGAGGCAAGACTGGGTGGGAACAGCCATCCAGTGGGATTTATGCAAGCAGCTAGAATTCAATCATGCTGAAAAATGTTATGAACACAAACCAACCAGAAACTGTCCTCAAAAATGAAAAAAGCCCATTACGATGGGACTTTGAAGTGTAGACCGATCATCATATAGGAGCTAGAAGACATAACCTTATTATTGTTGACAAAGAAAAGAAGACGTGTCAGATAGTGGATTTTGCAGTACCTGCAGATCACAGAGTTGAAATGAAAGAAATGCAAGAAAGAGAGAAATATCAAGATTTGGCTAGAGAACTCCAAGTACTATGGAATAAGAAAGTAACGGTCATTCCAATATTGATCGGGGCTTTGGGAACAGTTCCAAAGTCACTAAAAAGAAGACTGGACCAAATTTGGAATCCAAACAAAGATTGAAACTATGCAGACCACCGCGTTGCTGAACACAACCAAGATCATAAGGAAAGTCTTGAAGCTATAAGGAGGCTTGTTGCCACTGGACCTTCAAGAAACAACCACCAATAACGGCATAAAATGAACTCATAATAATGATAATGATAATGTTAATGAAAACAAAAGAACTCCGTGGAATGAACAGTACCATGGGAAAACTAGCAAAAAATCATTATAAACATTTCCCGAATTTCTAATATTGTAAATGTAATAGAATTTTTATGTACTTATTTCTTATTTCAAGTTTACCATTCTAATGAGTTATTCTAATTCGTTATTTGCAATAAATGCCACAGTATTAGAAGCAGGAATTCCATGGACATTTTAAGAACTCTTAATCGAATTTATAATTCTTTCCCTTATCGTTATAGAGAATCCTTGTAATTTACACACATTGTGACTGAAGGAGATCTACCGTACATCAAATCGAAATATTTCACTGAAAAGTTCTTGTTTTTCTTGACTTTTTGATAATGATAATAAAATAATAATAAGATCATTTAATAATAATAACAATAATAATAATAACAATAATAATATCGGATATGATTTGACAAGTAAAGACAAACTATGTAAATAAACGTCTTATAGCCAAATATGTTCCTTGCACATCACCAGGAATTAGCAGTCCTACTGTCCATGCACGGATTTGCATCTATTTCGCCATATAATATTGCCACAAATGATGTTTGACACACTGCACCACTTCATTGTTTCTTTTGCCTCTTCACCCTGATAGTCCTAA
>REGM01000495.1:22025-33219 GCA_004194415.1 Aurelia aurita
TCGCTGTCTTTCAAATCCAATCAAGTACGAAATAATGTGCATGTCAAGATTGAGTTTTCTGTGCCTCTTTCTCTGCAACCAGTGGAAGCAGAGATCGCCTCTGTAAAAAACGTAATCCAACCTCGTCCCCAGGGCCTATTTTGTGATTTTGTCTCCGCTTCAGTATGACAAACGCTCCTACTGTCTCCAATTTGATGTCAGACGACAATTTCGCAATTAAAAACGGTTAAAATATTTTGCACGAGTTATGTTGCGTTTTCTCACTTCTCATCTGACGTCTGACGCTAACTTTAATTTAGCCACTGGATGCTCTTTCCTGTGGCAATTTTGCTCTAACGAAGTTCAATTTTTTCTCTGACGAGACAAGGGAAGGCCAAATGTCGCAAATTTTTGCAGAGGGGCATTTCACTCCCAAAAAATCTCGTAGACCTTTAGTCAAAATCTTTTTTTTTTCAAGAAAATCCACCAAAAATCTGTACAATTCCTTTTGTTCTAAAAAATGTCCTACGCTTTTTCGAAAGAGTGATTTGGTCCTCGCTTTTTGCCTACAAGACAACCAAAGTTTGTTGTGACCAATACACCATTACACAAGGGATTCCGTTGAGAAACATTTTACCAAGATGCATTGCGTGCTATGGTGGGATCGACAGTGATTCAATGCCTCTTGGCCAAAAGCCCCCCACGCCCTCTTTGCGTCATTCACCTTCTACTGTTTAGCAGCACTCACTTAACATCGTTAACGGCTAGTTAGGTTTTTATTGGAGGGCCCCTTGAAAACCAGCTTCTGCTGAAGGGCAACCCTCCTTAAAAGATTGAAATATGAAATATGTGTGAATTGCTTACATAAAGTTAGCCTTTTCTTTAATTATTTGGTTGTACTCACACCTCTTAGCATTTTGCAAAATGTTCTCTTTCACATTCCAAAGTTAAAGAGAATAACCCTATAAAATGACCAAAATTAGGGCTAACTGATTGCATTTAACTTTAGCCAAGTGTCCACTCTACAGGGCAATAATTCCGTTGAAATCAATTGAATTGGAGAAAAACTCTGTCTGCTTTAAAGAGAGGTAACCTTAAAAGAGTTTATCACTGTGCTTCTTTTATCATTCTTTCCTTCCAGTTTCTACAGAGATCACAAAAGAGACTTATCTTCCAAATTTTCTCACAAATATTTGTTTCAAAAACTTGTTTATGTTTTTTCCCTGACACAAAATTTAGTTTAATCACTCAGCAATTCAAACCATTGCATATTTGAATTACATAATACACAGGGAACAATTACTTTAATCCATTTGGCCAAAGGTGTGCCAAGCACTCCAAAGGACAAAAACAACAAATAGAATGCATCCATATCATAGCATTTATCATAAGCGTACGAGCCGGGGGGCTGGGGGGGCGGTAGCCCCCCCAACATTCGAAAAATTTAGAAAAATCTGCTTATTTCGGGCAATAATCCGCCGTAAGTCGGGCAAAAAATTTCGTAAACAATAGACTTTTCATCAGGCAGCCCCCCTATATTTTTTCTTCCCGTACACTTATGGCATTTATAATCAATTGGGTTGGGGAAGTAGAATACAAAATTTCATGCACCTCCTCTAGCAGTGTCAACACTCAAGAAGCAAGCACCCACCGTGAATTCAGGTGGGGTATCAAATCACATGGGGCTCACGATAATATAAATTTATTGGATGGTAATTTAAATGTTTGCTGAATGCTATATAAATAAGTTATTTTTGTTTTTCACGACAAATCTGACCTGTCCTGGAAAAAATAGCCTCATTGGACATACCTGTCCCGGAATGAAGACACAAAAGGTATAATCCTGTCCTGGAATATTTAGCCGAAAATGATACCCTATTGGCAGGCACATCCCCGGGTACTCAATGTATTAAGTAGACCCCCCGGGAAGATTGGGAAGTACCAAGACCTTGTGCGAGAACTGAAGAAGCTGTGGAACATGAAGATAGTGGTCATTCCTGTGGTATTGNGGTGGGGTATCAAATCACATGGGGCTCACGATAATATAAATTTATTGGATGGTAATTTAAATGTTTGCTGAATGCTATATAAATAAGTTATTTTTGTTTTTCACGACAAATCTGACCTGTCCTGGAAAAAATAGCCTCATTGGACATACCTGTCCCGGAATGAAGACACAAAAGGTATAATCCTGTCCTGGAATATTTAGCCGAAAATGATACCCTATTGGCAGGCACATCCCCGGGTACTCAATGTATTAAGTAGACCCCCCGGGAAGATTGGGAAGTACCAAGACCTTGTGCGAGAACTGAAGAAGCTGTGGAACATGAAGATAGTGGTCATTCCTGTGGTATTGGGAGCACATGGAACTACCCCAAAGACACTACAGAAAAGAATGAAGGAACTAGCCATTGAGACCAAGATAGGTGAATTGCAGAAAACTGTCATCTTACATACTGCAAGGATCCTTAGAAAGGTTCTTGAGGTTTGAGGAGTCTTGTTGACACCAAACCGCAAGAAAACTCATCCATTGACTAGAACAATGTGCGTTATCCTACAATAATAATAATAATAATAATAATAATTATTATTATTATAATAATAATACTTGTATTTAATTAATCTAGATGTCTCGTTTGCTGATAGTTAACAACAAAGTAAAACAAGACTGCTTGTGTGAAAATTTTCGATATATCTTCTTCAGTCACTAAATGAAAGCATTCTATAAATCTAATAACAAATAAACATTCAACAAGAGAATACTACGTTCTATAACGAGAAAAGAAGAATTAAACGTTCTTGCTAAGTTGTACAATTCGAGGTTCTCATATTGTGGCGTTTCTAAATATACGGCTAATTTGTTTTGTTAAATAATTTAAAATGAATACGTCCTAGTTCATTACAGCTACTGTTTAGGTATTATAATTATAGCAACGAATTTTCTCTATTAAACGAGGCACTTCAATTCAATAATGACGATTCAACCTATTCGTAAACTAGGAAACTAAGGTAGCTGCTTTACGACGATGCTGAAGGAGATGGAAAACGACTGCAAAGCAACACCTATGACCTTTTCAGTTTTGATTCACATAGCAACCGATTTGCTCCCCCGTGAGCAGGCATATGAAGTAAGTTTGCTCTCATCTATAGTTTTATTTATGAGAAAGTGGAGGTTAAATCAAATGAATATACTCAGCATTAATTATTTTCCATCCTTTATCTATTTGCGGTCTACCCACGGGGAAAGGAGAGGGATTCAAATAAAATTAATGTGTAACATGAATACAATTAATTCTGCGAGTGGGCTAATTTGTTGCTTTTCTAATGTTCAAAGGGATCTGACAGTATAGTAGGCCGAATTCAATGCGCTCTGATTGTCCTACTCACATAGGATTAATTAGATCTCTTCTGCGGATTGCGCGGAAATCCCAAATTGGACAGGCGAAAGCCCTTAATGAACTCGTAATCCCCTTTTGAGTAAATGTGTTATGTTGCGCTCAGTAACCTGACAACATAACAACAGCAATTCCAGGTCTAGCAACAAGCATCGACAAAGTTTACAAGGTTTCTTGTTTCTAAGGTTATAATGGTTGGCTTTTGCACACGAATTGGTGGATTTGTTCTTTTGTTATGGGTTCAGTGAACAATAGTGTTTGCCTATAAAAGGGAAAACATAGAAATGGCCTTATCCAATCACAAGAAAGGGAGAGAAAATTACCCAATCATAATACGCCATAAGCTAAACAATACACCACAAAGAATAAATCACAAGAAAAATCTGCCTCTTCGAATTTTACCAGGCTCGCAAAATGCCGAAGCATAGGAAAAGCACCCGAGCATCAACAAGAGCAAGCACCCTCTCTAGTGCAGCAAGTTCAGCAGAAAACCCACCCACCACTCCCTGTAAAAGAGAAACAAAAAACATTAATCCAGCATTTTCCTTAATTTACGGTTATTCTTAAATTATTTATTTAGAACTTAACGTGTTGCTATGGACTGGACGATGAACCTTACTTCAATTTACTATCTTATGTTTGTTTCTGTTTAGATACAATGCCAGTTATTTAAAGTAACGTACTAATTTGATAGCAATTTTCAACCATAACTCGGTTCCACATTGAGACCGTCAGGGGAGTCAGTTGTCCTCAATAGGCCAATTTTGCCATAGACCGCGAAAAGTTGAACTTCTGTTTTCCCGAGCATGCTAAAAAATCTGCTCTATGGCCTATTTACCCATACAATAAGATACAGGTAAATCCATTAGAGGACCATTATTATCATCTATCTAATTGGATTTGCTGAGGCGCATCCCAGAATGGTCCGGCCTTACCCATTCGGGACCCGCCGTTCGTTGGCATATCCCAAGCAGGGACCCGCCCTTATGGCATATCCCAAGCTGGGACCCGCCTTCGAGGTATCATTTCAATCGTAGGCACATCCTCGGAAGGACCACCGGCCACTATCCGACCAGGACCCGCCTTCTAAATTCTACTGACACTGCAGGAGGATTTAGCTTCCGTTCTGCAGTGTTAGTTACTCCTTCGGACAATTGCCCTCCCTCGTTGCGTCTCCAATACCCCATTTCAAAGCAATAGTTATATCTAATTACGTATCGTATCCAAGCTAGACTTAGATAAAGTAGATTAATTAGATGACAGCTGGAAAAAGGTTTCTCTCTCAAGTCATTTCTAACAGAGTGCAGCCAGAACCCGACAAGGAAACCGCCCAAGGAGAACTTAGGCCCATTTAAGTCATAGGGCCTAGGCATCGAGCACATGAGATAGAATTAAGGCTGTAGTTGATGTTGTTTTGTTAAAGATTAGCTTACTGTTTGATAACCCCCAATGATCTGTGCATCAAGCGTTGCGTTTTTGGCCTATTTTTCTTGCGTGAAAGCGTGGCATTGCCTTTATTTACACGTGAAAGCATTAAATATGATTAAATGAACTTCTTGCATGACGCATGGAAACGCAAGTCTTTCCATAGCAGATTGCTTGTTTGTTGCTCTGTTTTGTGCTTGATGTTTGTCGTTTTATGATATTTCTCATTGGAAAAGAGTCAAGCGTGAACTGGCATCTTTTTTCGCATGAAGGTGCGAAATAATGCTCATGGGACCATGGGGACCACTGTTGTTGGCATATTTGAGAGCAGTTTGATCCCAGATTCGCTGAAGTGGAAACTCGCCTTAAGAAACAAGTTGATGGCGTAAAGATTAGTCGTGCCCTTTAAGCCTGGTTTCCATATGATCTTTCGTGTCGTTCCCGTCGCTCCCGTCGCTGAAAAAACGTACCAGCGACCGTAGCGACATGAACGATTTGATGGAAACTATCACTTTTTTCTGGCAGCGATCGTAGCGACGCGAGCGACACCCTGTTGTTGAGATAGAAACATTTCTATCTCAGCGACGCGAGCGACTGCCAGCGATCGAGTTTTTTTAATGGAAACCACTTTTCAAAAAGTCAGCGATCCCAGCGATCCCAGCAGTAAGAAGTTTTTATAAATATTTTAATCAAATATTTGTGTCAGAAATTTGCTAATAAAGCAAACAGAGACATCTTGAACAATAAAGAAAATTCATTAAGGTTGTCACAAGTTCAAAGTTGATCGAAATTCAGAAAGAAACAAATTTTAACGTTCAGTTTTCTTATCTTTACAATTATTTTCATGTTAATTTTAGGTTCATGGTAGCCCCGCAATCAAATGACTGATTTACAGGGGGCCATGCTAAAGTAATACACAAAATACAAATTAAATTTAAAAACAAAGTCTACAGTCAAAAGTTAAAAACGAAACGAAATCAAAGAATGATTACAATGATCGTCAATAGTTTATAAAATAGTTAACATAGGAATGAAAGGAAAAGCGAACGGAAAGATCAAAGTTTCTTCACCGACTTTTTTTAGATGTTCCGATGAAAAATCTCCAAAATTCTATTTTCATGCCAATCGCTAAAATTTCTTTTTGCTCCGCGTTACCATTGCTTAAATTACTCCCATCAGAATGATGTAATTATTGTTCTCTTGAGATAAATGACATGGAATAACATCTTCAAAACCTTATTANTGAAGTACAAAAAGTTTGAGTCTTTGCTCCGACATCTCCAACTTTTCGTTTTCAGCATAAAGGTGAAAACCGAAAGTCGGAGTTGAAAAAGTTTGAGCCCTTGCTCCGAGATCTCCGACAACTCCGACTTTTCGGCCTTACCCATGAACAACTCCAGATTCGCTTTGGCCTAGGCGAGAACAGATCAAACGGCAACGATGGCTGGGTGAAGTCACTTTAGTTCTTACCACATCTTACCAGTGAGAAAATCGACGAGAAGCTTATTGGTGGCTCTACATTGCCAAAAAAGACTTCAGCACCACAAGCATTTCGCAATAAGCGTCATGGATACCGTATGTGGAAGGAAGGGTTTGTTCACTCAATCTTAGTTTAGGCCAAAGGACAATGTCTGCTCTTTCTGGTGAAGTCAAACGTGCACGCTTCTATGAAAAACGCATTTTATAATGTGTTCTTCGTTCTTTTCCATGTTTTCTCGATGTTTTGAGTGCCGTGACAGAGATGTGTGCAACTTCCAATCAACTTCCCATTCAAAATCATAACAAACCAAGCGAGCGTGACTACAACTCCCTCCATGCATTGCGCGCGTTTGCAACAATGACGTAATAGAGAGTAAGGGCAATTGCCCTCCCTCGTTGCGTCTCCAATACCCCATTTCAAAGCAATAGTTATATTTAATTATGTATCGTATCTAAGCTAGATTTAGATAAAGTAGATTAATTAGATGACAGCTGGAAAAATGTTTCTCTCTAAAGTCATTTCTAACAGAGTGCATCCAAAACCCGACAAGGAAACCGCCCAAGGAGAACGTAGGCCCAATTAAGCCATAGGGCCTAGGCATCGAGCACATGAGATAGAATTAAGTGTAGACTATGTGTGGCAAACAATCAAAAGAGGCTTTCTGAGCCAAAGTAATAAGCGTGCCCATACGAATTTTCCTCTTGCTGCTGATTTATAAAAAAGTCACTACAAAATAGTATAAATTTGTATTTTAGCAATGGCATGGTGTCGGGAAATGCGTTCTATAATAAAATAAAGGTCGTGGCCTTGAAAACCTTTGTCCCCGGAAATTCATTTTTCTTGCACTGTTGGGGCGAGTCAGTACCCCCCCGATCGCTATAACCCTTCTACGGGCCTTGTAGTAAAAAGGGACTCCTGTCACTTCTCTTTGGCTCTTTATTATAAAGCTGATGTAAGTGACAACTTATTATGTTAATTTCCAGCAGTTTCTTGGGGCCTCATTCAAAGGCAATTAAAAGAGTTGTTGAGATGACTCTACAAAGATCTCTTGATATAAAATAGCAGTATAAATTCCTTTTTGTAGGTAACCCATTTGAATTACTAGGTGGCTTGATAGTAACATGAATCAAGTTAAACTGTACAGACTGTGAAATTGCCAATAATAATAGTAATGGTAATAATAATATTACTCCCTCGTCCAGGGGCCGTCAACCATTCATTCTCAGCAAAAATTTTCTCATTGTTACAAAGCCAATTGTTCAGGTCGTCAATTTTGCGTATTGCTCTGCGAGAGGAGATTATTTACGATTTCATCAAGAGTTTTAGACTTCTTTTCGCGCATCTGGCAACCAAAGATTTGGTCGTCAACTGGAATTCACCTGTATTTTCAGTATTCAGGAATTACGAGTAAAATTGCAGAATTAATTTCGGATTAACAGCAAGCAGAATTCTATCCATGCAATCCAACTCTGTTGAATTTCTAAACTATTTTGGTGAAATCCAGTACGTTATCAGGTCAAGGTTTACCTTCATCATCATCGTCGTCAGCTTCTTCATTCTGCTCTTCCTCTGCAGTCTCAGGTTCATCCTTCTTCTCGTTTTTGGCTGTCACTTTTTAAAGAAAAACATTAGAAGACTATGAAAAATGTCCTTAGTTTTTCATTTCCTCTTATCTCTATGTTTCGCTCTTATGATAATGATATAATCGCTGATCTTTACTAATACATTTTGCAGGACAACTTTGAATTTCACATAACTTTAGATTGAAATATATTTGTAAAAATTGCTGACAAAAAAAGTGGATTAATTAACAAATAGCAGCAAATGAAGGATATATTGAAACATCTACAATGTATTGGAGTCAGGCTATGTTTTTATGTGATTCCTTTAAAAGTTCGCATTCTTGTTGATATCATATTCTTTAAATTCAACAGTCGTCATTTTAAAAGCTGGCAAGCTATGTAAGACCCCCTAATGTCACATGTCACTGCACATGTTACCACACATGTCACTACTACTTGGTCAAGTTTTTCCCTATGTTTTAAATATGTTTCCACATGTTACCATCATTTACAAAAAAATAGTTATATAGCGTGTCGGCGGTGATTATCAGACACTTTTAGATATATCTCAAAAACTGTGGGAAAAGCACGTTACAAATAGCATTCATCAAAAATGGTATTTCTTGATACTAAATGCTAACATTTTAGATACCAAATTTTTGGGAAAGGCTTTCTTAAACGTAAAACAAGCTGAAACAAATCACTTTCGTTGTGCTTGGCGATGAAGAAGTGTTGTTCTGAACATCACGCCTAAATTCAAAACTCCGAATTCATTGCCGAGTGACGGGAAGACAGGTGGTGTTATTTTGTATGATCTTCAAAGTTCATCAGCTTATTTGCTTTAATTAGCTTAGTTAGCTATGTTTTTTGTACCTGCCAACTGTAAATAGATCATTTATTATTATATTATATTATTATTATTCATGGCGATGGTTTTCGGACACCAAGTATATCATTTTGGAGAAGAATGAACATATTTCAGATTTGAAACGCGATTTGGATTTTCATATTTCTATCATAAATATCTGTAACTTAAATCAATTGTTTATAGTAGTGAGACAAAAACAACATTATTCTCGCGTATCTTCTAGTTCATAGATTGGTTTGCGTTTACCGAGAGCTCTCTAGAACGTGGAATCGCGAACTTTTTGCATTCAAGAAAGGTTATAGAAGACAAATAAAATGAAGCAAAAGCTTCTATGGACGGAATACATGCCAAGTATACATCGAAAATAACATTTCTTGGCACATTCTGCATCAACAACAGCCACCGTCCGAAAACCACCGTAGAGATCAGCATCAAAAAAATTATTGCTAAAGACAAGCCGGCAAAGTCGGAAACTAAAAAACCTTGAGAACATATTCCAAAATATCTGTCCATTCACCTGGTAATTTTGGTTTTTGTCTGTGATTAATTTTGTAGTGAAAAATTCTGTTTTACTTAAGTGTCTGATTACCACTGTCGGCATTCTATACCTTTTCTAAATGATGCTAACATGTGGTAACATGTTGAAAATGTAGGGAAGGACTTGATAAAGTGGTAGTAACATGTGGAGTAACATATTAAGCAGTAACCTGTTACCGTGTAATCCTTTGGATGCTCACCAGCTGTTGTGTTTGTCCTATATGAACAATTTTTCATTCTGCTCTGCTGGATGTGACATGAACGATCCAGATGTAACATTATTTATATGCGCCATTTAAAAGTTTGCTTCTCACAAGTTACACAAAATCCCATAATGTATTGACACTGACAAACTGCTGAGAGCTACGTTTTGATGTCATGACTGTGTTGAGATTGGTTTTGTCTCGTCATTTTGTCTTCTTGTTAGTGTCTTGCATGATTGTTATTATTCTTTTAAAGTAGTTGTTGTTGCTGTTGTTATTGTTGGGCATGGTCTAGCAAGAAGTCAAGAGTAGCCTCTAATAATTGTTCAAATCATTTTTTTATTGCTGTTTTATATATATTAGTTTACTCAAAATTGACTAAGTCTTTGGTAGAAACTGGCTACAAAAGAGTTTCTATTTCGAACCAAATGCATTTAAAAAACATTTTGGCATGGTTGCATGAAGATTATCACGACTTGGCCAAATGATCAAGGCTGAAAGCCTGACATCCATCACTAACATCCAAGAACTAAAAGCGCTGGAAACAAATGATCTTGAAACGCTGAAGCGATATGCTAGGTCTTGATGTGGTACATTTAAACGTAATTTCATCAAAACCATAACAAACTCTTGAAATTTATTCAAAAGAAGAGATTTTCTTTTGAGATGGCGTGCAACAAAATTGAAGGTCTTTTTCAAGACTTCAAAAGCATGCAATCCAGTGTAAAATTTCACTTTATCATCGTCACCACAAAAATAATCTTGATCAAATGGTTTGGATTGTGTCGTTATTTATTGGTGGATTTGATAAATAATCAAATTCATCAGTAGATGTTGCAGCATCTTTTGTGAGGCTCAAGTTTTCCATTAGGTCTGGAACATCATCCAGTTCTTCTTGAATGAAATCTTGCTGAAACAATATTCTGACCGGCTGGCTTTCTTCTTCTAATTTAAACTCTTTCTTCTTTGCTCTTGAAACTTCTTCTTGTTCACGCTGAGCTTCTCGTTTCCTTCTTTGGCTGACTCTGTCTTTTCGTTTCAAATTTTTTTCGCAATTCTCAGTCTTGTTTACCAATTTTTTATGGCCAATATTCGAACTTGGTACCCAATCAAGGTTGTACCTGTCCCAAGGCTTCGCTGCTACACCACTTACAAAGTGCTCACCACAGACCCTATCGTTGTCTAAAATTTTCTCCGTCAAATCAGCCCTGCTTATTGCAGCAATCCAGTCTACGTCTTTCTTCTGACAGCTTTTCAGTCTGCTCTCCTTGATGCTTGACAATTTTTGGGACACGAAAGAAAGATATGTCTTTGCGTTTTGCACTGTTGTTTCCACAACCCACGACCATACAAAAATTCGGCATGTTTTGCGACTTTGCTTTAGGCCAGATCCAGCAACAACCACAACAGCTAAGTTCTCCTCCAACATGGCGGACAGTACGGCTCCTACTAAAGCACGGAACGCGAAACGAAACGCGAAACGGAAA
Source organism: Aurelia aurita (assembly GCA_004194415.1). Classification (NCBI taxonomy): domain Eukaryota; kingdom Metazoa; phylum Cnidaria; class Scyphozoa; order Semaeostomeae; family Ulmaridae; genus Aurelia; species Aurelia aurita. Next base: position 32,962 of record REGM01000495.1, read on the forward strand.
AAACGGCGGAACGGAACAGCGGAATACTAAAATACGGAACAAAATTACTAAAATGCGAAACGTTTTGCTAAAATGCGAAATTACTAAAATGCGGAACGATTACTAAAATACGAAACGGCATGGTTCACCTCTCTTTCAGTTAGTTGACCATCAAACCTGCCAAAACACGGACCAAGACAGACCAACAAACAACATGGCTGTCTCGAAGCGAGTATGGAGTATGAGTGGCAGAGAAGTGTAGACTGAAAATTAGCGTCC
>REGM01000495.1:46252-83141 GCA_004194415.1 Aurelia aurita
CCTATCTACAAAGATGGCTCCACTGAAGATAGATCTAACTATAGACCTATTTCTGTGCTTCCTGTCGTTTCTCGATTATTTGAAAAAATAGTCTTTGATCAGGTATTTAATTACTTTACTGAGAATGAATTTTTCTACTCAGACCAGTCGGGTTTCAGGCTCTTTCACTCCGTATTGTCTTGCTTACTAAAGTGTACAAATGACTGGTATCTCAACTTTGACAAAGGGCTCTTTTCTGGAGTTACTTTCATCGACTTAAAGAAAGCCTTTGACACTGTTGACCACGATATTCTCATAGCTAAGTTGCGTCTCTATGGGGTTGAAGGCATGGAGCTTGACTGGTTCATATCATACCTAAGTAATAGGAAGCAATGCTGTAAGGTAAATGGCAACATATCCAAAATACAGGACATCAAATGTGGAGTGCCTCAGGGCTCCTGCCTTGGCCCACTTCTATTTCTGATCTATATCAATGATTTGCCGTTTGCCTTACACAGAACTAAGGTCACAATGTATGCAGATGACACCAGCATCTCCTATTCCTCGAAATCTATCTCCGACTTGAGCAATGCTATCAACTTAGATCTTCAGGATCTTAGTGCATGGCTACAGGGGAATAAATTGTCTCTTAATGTCGCAAAGACACAGAGCATGATCCTTGGTACTGCACCTAACCTCAAAAAACTAGATTACAGTGATTCAACCAACTTTCCCCTCTTTGAAATAAATGAAGAAAAGATTGAGTCTACGTGTAAGATCAAATATCTTGGGGTACAAATTGATCCATTTCTAAATTGGAAGGAACAAATCAACGTTGCAATTGGTAAGATTTCTCGAGGAATAGGAATGCTCAAGTATTCTAAGAAATATCTTTCGTTAGAAACCATACAAAGGATGTATTTCAGTATCGTAGACCCGCATTTTAGATATTGCTGCTCTGTTTGGGGATGTGCTGGTGACACTACTCTAAAAATATTGCAAAAGCTACAAAATCGGGCAGCTCGTGTTGTTACAAACAGTCCCTTCGATAAATCATCGCTGCCATTAATATCACAACTAGGATGGTTAACAATCAAAGAAATGATTGACTTTGAAACAGCCTCTATAGTGTACAAATCATTGGAATGGGCTTGCACCTCCCTATATGCAGTCAATGTTTCACAAATTGTCAGATTCTTGCAATCGGAACCTACGTAATACCAGTACTGATCTCAGGATTCCACTGTGTAAGACCTCAAATGGACAACGGAGCTTTTCCTATCGAGGAGTTACTGTTTGGAACCTATTGAGCTATGAAATCAAAACTGCTCCTTCGCTAGCTACTTTCAAAATGAGATTAAAATCGTTCTTGAAAGATCAAAGAGGTTGATCTTCTAAACCAATGTTCAGCATATACATATGACTTCTGAGTCCCTTTTTTTTTATAAATGTTTCTTATCTTTTATATAGGATATTAAAATTGACTTATATTAGCAATGTATTAGGTTACTTTTTTTTAAGCAGGGCACATTGTAAATCAGTTATCTAAACTTTACTGAATGTATTTAACCCTGTTAAAATAAATCAAAATGAAATGAAATGAAATGTCAAGAGACACTCATATTGCATTATCATTAATCAAGAGATTTCTTTACTTTTACTTTACTTAAAAGTTGTAATTTAACAATAACTGGTTCATTGTAGTAAAGGTAAAGAATTCCCTTGATCAATAAGAGACAGTGATATAATTTATCATATCAAGGAGAGTCTTTTGATTTAGTTTTGCGCAATTGAAATCAGTAGCAAATTGTTTGCTGAGAATATCTAGGGTTGCAATGCTTAGTGTTTCTTGCCTTCTCAGGGGGGCTCTGGTTTGGGCCTAAGAGTAGATTTTGCGTTTGTTGATTTACTGTATAGCTCTACAACCAAGGTACTGATAATGGTATGAAAAATATCAAAATATAATTTTGCCATTGAGGGTGAACATAAAAATTTGCTTCGGGTAATTGGTTGTAAACTCTTGACGTCAGGATTTTTCAAACTTGTATACAGTTTGTTGGGACACCACTTTGATAGGCCAAAACACAACTGATTGTAATACCAATTCACAGGTTGTGCCTTTGAGAAAATCCGAAGATAATGTTGAAACATCTAGAGGAAGAGACCTCATAGATTTTTGCATTTCACAAGACATGTACATAGTAAACGGAAGGAAACTAGGGGACGATACTTTTGGTAAATCAACATGTTTTCAATGGAATGGTTCCAGTGTAGTGGATTATCTATTGCCCCCAAACACACTTTTGATTTGATTAATTACTTGGAGATTCAACCACTGAAACCATCTCTATCAGATCACTGTACATTATCTTTTTCAAGCATAGCCTCCAATTCTTTAAAAAACATTGCACGGATGGTTAATGCATCTTTCGTTTGATTTTATGGTCTGAAAGGAACTTCAGGTACATTGCTATAATCCTATATGTAGCATTTATAATATCTTGATTATTTTCAGAATAACAGCGCTTTTCTTTTTATGAAAGAACTCGTGGAAAGTTTTGAAAAATTTTAAATATATAATCATTGATCCTAAATAAAAATATGAAAACGGCACAATCTTCAAGAAAACCATAGTTTATGAAGGTCTATAATATGGTAGTAAGCAGAAATCTCAAATCTGTAGCTTTTCTCATTTACGATTTATCAATTTGGTGACGTCACACTCTCAAAACTGGCCCAAGCAAAGAAGATGCTATAATTCTGAAAATAATCAAAATGTCGGAAATTCTACATTTAGGATTATAGCAAAGTACTTGAAGTTCCTTTCAAGCCATTAAATCAAATGGAAGATGTGTTGTAGTCGAATAATTGGATAGAAGTTCAGAACTGAGCAGGAAAGACGAAAGAAAACCACCTGGCTCAAGCTTGTCAACAGGAAGACTTTCACTCACGCAACGTAATCAAAACGAGGCTAATATGGGTCATAAGACCCCATAAACAACAATATGCAAATATATGCAAACTACAACATCTCTCTTTTCTTATAAGTTCTTACAAAACATAATCTTTGAAACTTTCTGGTTTCTTGACTGTTCTCCCTGATCTAGTCTTAACAGTAGTGGTATCATCATCAGGTTCTACTGTAGTGTTCCCAGTAGTGGTAACATGATCAGGTTCTACAGTGTGTTCCCTTTCCATCTCGTTTTCATTAACATTGTTCTCTGTTGTCATAGGAATATCATCGATCAGATCTTCAGGAGGTGTGCCTTCAAATTTCTCTATTGATGGCATGATGTGTTTGCGATTTCTTCGAATGGTAGTCCCTTTATCTGTTTCTAATACATAAGATCTGTCATTCCTGTGATTTTCAATTACTTTAGCTTTCCTTGACCAGTCTTTACCATTATGCAATCTGACAGTTTGTCCTGGACTAAGCATGGTTAGGTCTCTTGCTCTGGAATTATATTTCTCTACAACCTTTTGACTCATGTCTCTGTTCTCTGTCTTTTTACTGCCTTCTAGAGTTGGCAGTGTTGTTCTTGGATTACGATTCATCAAAAGGAAAGCTGGTGAAAATGCACTATTCCTGACTGGAGTAGTGCGGAGCGCTAATAAAGCTAGATTTTGATCTTCATTGCTGTGTAGCTTTCTTAAGTGTTCTTTTCACTGTCTGAATAGTTCTCTCAACTTGTCCATTGCTCTGTGGAAAATAGGGACTAGATGAATCATGGAAAAAGTCCCACTCTTTAGCAAAGTTCTTGTACTCTAATGAAGCAAACTCTGGACCATTGTCTGAAAATACAATCTTTGGTATACCTTGTCTTGAGAATATCTCTTTCGTAGCTTTAATGACAGTGCTACTCTCTAAGTTGGGTAGCTTGCTCAACTAAAAAAACTTTGAGTGATAATCAACTACTATCACATAACATTTGTTCTTTAGATGGAAACAGTCAGTACCAACTTTGATCCAAGGCTCTGAGGGAATATCATGGGATATTAAAGTTTCTTTTTGCTGACGATTTCTGTAAGTCATGCATGCATCACAATTAGAGACTAAATCAGCTATTTCATTATTCATTTGTGGCCAATAGAATACCTTTCTAGCACAAATTTTGCATTTCTCAATACCAAGATGTCCTTGATGGATCAGTGCACGCATTTCTTTACGCATTGATGATGGCACTATAAGCTGTTCACCTTTCAACAGAAGGCCTCTAGAAAATGTGATACTATCTCTAAAATTAAAGTAAGGTCTCACTTCATTTGCAACAAGTTCTTTCACTTCTGGCCATCCATTCATAGTGCAGTTCTTTAACAATTGCAATGTGGCATCTTGGACTGTCTCTCTCTTAAATTGTTCTAATCTTGTCTCACTTATAGGCAAATTATTGATAACTGAGTGCACTATATACTCAAGTTCTTTCTCTGGAATTTCAGCAGTAGAATCATCTAGGAAGGCTCTGCTTAGTGCGTCAGCAACTATGACATCTTTACCAGATCTGTAATTTAGAGCGAAGTCATATCTCTGAAGGCGAAGGAGGAATCTCTGTATTCTTGGAGGAGCTTTGATGATTTCTTTAGTGAAATTGCCTTTAGAGGTTGATGGTCATTTTCAACAAAAAATGTTTGACCATATACATATTGGTTGAACTTTTCACATGCAAAAACTATGCTTAGGCATTCCTTTTCTAGCTGACAATAATTTCTTTCAGATGAATTCAGGGATCGAGAGGTATACGCAACAGGATACCAGTTCTTGTTGAATAATTGTTCAAGAACAGCTCCAAGTCCATCCTTGCTAGCATCGGAGGTGATTCTAATAGGGAGGTTAGGGTCAAAGAATTTTGATACCGGACTTTCTGTCACTAATTTCTTCAAATCTTTGAATGAATCTCTTTGTGGTTGCTCAAAAACCCACTCAATGTCATTCTCTAGTTTGTGGGCGTGGGTTCGTATCCCACATCTGACACCATGTTGTAGTCGAATAATTGGATAGAAGTTCAGAACTGAGCAGGAAAGACGAAAGAAAACCACCTGGCTCAAGCTTGTCAACAGGAAGACTTTCACTCACGCAACGTAATCAAAACGAGGCTAATATGGGTCATAAGACCCCAGAAACAACAACATGCAAATATATGCAAACTTTTTTTAAGATGCCAAAGATTTGGAGGCTATGCTTCTTTTTCATTGGAAATATTGAAAGCATCTTTAGAACAAGTTAATACAAAACTTTATAGCCTGCCTGAAAAATATAAATGGGGGGATCAAGAAGCAAACACAGCATTTACAAAGGAACTAGAAAAAGCTGAAATTCTAGATGATTTATACACCATCAACAACAAAATCTCGCAAAATAACTCCAAGGATGACTGCATTTCATCTGTGATCCACCTTTCTAATGTGTTGATCAGCATCAGTCAAAATGCAGGAATTAAAACAAAGAAAAAAAGGTCAAATAGCATGGCCAAAAAACAAAAAAATCTGGTTTCATAAAGAATGTGCTGATAATATTTCAAAAAATAGGATGGATCTTAAAGACCCTTTCCTGACCGGCAGCCTTTGCGGCCCTCGATTTCTGTTCACCACAGCTTCGCTTCGTTTGGATTCGTATTTGACATCCAGAAAAAAGCACAGTTTGTAATCCGTCTTAATCTTCGACTGAAATCGCGTAAATGGTCAACAAATTATATCAATAGTCTCTTTAGTTCATAAACAATGTATTTAAGCATGTATTTTTGTACTGCATAATCGGAGTTGTGGGAATAGACCTTTTTACTTGCCAGAAAAGAGGTTTGGATCGAGCGTCCAAATCTGGTAAATTTTGTGAAGGAAAACAAAAGCATGACCCCCGTTCTCAGTAGAAACACTGCTAGCTGTGGCATGAAGTTGCTTCGGATCTCGGAACACTTTTCAGAGAATAAATCAACGATAACTTTACTCAAATTGAGTTACGAACACAAGCAAGTTTTATTTGCCTTCTGGCCTTGTTTCTCGTTGTTTTCGTTCATTGTTAGCTGATTTTGCTGTTTAACAGTTGCAGAACAAAAGTGCGAGCATACAAGGGTATCATTTTGCGAGTTAGCGATTCGAAGTTTGCTGTTTTCAACCGTCGTATTCAAATGAAAATTAATTTTATTTTGATATAATTATTGATAAAATTATAAAACGTAGAGAAGGAAAACACATACACCTGCATACACCTATCGAAAGAATTTGGGCAGAATATATCAGGCGAAGGCCTCAAAATACTTGAACGGTGGAAAAGATTTGCTGAGAGATCGCTGTATTTTGATTAAATATGGGCCTAGACTGTTGCATAACAAAATCAGCTAACAATGAACGAAAACAACGAGAAAAAGGCCAGAAGGCGAATCAACTTGCCTGTGTATAAACTGTAACATTCGTAACTCAATTTGAGCCAAGTTATCGATGATTAACTCTCTCAAAAGTGTTCTGAGATCCGAAGCAACTTCATGCCACAGCTAGCAGTGTTAATCAATTCCTGCTTCACAGTGGATAAAACTTTTCACAAGGGTTAAGTTCAATCATTTTTTCATTTTCATTGTTCATTATTTTCACATGGTAGCCCCATCAGTCGAGAGGACAGCTTTACCCTGTCCTGTTATGGGCCTGTCAAAATTTACAATATTATAAGGAAGCTGATTAAAAATTACGCCTAGACAATATAAAATCGAAAAATAGGTACCCTATGGGGATGTACGAAGAATGCTGGTACATAAAAACGATGTTTGAAGTCGATTTACTGCGATTCCTGAGTCCGTGCTGCGTAGTGAATTTTCCCTGTTTATCTCCGTAACTATAACTCCTATGCTGCTGCAACTTACCAGAACGGTACCTACATCTATTAAAAGGGTAATTACAAAATCTGGTTGTAATTGATCACGTGTATCGTTGCTAAGCAACCAAACAGTGGCAAGTGGTCAGACATAAGCTTGAGTACTGAAAATAGAGAATGCTCTAATTATTTTGGATTTTAATGATTAAAAGTTTGAAAACTAGTATATATATAAATAAAATATGATTGTCTATCCATTGAAAGCAAGTTTTCAAAAAATTATCATTATTCATTATAAATATGATGTCAATATGATATACATTATTTCTTGCTGATGTAAACAAATATAGATAAATTATATATCAAATGAAAGCTCTTTCAAAGAGCAATCGATTGGTACCACGTTTGTTACAATTGAATATAAAACAAAAGAGTTATTAACATTTTTATGATTGTCCTTGTTACCACTATCCAAATAAGGGATTGTTCTTGTCACGTGACTATATTTATGACAATGAAACATTTAAAATTTGATAGCCTATTAAATTTTAGGCAAATTTGGTAAGTTTCAGCATTCCAGTTCTTTTCAGCTAAGAGCTATAGTTCATGATTCAAGTGGGGGGGATGCCCCCCCCCCCGGGTAAAATAGGGTTAAGTATTTTGGACAAAGGTAAAAGCTTAATATTCTCACGCGGAGTGCCAAACATGGGTGATGGCTCGTTATTGCTGAATAATGGTTCTTACATGCAAGTAACTTTTCTATAAGAACTTCAACTATCAGATCGCCATAAAATCAAGAAACTCGAGTATTGGAAAAATATTAATCAAGAACCTTTTTTACTTCGTCTGAAGCTTGTTTATTTCTCCTGAAGATACTTCCGCTCGTTTATTGAACTTTATTACTCTGTGCTACTGGAGTAAAGTTTAAAAAGAGGCGTGGTTTCATAAAAATGGCTATGAAATGTTCACGAAGATGGCACAAGAGATTCCCCGTCCATAGATACAACGTGAAATTGAGGAACCTGCTAAGAAACTGTCAAGAAATTTTCAGTACTCAAGATCTGATAATTTAAAGAAACTTTCATTTCGTGAATTTCTTAGTTTCTTAAAAAAGTACGTTTATACAAGCCAACATCGAGGATGGGGACTTCCCCATATTACTACGGTCAGGGCACTTGAAAATTTACCTCAAACGACCGATTTTGTAAGACACTTGATGAAAAGGGGGCAGTGGGGATGGTGCTAATGGACTTGTCGAAGGCATATGATTGTCTTCCGCATGATTTACTCATAGCCAAACTTGCAGCCTATGGGTTTGGGCCAAACAGTCTTGCACTAATTTCAAACTATCTGTCACAAAGAAAGCAACTCGTGAAAGTAGGCTCAAAATTTAGTGAATGGCAGGAGACAGTTTCAGGAGTTCCGCAGGGCTTAGTTCTCGGTTCACTTTTCTTCAATATCTTTGTCAATGACTTCATCTTCGCCATGAAGTCCTCCCATGTCTGCAACTTTGCAGACGATAATACTGTGTATGCATGTGACAAAGATGTTGAGTCAGTGGGGATGAGTCTTGAGGATGATATCTCTAGAGCTCTTGACTGGTTTAAAGATAAGAGAATGGTGGCAAATCCAGAAAAGTTTCAAGTAATGTTTCTTGGCCTGAAACAGCATCAAGAATTTGTCTTAGAAATAGAAAACAGAATAATCAAATGTGGCAAGGTCTGTTAAATTACTTGGGATAACTATCGACAATGAATTGAAATTTCACAAGCACGTGAAAAAAAATGTCAAAAAGTTTGTAGAAAAGTCAGTGCATTCTCAAGGGTCGCACCTTACATTGCCGAGAAAAAAGGAAAGTTCCTGTACCATACATTTATAATGTCAAATTTTAATTATTGTTCTCTTATCTGGATTTTTTGCGGCAGAACGCAAAATAAAGAAATAGACCGAGTTCACAAAAGATCCTTGAGAATACTTCTTGAAGACTATACATCGAGCTTTGACGAGCTTCTACAAAAGATAGGTGACATTAGGGTCCATGTAAAAAATCTACGTAACTTGATGATAGAAATATATAAGTGCCTATCGTGCGAAAATCCATCCTTTATGTGGAGTATTTTCCAACGAAAGGAACTAGAATATAATCTAAGATCAGGTTCACTATTAATGCTGCCACAAGCTAAAACTGCAATCTATGGGACCAACTCATTGGCCTTTAGAGGTAGCATCCTCTGGAACAGCCTACCAAACACTATAAAAAGCTCACCATCTGTTGTAAGCTTCAAAAGATCGACAAAAGAATGGAAGGGTGATAACTGCACGTGCAAAAATTGCTTGTAGTAACAATATATTTGAAAATCCCTTCGCGAACAATAGTGATGTAATTATGTAGATAAACCTATTTTTCTTAATATTATTGTAAGTTTTCCTTTTTTTGTAGATAGTTAGGTTGAATTAGCTATTGTATATAAGCTATTGTAAATACCAACTGTAAATAATTTAAATAATAATAATAATGATAATAATAAACGGCGATGTCAATGGCTGGTTAGCGTGAAATTGGATGATTTCCGCGTGCTCTGGCAACCAGTAAGGATTTGATCCTTATCTTCTCAGGAGGTCCTCTACAAAGAACATCGTGCCTTTTTTACATTTTCAAAAATTCGTTTTTGCAAGTTATTCCATAATGTTCGTAATCTGGATCACCGTAAGGGTATTGATCTGATAGTGCGATACAATATGGAACGCTATAGGCATGTCGGAATCAAACAAAAATTCTCAGTGCATGCAAACAATACCTAGTAAGGAATACAATTTTTGTATTTCTGAGGAAAGGAAAATTCTTACAACACAAGGAAATTGTTTGGATATATCAAATCTGAGTTGTATATTGCCATGATGCCGACTGTGTGGTACTTCTGCAGCTGATCGAAATCTATCGCCTGCTTTTTGACATTTTGACAGGTTTTAGATCTGTCTAAAAAACAGCAAAATTTTTTGCCAAGCATTTGAGATTTACGTGCCAAGCAAAATGTTCGTTTGACCACAGCGCAAGACATTGCTTGTGACAAGCAGGAAAAGTTTTTGAACTTTTTCAAAGACATTAACCAGCGAATTATGCTTGCTACGCAATGTTTTGCGACGTAGCCAAACGGGAAAACATTGCTTGGCAGGCAAATCTCAAATGTTTGGCAAACAATGTTTGATCGTTTGGACAGGGCTTTTGTTTCACAAATTTGCGAGGTTGATGAAATTACAAAAAATACTAGTGGTAGTAACCAAACAGCATTTAAATATCTCATTTCGGTCGATTACTTTATTTTGTGGAGCGATTAGCGTTTTTCCCGGTTCACTTTTTTGGGTCACCCGGTATGTGCGAAAATAACCAAGATCAAGGAGGAAAAAGAATTGTTTCCTGTTTATTACCTCAGTTCTCAGTTCGTGAACTGGAACCACGCTCTTGGTATTAGCAAATATAGTGAGCAGTTTGCTAAATTTTAGGGAGGCAAAGCTGTAGTTTTAATTGAATATATTGTTTGCCCTCAATTTTTTCAAACAAACTTACATTGCATTCTCCCGCTATTCCGATCGCTCGGTAATTTCTCCCGATTTTTAAAGTCGCTAGCGCCAGATGAAATCTTGACTCACCTTTGTTTATTTTCTGTCGGTAAAGTAAACAAGGAAGGCTCCAGATTATCATCTTAACTTTCTGAAAGCGAGCATTCCAAGCCACAATTGGATAACCGAAGGTGAAGTCATTCAAGCAGCTAAATCTACAGCTGATAGGCAGCTTGAGCAATAACTTATCTAAGCTGTAAAGCACACAGGGAGAATATTGTATGTTTTGGCGAAACAAAAGTCATAATACTGACTTTTTAGTCTTTTGTATCTTTCTCTTAATTTTGTCTTTATACAATTGGTGCCTTCTTATTTGAGATATCTTGAGGTTGGCAGGTCTGGTTTAGATATAAATCAAACAATCTCATTTGATTCACAACAAGCTGCTGTCGTGATTTTCTCTGGATAATTATTTTGATGGAAGAATGATGCTATTTAAAACCGGACTCTCGCTTAACTTAAATATGGACTACCTTTTTTTAGAATGAAGACTTGAAAGCTCCAGAATCAGTTCCAAAACATGCTGATGTTGTTGTTATTGGTGGCGGGTCTCTCGGCGCAAGCACTCTTTATCACTTAATGAAGTATGGAGTGAAAAACGCAGTTCTTCTGGAAAAGGATCAGCTTACTGCTGGCACAACATGGCATAGTGCTGGTCTTGTCTGGAGGTTAAGGCCATCTGATATTGAAGCAGAGCTGTTGAATTATACGCGAGATCTTGCACGGGATGTGCTGGAAAACGAAACTGGAGTTGCTGCAGGCTTCAATGAAAATGGTGGGCTCTTCATTGCAAACAACAAAGAGCGGCTGGATGAATACAAAAGATTGATGACTGTATGTGACTATTGTTTGCTTTACTTGCAGTACATGCCTTTTTACATTAACCTCGAAGAATACTCAAGGATTTCTAAACAAGTCTCCAAAGCACCAACACTTTTTGAAAAAGAGTTTGCTCAACTAGCGTTGACGGAAATATTGTGCATTGTATATCTTTCGATTGCCAAAACTATGAAGAATAGCATCTTTTTTATAGCATTTTGACAGGCCGAATATTATTCGATAAATTAACTGATTTCCAACGAGGAGGGTTTTGCAAAATGGCATTTAGGACAAATTCTAAAATTAATTGAACATGTTGGCTACTCAATAAATTATTAACATACAACACAATATATTATTACTTTGATATTTATGGATCAGTAGCCGTTCAAACGGTGTGCATTTATTTTGACTCACCGCGGTAGATTCTCTACTGTAAAATTGTATATTTTTGCTTTCTTTTCGACAACGGACAAGAAAAACCATGGTCAACAGATTATCATATACAAATGAGTCCAAGACTTTTTTTAGTCCGGTTTCAGATCTATGTTTATTGCGCAAAAAAAGCAAAAAGCTATAATATGCACTATAATTGCACCATGAAAAGAGTTTGTTTTGCACGACGTTTCGTGCTCAAACCCATCATAAAATGAAGTAAGGTTAATAGGACGAGAGTTCAAAGAAGAGTAGACTCGAAAAACTGAGATCGAATGTAAAGGAATCGATGAGATGCAGCAAGGGTACAATGAGAAAAAATAACAGGATAGGTCAGCATGCATAGGAATCAAATCCTTGAAAAACATTGCACGATTGGTTGATGCATCTTTCGTTTGACTTAATGGCTTGAACGAAACTTCAGGTGCTTTGTTATAAGTGTTCATTGGCAATCTTTGATATCTTGATTATTTTCAGAATTATTGCGTTTTTCTTTTTATTGAAAGAATTCACCACAAAAGCTTTGACAAAAATTTAAATGGTTGTAAATCCTAAATTGATAAAGGAAGAACTGTACAACCGTCAAGAAAACTATAGTTTATGAAGTTCTATAATATGGCGCTAAGAAGAACTCCGTACCTTTTCTTGTTCACGATCCCTTCACGATTTAGCTATTTGATGACGTCACAACCGAAAACTGTTTAAAACATAGACGACGCTGTAATTCTGAAATTAATCAAGATATCAAAGACTGCCAATGAACACTTATAGCAATGTACCTGAAGTTGCTTGCAAGCCATTAAATCAAACGAAAGATGCATTAACCAATCGTGCAATGTTTTTTAAAGATTTGATGCCTATGCTGTATGCAAACAGCGAGGAAAGGAAGAGATGGGGTAGGCTAGAAGAATGTCATTATAAATATTTAAATAGTTTGTTAATTTTAGCAGGGAACAGAGTTCCAAATTCAAAATTATTCGCTCCTCCAAAGTATTTCTTTTAGTACTATCTTGAGTTACAAAAAGGAGGTCAATAATCAAAATGTCATCAGTTGAATGGCTGTTTGAAATGTTGCGATTCGGGTTATTTGTGTGTTTCTGCTTGAGATGTTTCTTGTGCTTAACGTTTCGCGGATGCTCGCCGAATCTATTATTTATTTGTATGGAAGTTTCTCCGATATGTAAAATGCTGTCTTTGGTGATCTTGATAACCAAGTAAGTTAGGACATTGCACAGGAGAAGAAAAAAGATTAAATTAAGGAAACGCTCAATGCTTGTGGTGATTTTGACAACCAAATAATTTGAGGCATTGCACGGTAGAAGAAACAAGATAAAATCAGGATACAGTCAGTGCTTGTGACGGTTTTGATAACCAAGTAATTTGAGGCATTGCACAGTAGAAGAAACAAGATAAAATCAAGATACAGTCAATGCTTGTGACGATTTTGATAACCAAATATATTGAAAAGTTTAATATTATCATTAATTATTGTTTAATTTCTCTCTTTCAGCTTGGTAAAGTATATGGTGTAGAGTCGTATGTTCTTTCTCCAGATGAAACGAAAAAACTTTATCCTCTAATGAATGTTGATGATTTATACGGCGCACTTTACAGTCCAGGGGATGGAACACTCGATCCAGCTAGTTGGGTTGCTGCCCTTTCACGTGCTGCTACCAACAGGGGAGCGAAGATCTATGAGAACTGCCCGGTGACTGGAATTGAAACCTCTATTGATGATATGGGAAGCAAATGCATTTCAGGGGTTAAAACGCCAGTAGGAACAATAAGAACAAACTGTGTTGTGAATTGTGGTGGTGTTTGGGCACCTACTATTGGCAAAATGTGTGATGTGACGGTACCTTTAGTTGCAATGTATCATGCTTATGTCGTCACTGAAAAGATAGAGGGGATCCAGAACATGCCAAATGTAAGGGATCATGATGCATCAGTGTATCTGAGGCTGCAAGGAGATGGTTTATCTGTTGGTGGATATGAACCCAATCCAATCTTCTGGGAAAAGGTATAAATAGTTTTGTCTACAATATAAATATATAAGTATAGGAAAAGGAAAAGGTACAAATATATAAATAGAGTGTCCCAAAAAAGGTCAGACTTCTAAATCTGAATAAGTGTGAGAATATTTCATGTCTATGAACCACTTGGATATTTTTGAAAGCTGAGCCGTATCATATTCTGTTGAGTTTATTGCAGGTTAAATTCGGCAAATTTTAAGAAACCACTTTGAAGACTTGTTCGTCGAAGTTGAGGCAAATTTGTACTTGTATTTTTTGCTCTTTGCTCTGCCATTCTCCAATGTTATTCTGATCTCCAAATAGCCTATATAGTCAAGAACAATAATTGATATACTTTTAGAAACCTGATAATGTAATTTAATAAGTTGCACATTTTTTTTTAAATCTTAGATATTGCAAGACGGGGGGACGCGTAAAAATTCGCAATAAAGAGCAAAATCTTTCTAACCTTTTGATGGTGAACAGGCTAACTCTTTCAATTTTTGGGCGCGTTGTGCAAACGTAATCTTTGCGTGTGATGACTTCACTACGCACAAGTCACTTATTTGAATACGTAATTTCGCGGAGAAAAGACGAAAAAGTACGACACTCTATTCATAACAGTATAATCTTTTATTTTATCATCAATGATACCACCCCCAGACTTGTCCTTTAACATAAGATTGCGCTAGTTTCACTCAGCCTGCGTGCAGCCTCTATATTAAGATGTTTGAAGTGTGAAACAAAATATTCCAATTTCTTATCGCTATTAAATGCGTCAACAGAGTTAGCCAACTGGGGGGACATTTTTTTAGGACACCCGGTAGCGTTCAGGAACACTGAGAAGCAGTGCCCTGGTCCTTCCTTTCTATTTAATTTCCTTGTAATTCCTTTAACCTAGAATGATAGAGAGGTTGGGGACTCTAGGTAGCAGCACAGTGGACGAAAATGGTGATTTTGCAGACATTCAATCATATCTCAGGGGAAGTAAATGCAACAGGACTAGTTGACAGCTCTTTTTCAGCGTATAAAAAGGATTAACTTGATTGCAATAAACGTAAAAGTTGTACATTGAGGGGGACTGGGGCGCCCGTCAGAACATTTTCATCTTGTTTTTCAATAAATATCTAGACTAGTTACTTTCAGGTAGTGCTAATCAACCATTTTACTACCTATTTTCCTTCCAAACAGAAGATTCATCCACACTCTTTGCAACTAGAATGTTGGTGTGACGTTTTCAAAAATTTATTTCCTCAGATTTAAATATCTGTAACTCTCTGAAAACACATGATAAATGAATACTTTTGAAAAGTGCAGGAAAGCACAAATATTCAGCTTTCTAAAACTGCGTAAAAATTTCTGATTTAGATAACTTAAAAACTCTTGAATGTTTGGATCTTGCCCATTCGTGGACAGGTTTTGGCAGATCGGGGATTCGAACAACCAACCTTCAGCTTGGTTCGCTAACCCCGGAACCATGCAGTGAAAGTGATCGAAGATTGTTTATGTTGTTGTGCTTCACCTTCCCTGCAACTTTGACTCCCTTGGTGCAAAGCTAAAGGTTGTGTCTCGTTGCTTTCATTGTTCTTTCTCGGGATAGCTGGCACCTATTTGAGACGAATGTGGTACCATTTTATAAGCACGTATCTTTCTTCCTCAAAGGTTAAAAACGACTTTGCATTTTCGTTGTTTGATTTGGACTGGGATGTCTTTTCTATGCATATTGAAGGAGCATGTAATCGAGTGCCTGTTATTGCAGAGACTGGCATCAAATCTACTGTATGTGGACCAGGTGAGCCAAATCTGTCTTGTAGCCAGCCCATTTAAAGTGTGGACAAATCAATGCAGAAGTCTTTCATCCGACGTTCATTTATTCATTCTGTTATTGAATGATTCCCCGTGTATCTTATCATTCAATAGGCAATGCAACTTAGCAGGTATTTGCCCATTTCTGCCTAAATTGGATATAATTTTGCATGCTACCGGGTGTCCCAAAAATCTGTATACAAGTTTGAAAAATTTTGACGCCAAGAATTTTCGTCAAATCACTTCAAAGCTATTTTTATGTTAACCCTCAATGGATGAATAAAATTTTGATATGATTCTGACAATTTTCGGTAACTTGGTTGCATCATCATCATCATCACAATTACTTTATTTTTACAGTAGGCGAGAATTAATTATAGCTCAAATTTACAGCTAATTTAAGCCTATTCTACAATACAATATATACAATATTACAGAAAAAAAAACTAAATATATCAAGGCTAATTACATGAGGATAAAAACATAAAAGTCTATCCTGTTAGGATCCCAACCTGTGGTATATATGCTTTGCAAAGCCTGCAGTTGCACTTATCACCTTTCCAACACTTTATTTGCTTTTTAAAAATTAAATCAGAGCATTAAATCAACAAGTGTAAAATGTCCTCTTAGACCCAAACCAAAGCTTCCAGTAGAGAAGAGCTAACGATGCTAGGGAAGGCAGAAGCATGTCGGCCCTCGACATCCAAAGGTGATATGCCTCTGATATGAAAGAAAATTTTATGTTAACCCTCAATGGCTAAATTAAATTTTGATATTTTCCTCGCCATTATCAGTGACTTGGTTGTAGAGCTATAAATCAACAAACGCAATATTTACTTTTAGGCCCAAACCAGAGCCTCCATTGTAGACCCCTGCTGAGAAGGCAAGAAACCCTAAGCATGGCAACCCTCGATATTCTCAGCAAACAATTTGCTACTGATTTTAGTTGAACAAAACTAAATCAAAGACTTTCCTTGACATACTGTATCACTGTTTCTTATTGGTCAAGGGAATTCTTTACCTTTACTACAATGAACTAGTTATTGTTAAAATTACAATTTTTAAGGAAAGTAAAAGTAAAGAAATCTCTTGAAATCCTGGAAATCCTGGACTCCCCATCACTGGATCACTGGATCACTGGGCCCCCCCCAATCGTGAAAACATTTATTTTCGCAAGGCAAAAAAGTACAAAACTGTAGGGCAGCCTTGACTTTTAAGATTGCGCTTTAAAAAGTGTGTTGCAAGGCATCTTTTTTTAACAACTTACAACAAAGTACAATTTTAGTATTGACTAACGGCACAGAAACAAATTAATTAAAGACACACTTGTCGATTTCACCCATAACAATCTGCAGCTTTCTATGTGATTAGATGCTTGGATATTTTCAGCCAAACCAAGTGTTGTGATTGCAAATGATTTATCAGGTGATACCCGCTGGACCTCCTTCTTTCCCAGTTTTTTATAGCAACTTGAGACTGGTCAAATATTTTCCAAAGCGATATTTTTCAGGAGCCGTTCTATTAAAATGCCCCCCTCACATTTATAAAAGATGGTATTCAAGATTCTTTAAAAAACGAAGGGGAAAGTGGTTGGGTAGAGGTAGAGTAGAGTAAACAATTAACTGGGAAACGCTAGAAAGAATAGGTTGTAGGTTTATTATAGGTTGTCGTCCTTAAAAATTTTCCAAGAAGAACCATCACAGAATTGTCAAAGACTCCAATTTGGCACTAGCAAACATGGGGTCGAGATAGGCATTCTAAGCCAAGGTAAATGGTTTTTACTCCAAATTTTCCTGGGGATGCCAATTTATAAAAAATCTGTTGTAAGATTGTCAAAAATTCTATTTTAACACCGGCAAACATGGGACCGGGAGAGGTGTTCTAAGCCAAAATAGAGTGTGTGTCCTCAATAATCTCCCTTGGTGTTCGCCCCCAGTCTCTTCATCTTCATAACCTCCAATTAATTTACCCTGGTCATGCCGCTGATTTGATGAGCAGAACAAAGTTTACGGCAGGGATATTCTAACCTATCTTCAAATCACCTATAATGCTCACAATATGCTCCTGTCTTTCATCGACTAACTTTGGTCAATTTTTGTCGACCGAAAAACCCATTTTCGGTCTCAGCTATGGCAGGGCAATTCTTATCCTGGCAGGGCAAGATTGTCATACACCCCTCCGATAATAATGGCCAAGTTACGCCCCTGGACAATACCAATGATGTAATAGGCTTGAATGAAATGAAATCTAGCTTCAACTACCGAAATTTTGCAAGACGACTCTTGTGGGGCACTTACTTGCCATACTGTATGTTAAATTTACTGCAACATAAAACTACGGATTCGTGGATGAAAATCGCAACATCGTCCACTATAAACCTTTGGGACTGCCTTTCAACAGGAAAGTTGTTGAAAAAGTCAACGCAGTTGCGCAACACACAAGAAAAGGGCTATCTTTAAAACACGGAATGGAATGCAAGAATAGAACACTGGAATAGAACACTGGAATGGAACACTGGAATGGAACGCCAAAAAGTAGCTCACAGTATTGGTTGAAAATTTTGGAGAAAACGCAAAGAATTACATAATTCTGTTAAGCAAACTCCATTAAACTTCTTGATTGTAGTACCATCACATGTAACTCTAACATTTTGCTCAGATGGCTGTTTTCCTGTTTTGTTCATTTGTTGTGAGAATTGTGAGTCAACGAAAATTCAACAATGGGGATAATTTTGTGGCTGAGATGCCCTTTGTGATTTACACACTTATTAGGGACGAAAATTAAAGACGTCACTTTTTTTCAGACGGTACTAACTTTCAGAGAAGCACTGAGAAGCCAGAAGCCATGTCGACCTCCAAAGACGACACACATGCGTGTTATGAATGCAAATAAAATATTCGCCCATTTATGGATAAATGTATGACGGAGGAGCCTTAGTACGTTACTCCCAGGAAGCAACAAAAAGCTCATTCATTACCTATTGCAATGATTTATTGATCACTGATTAGTATTGGAAACCATATCTAGAAGGCATTCAACTAAGGAACAACTGCAGTGCATGCCTTTTATTCGATAAGAATTTAAAGAGATAATTTCCTCTCCACTCCTTGAGCTTTTTCTCTCAGCCCTTGCAGGCCCGTAGGAAGGGGGCTCGTGCCCCCCAATAATTTTGGAAACAATGGTGCTACGTCACAAGTATAAATTAGATGTATTGTTCTCCATTGTTTTGAGAACAAAAGCCCCCCCCTCAATCTGCAGCTGCTTCCTACGGCCCTGAGCCATTGTGGCCCAAATCTGATTATCCAGTACGAAAGTACGTGCCTAAATGCACTGATATGAACTAGAGAGACTGATGGCAAATTTTTTGACCATTTATGCGATTTCAGTCGAAGACTAAGACGTATTACAACTGTGCTGTTTTCTGTCTGCCAGAAAATAACACGAACCAGACGATTCTGTGGGGAACAGCAATTGAAGGCCGCAATGGATACTGGTCAGTAAAGGGTCTTTAAATTCCTTAGAAGAAAATTGATGCAATTGTCGTCTTTCTAAAGCTGAAAACTGGACGAAATTTGCTTGTAATTGATATCTTTTCTGAGCACTTTTCAAAAATAGCATCCAAGTAAGCTTGTCCAAAACTCTAGAACTGTATGACCGATTTTAGTGAAATAAATTGTTAAGTCTAAGTTAGCCTTTTCTTGCATCAAAACGATCGATAATTCATTCAAATCGGTGCATAATTCATGATTATACAATTCGACAAACGCCGATACATTTTGGGACAGCATGTAGATGGTGCATTTTCTTAACTCACCCGGTGTTTTGTTGTTGTTACCTTTTTAGAGTCATTTACCGCGGATCACAAGCCCTTAATGGGCCCAGACCCAAATGTGAGGGGATATTATCATGGCTGTGGCTTCAATTCGAGTGGTATAATGTTTGGTGGAGGCTGTGGAAGTGAGCTAGCGAAGTGGATCGTTAAGGGACATCCTGATGTAGATATGTTCGGGTTTGACATTCGAAGGTTTCACAAATCTTTGACTAATGATAACCAATGGGTTAAAGAGCGCAGTCATGAGTCATACGCGAAGAATTACTCGATGGTTTTCCCAAATGATGAGCCACTTGCAGCTAGGAATATCAGGAAAGATCCGTTTTACAAAGTGTTGCTAGAAAGAGGATGCGTGTATCAAGAAAGACATGGTTGGGAAAGACCTGGTTGGTTTTACAAAGGAGGAAGTGCAGAGGTAAGAATAAGTTGAGTTATTACGCCATTCCCAATCCAAGAAAACTTTGCAGACTTTTCAGGATCTTTTCACTGCGGTATCGTGGAGTGCCTCTCTTCCTATCTTCAAAGATCTTAAACTTCTCAAACTCGCTGAGATTTTTGAACTCCAACTCTTTTTTTTTTGTTTTTGACTATGTCAACAAAACTTCACCGAGTTGCTTTTATAACTTCTTCTTGTTCAGTTCATCTGTTCATCAATACTCCACAAGACAAGTCAGTCAATGGTATTACTTATCACAAAAGAACAGCCTTCAATAGTTTTAAAATCGATACGACATCTTGGTGCTAATCTCTGGAATACCTTAGTAAGGTAACCTTACCTGTGGAACTCCGAAATCTCCATCAAAATATCCTTTAAAACACAGATGAAGATTTACTTATTGAACAAGGTAAACCAACGTCGAAATCCATGATCCTTTCTTATATCAATCGATTGAATTTTAATTACCGGGTGAGCCAGAAAAAACTTCCCATTTTCGAAAATTCATAGCACGAAGAGTACTGGATGGGTTCGAATGAGTAGAATTCTGCTTAAAAGCCGAAAGACCGAACAATTGTTCTAATTTTTTTCGCGTTTTTATGAGCACAGAAAATAAGATAAATTCCACTTTAAGAAAATTTCTTTTTTGTGAAATGCCTGGAAAGGGCCTAAAACACTTAATCAAATTGTAAGGAATCTTCTCACAGATACACAGTTACACTTCACCTCACACTGAACAAATATATCACTTTTTTTAAAGAAGGCAATTTCTTACAGGTCCTGCGGTACGATTACTATGGCAGTTATGGCTTTGAGAAGCACGATAATTACACATACAACAAGTTACTCACTCAAGATTATACCTTCGATTTTCCAGACCATTTTAAACAGGTTAGTGTGTCAATTCATCTATTCTTTGGAACTTACTAAAGCGAGAATTCAGTGGTTGAAAGTGGTTGAAAGTAGATGGCTGGATGTAGAAATACTCAGTTTCAAAACCTCTAAGGGGGAAACCGCCATTCGCATAAAATTATTGCCAAATAAAAATTAATTATTCTCCTTCTTAATTGGAATTAGATAACTTTCTAACCCTTTATTTTTCCGGTGTCAAACTCCGCCACTGAACTGTCTGCTAGAATTTTAACTTAGCATTGCCCCATTGATACCATAATAGTGATGCAGGGATTACTCTGGCCAATAAAAATAGCAGTGAAATGGCACAGGGCGTTGTTTGACCTACCTGAGTGCTATAGACAAAAACATCCCTCGTGGTTCCTAACTTGGTTAAAGCGTAGCAAGGTTTCCTTTTAATTACCCAGCTAGCTCGTGAGTGTTTAAAGGTGGGTTGAAACGAAGGAATGAAAGTGGAAGGATGAAAGAGAAGCAACAAACAAGAAAACGAAGATTTTCCCACCAAAGCTCCAACGCCCCTCAGGCATCTCTGAAAATCGCAGTGGATGCTCAGACGAATATGTTGCCTATCTTGACAAAGAAGCGATGATAACTGCATGGGGGCGTCGAATCTTTGCAAAACTTCAAATGGAGTGCTTGAAGGGAAGTTTAGGTAATTTACCATAATTCCAGAGAGCACATTTTTGATGTCATCATTTTTTTTAGAATTACAGAGTTTTTAGGTTTTATGAATACGAGAGGAACTGTCTGAAGGTTTGATACACATTAAAAGCACTATAAAATCTAAACAGATTGAGGAAAATCAATATGATCAATTTTCAAGAAATACTCAGTTTTTTAAGTCCACAAGATGGTAGCAAGCAAACAGTTGTAGCTTTTATGGTTTATGATGTAGAAATTTGATAACGTCACAACTTCAAAGGTAGCAGAAATACAAAAAAAAACGCTGTAATTCTGAAAATTTTATGATGGTATAAAAAAATGCTGTCTCTGAGATTATGGCAAATTTCCCAAAGTTCTCTTTGAGCAATTCATTTAAAAGAATAGGGCGAAAACATTTTACACGATAAATTTTGATTCTACGCCTATGGTGATGATAACTAACAGATTTAAGAGTGCGAGGAGCTTGCTAAAAAAGCTAGTTTACTTTTTTTGAAGTTGAACTGAGATAGCAGAGGGTCAAAGAACAAATGTTGAACTGAAGGGAGAATTAATAATGAGTTTCATGGAATTTAAAGTAAAAAATAACACTGGGCGCAAGTATTTGATGGCGATATCTTTTTGCTAATCTCTTGAGAACCAGGTTCGTTGGCTTTCGAGCAAAAATTCTAAAATTTTGGAAGAATATTTAACCCTGCAAAAAACCTTCAACAACAGCGGGTCTGGAAAGAAACTGCTGGCAGAGAACTAACCCTAACCCTAACCCTAACCCTACATATGATATTTGGTGTATTTTTCATATTTCATTCATTTATAGTAGGGCAACCCTTCAGCAAAGGCTGATTTACGAGGGAACCTCTGCAAAAAACAGCCTACAATTTGAAAAATAGCCTATACAAAGTATTCATATTTGCAAAATATAAATTTTCTAACAACCTAATAATATTCACATTACAAAGAAAAACAAAAGAAAACGAGAAGGCTGCCTAAATTGTTGTTTCAAAGCTATTTAGTGACGAAGCTCGTTTGGACTCAGCTGAGAGGCTATTCCAGCATTTTATTCCTCTGAATGAAAAACAGCTTTGACCATTTCCAGTTTTCATCAATGACAACCTTAGGTCGGTGGCAGTATGCCAAAGGGTGTGACTGGACCCCTGTGAATTTCACGTAAACAGTTCGGTCAAGAATTGAGGAGCAAGACCATTTAATGCCTTAAAACCTCTTGAAACTTCTGATCTGGAAACTAATCAAGTTCTCAATTTCTTGCCAACTAACCAAGCAAGGTTTTTTATCTGTCCAGATTGGAGAAGAGTGCACAGCTTGCAGGAACGATGTTGCTGTGTTTAACATGTCATATTTTGCTAAGTTCTTCCTGAGCGGACCAGATGCACAGAAAGCCGTCGATTGGATATTCACTGCCAATATGCAAAAACCACCCGGTAAGTGTAAAATCGTTAATGCAATCTGCTAACCTGTGCTTTTCTTTAACGCGCAAGTCCAGCGTAGGAAATAATACGCAGCAAATGTCAAAGCAAAGCATTTTCAATCACATTGCAGTCTCAACGATGATACTTTGCCCTTTTTGTTGAGTTTGTGACGGCCCACCTTCCGAGCTATAAGCTATTTCACGAAAATTATTGGGTTGGATCGATCAAGAAACATCGAGCAAATTCTGTAAAGACTGAACTTAAAGAAAACAGAGAAAACTGTTAGTTTTTATCAGGGAGATTAGGTTTTTATCAACACAAAGAGTTCATTGACATTATGAAACAATGCAGATTCTTGAGTTGATAAAAGTAACACTAAAAGATTGTACAAAGATCGAGCGACCGGTCGTGCAACTGATGATCACCAATCCACCTCTTAATTCCCACGACGTTTCCAAGAGTTTCTTGTCTTCTCTAGCTTGGTCTTTAGAAGATTTGATCGATGTTTTTGGATCGATTTAGGCTGCTTGCAGACCAAGAATTTTCAAGAAATCGCTTTTGGGCTGCTGAAAGATCGAACAAAATTGCCTCGTATGATTTGGAAGTTTGGCTAGAGACTAGATCATCAATTTTCAAAATCGGCCAGGCATACGACTCGTCGTGGTCTGTCAAAAGTATATACTTTTTTGGCGCACCCGGTAGATGTTGTGGAACTCCTTAGAAAGAACTGAGCAAAATCGTTTGCTCCAACCTGTATACAGAAGCTTTAACTGAACGTATAGGATCCTATTGATGCCTGTTGGAATGGTACACCTTTGAAAGGTATCGTGTGAAGAATAAATGGAATCATCTACTTCTGAAATCCCATGGTATCCCTGCAAGGATTTGTGATCAAGGATTTGTAATCTATTAAGGGTTGAACTTTTATTTCCATTGTAAATAATGCATAGTTGTAAATTGGTTTTTAACATTATGGTTTTTTATATTCTACTGCATCATTATTTTTAATTGTATATTGTATTTAAGTTTTTATCGGAGGGCCCCTTGGGAAATGCTTCTGGTGAAGGGCAACCCTCCTTAAAAGAATCAAATATGAAAAATGAAATATGAAGGAAACGCTTGCGCCATAGATATCTTCCGGGGAATTTTCACCAAGATCCTCGACTTATAACCTAATTCGTTGTTTTCGCTCCAAACTTTATTGAATTGAATTTACCTATTCGCTCAAACAACGACTTAGAAATAACCTTACTGTTAAAAACCCGGACAAAAGACCCTAATTTTTTGACAACGATATTTCTTGAAGACTTGTTTGGATAAAAGCTGCAAACGAGCTCAAGGCTATTCTCCAGTATTTGCAAAACAGTCTCAGAGCCGTGCTAAAAAGAAAATATTTTGAATTTGCGTGCATTTTATTTTAATGTTCAAATGGAGGATCGGGGCATCATCCTTGCTATCTAAGATAAATCTGATTTATAGTTGAAATATTCGCAGAGAGCGTTTTGTCTCAAGATCTTAAAATGTTATTGTTTGTGCCCTAAGTAGTGCTTGGAAAGCGTTTTGCTTCGCATTCTTAGCAATGCTGTCCTAAGGTACAAAATTGGTTGTCCTGGTTTTTGAACAGTTTGTGCTTGGGTCCTTGTTGAGCGGTGTGAATTGTTATTGCTGTAGTTGTATAGCAAAGCAAAGGTTTCTGTCCTAAGTCTACCAAGATCCTTTGCGTCCTGAAAAGTTCACCAATCGAATCAATCGAAATTCAGCGAAACACATAGTGTCATGGAAGAAAGTTCTTTTCCGCTATTTTCAGCGTATTCTCTTGGAATTTCCGTTCAATGTGGACCAATGCAAATTATATTGTTCGGAATTGCAACTCCGTTTGACAGTTTGCTGCAGGGAAATGTTTCTTGGTTGCTAGAAAGCGTTTTGGTCAGCTTATCACACCTTCTTAGATATATTTATTTACAAAAAGTGTATAAAAGAATAGATGCGTATTTACAAATATCCAAAACCACAGTTCACTGAAATTAGGCCTGTGTGGATAACTTTGAAAAGGTTATTAGTAGAACTTGAGAGTAGTAGGGTTTGTCCAGTCCTTTTTTCTTCTGTTATTAAAATAATAAGATGCTCTAAGGGGGGTCTTCATACACTTTTATCGTTCTATTCCCATTAAAATGTAGAGACTTCGCAAAGCTAATAAATTGCTTACTGTCCTTTTAAAATTCTTTGGGATGTAGAGATTAAGACCGATAGATTGATTGAATATCGAAAACCTGATATTGTTATCGTGGAAAAAAGAAAAGCAGGAATGCAAGATCATCGACATAGCAGTGCCAGCAGACCAAAAAACATCGAGGACGGGCAGTGAGTTGCAGGTTGACGTTGTGAGAATGTGGCATGTGCGAGCTCAGGTTTTACGGGTTGTTATCGGGGCACTGGGTTCGGTTCCTAAAAAGCTGACGATGTTTTTAGAAATGATGGGTATACCAACTGCAACTCATGAAATGCAGAAATCAGCAACATTGGGTTCAGCAGGAATAATCAGGAAGGTTCTTGGTATCTGAGGCTGCTGGGCGTGGCTTGATATCATTCACGTTTTACCATCACCTTTCTCCGTTATGAAGTGCAAGCAGAGCACAATGATAATAATAATAATAATTATGGAATGTGCAATGGTAAATTGGCTTTTCTATAAATAGAACAAAGAAAACACTCAGACACAGCATTGCTTCTTTGGTTATCCATTGTTCACGGAGCGTGTGCAACTTCGATTTGAATAGGATATTTTTAGATTGTTTTGCTCTTTGCAAAAGCAAGCTTTCACCCTTACACAAACCCTATAATTTCTTTAGCACATAATATAAATTGTTTTCTCTAAAGATTAGACTAACTGATTAAAACCATCACAAAAATTAAATCTCAGATACTATTTACATATATTACAATTGCATTTATCCCCACTCCACGTTTTGATTATTTTCTTGAACGAGGCTATATTTTGGTTGCTCTTTATCACATCAGTTATGGAGTTCAACAGACTACTCCCCCTGAATAATATCGAGTTTATCCCATAGGAGCTTGTCTTCGTTTTTGAACATATCCCACATAAACATTGCTTGATGGAAAATATATCTACGTGCGGAATTTTCCACATATTGAAATTAGGCTTAAATCGGTATAAGAATGAAGATTTCTTTGGTGCTGGTCAGGCAAAATGGAACAGTAAGGGATGCACGCAGGCTAGCAAAATGCTTTCTGTATATAGATCGAATTGAACAGAAGTATTGTTTGAACGGCGACATAATAACCGTGCCTTCTTTTAAGGTGCTACAACATATACATGCATGCTGAACCAGCACGGTGGTGTTGCTGCAGATTTGACCGTATCTGTACTCGAAGAAGGCGATAACACAAATGCTATGCAGCCAAAGGAAGGTGGATTTTATTTTGCAGTTGGTGGAGCGATAGGGCAGCATGCCTGGGGTCATATTCAAGATATTCTGCATCATAAGAAATTTGACTGTACTTTAACTGACAGATCTGAAGAAATTGGTATGCTCAGCGTACAAGGCCCTAAAAGGTGAGATAATTAATTTGTGGTAGAATCATTTTTCTACAATGAAAGTTGTGTTTGTAGAAAGTTAGAAACAGATGCAGTGGAGTACCAAATAAGCCGAAATATGTTCTAAATGATGACGGTTGCATTGTTTATCCTCAAAGAATCTTAAAGAAGCAGCGATGCAAGAGACGCCTAGTTTTTATTTGCTTTTCTTCCCTAGATGATAGGCCTGCAAAATTTTAGACAACACTTGATTGACATTTCGAGTTTTTTTCTTCAGAATATTTAAAAACGGCTTCCAAGTTAAATTATCCGAAACTTTTGAACGAAAGGACCGATTGTAGTGAAATAAGTTAGGTTTGCCTTTCAGCCATAAAGTAGTCTTTGATTAGATGGAGAATGGTTGATAATTCATGATGGTACCGGGTGATCAAAAAAGTGAAACTTTTTAAAAATAATCGAAATTTGATTATATTACCGATCGTAAAAATTGTCACTCGGTACATTTTTCTCTGAAATTTTCTTTTTTATTTATTTCCCTTCCTTGCAGTTTTGAAAATAACATCCAAATGTTTTGCTTTTCTGTATGTATTGAACCATTTGCTGTAATTTCTTTTTGTTCTAAATTTAACCATTATTATATAGAGTATATACCTGTATTATTGTATTTTTAAATTGAGGGCAACTTGAACACCACCTTTGCTGAAGGGACATTGAGAATGAAATTGGAATTTCTTCAATTTTCATTTTTTACAATCATTTTTACCGTAACAACAGTCGACAGCTGCTAGAAGAACTGAGTGGAGAGGATTTGAGCAACGAAAACTTTCCATTTTCAACTCACAAAGTGATAAAGATTGCTGGTCATTCACTGAGAGCTTTGCGTTTAACATTTGTTGGTGAATTAGGATGGGAGCTGCATATCCCAAAGGAGGCGTGTGTGCCAGTTTATGAAGCAATTATTCAACATGGGAAGAATCATGGGATCACTGATGCAGGTGATTTTAATCAATAGTTGTCTTTTGCTGATATATTTAGGGTTCCGTGTATTCAATTAGTGATCAATCAAAAATCTGTGATTCGGTTATTTTGATAAAAATTTCTCTGTGTAGCTGAAAGAATAAGTTCGTCCTGCACACGGTTTTGCTCATTGCTGCCCTCGCAATAGGATACTCTGTTCAGAATACCACAAGGAGTTGTTGCTCATCGAGGACAAAAGCAGCATGTGTTAATACTACCATTAGAATACAGGATGTCCCAAAAACATTTGTCGACCTTTTTTAAACTATCCAAAATGGACGACAAGCAAACGAGCACAAAATAGATTCCTCCTGACCGTTAGACCCAAAATTAATTTTTAACACTACAATCATTGGAATCTGTTAAAAACTTACCCAGCTATGCGTTCTGAAAGGCCAAGTTTGTGTGAAAGCCTAAACCGGAGATACTGTTAAGATCAGAGAAGTTTCCCGATCGAGGAAAATAATTTTCTTTAATGTTATGCTTCTCACCCATTCTTTCGGGATTTGGAAAATAATTTGCACTATGTAACCATTGTGATTGTTGAAATTATGCAAACGATCCAAACATTCCAAATTCTAAAAAGATGCATAACACTGACGAAACAACTTTCACTTCTACTGAGAAGCGTTGCTGCTCTTTGAATCATTGAAGTGTGTCTGGTTTAGGCATGGGTAGTTAGACGCCGCAGTTATGCATATGGGGGATGAGTCATGACACTGACGAAACACCTTCCCCTTTTACTGAGAAGCGTTGCTGCTCTTCGAATCATTGAAGAGCGTCTGGTCTAGGCATGGGTAGTTAGACGCTGCAGTTGTGCATATGGGGGCTGAGTCATGACACTGACGAAACAGCAAAATATTATTGCATTAATTCATAGACTCATCTTTGAATCAACTCTGGTAACGTTTCATGAGAACTGATCATATTTTAGGCATACGATTTAGTTTATTGTAGCAATGAGGGAAACACTTGATGGAAGGTAAATCGAAATTTTAACTTTTTTCATATTCCATCTAAAAATTTACATGATATTGCTAATTACGCTACTTAAATTACTTTGACAATGCTACGAGGACGATACCACCGAGGAGCAAGAGGCTATGACTACCCGTGACCATTACATGAACATTTTTGTAGCCATTGTTTTCAACTTTTCTTTCGTCTTTGTTTTAAGTGTACTGTGAAGTAGTTTTACCTTTATGTAATGGCCGCGGGGTAGACATATCCTTTTGCTCCTCGTGGTATCGTTTTAGTAGTAGCGTATAGTCATTTATAAGTAGCGTAGTTCGTAATATGTATTGTAAATTTTTATAGGAGTATATAAAAAAAAACATTAGGAAAATTTTAGAAACTAGGACATAACTATAAGTAACATAAAGAACACAAAGAAAGGTTACAGAAAGCACTTTGTGATTGCGTTGTGTGTAACGAAGTTTGAAATAATCTTCATCAAACCGGCCAGTTTCATGGATAAATTGTAATGTTAATTCGAGTATGTTCCTGTCAACGTCATTAGGGACGTCTTTATCACCATACAGTAAGAGCCGTCTTAGAACCTCGTTTGAAAGATTGGTATATCGAAGTGGTCGTAATAATACAAGAATTCCAAATTTTTATCTCGTAGGTTATCGTGCTATTGATAGTTTAAGTATTGAAAAAGGATATCGCCATTGGCATGCTGACGTTCGAGACGATGACACGCCATTAGAAGCTGGACTTGCGTTCACTTGTAAACTCAAAACAGACACTCAATTTATGGGAAGGGATATCTTAGAAAAACAGAAAGCTGATGGTCTTAAAAAGAAGCTTGTTTGCTTTACAATTGATGAGTAAGTTGTTGAGTGGTTTATTTGTACTACTGTAAAGTCCTGCTTGTAAGAAACCCACTTTTTTACCTCAGCTTATTGTTCTCATATTGTTCTAGCAAAATTTACGCGTCTGGGTTTCTTTGAAAGTGGTTTCTTAAAGGCGGGACTTTACTGTATCTGTTCATACTCAAAGTGAGCCTACTTTTTACCGGATGAGCCAACAAAGGTTTAGATTTTTGTGAGCCTTTAGTAGACTTATTATAAGAGCCCCATTGTTTCGTTTCATTTTCTTGATAATCTTACAGCTCTCCACTTCAACTCATGAAATTACAGCTGAAATCTCGGACCTAATTTACGAAGCGTCGACTTTGATTGTGTCGATTTGATTCTTTTGAAGCTGTTCTGCTCAATGATTGGATGCTCACTGGTTCCATAGAAACAAATCAAAATGCTGCACTGTGATTGATGGCCGGGATTGCCCAGGAATTCATTGAAATTAGGTCCAAGATTTTAGCTGTAATTTCATACCATAACATGTAAGATCTGGCAGAAATCTTTCCGCGTGATGACGTCACTATGCATAAGTCGCTTATTTGAATACGTAATTTCGCAGAGAAAAGACGAAAAATGATGGTAAAAAGTATGTTATTCATAACACTACAATCTTTTATTTTATCCTCATCAATCATTCCAACTCCGGACTTGTCCTTCAAGCGTAACTTCCTAATTCAAATTAACGCGCAACTTTAAATCTCAAGTTTCATATTGTGGTTTTCTATTTCTGTTTCGCGTACGTGACTCTCAAAGGTAAATAAAATTTCTCAATAGGACTTACAAGATCATTTTTTATTTCCAATCTCAATTTAAATATGACGTTTGAGATTAGAGATAGTTTGAGATTAGAGATTGTTTGAGATTGTCTGGGTTACTTTTTTCCAAGTAAAGTCAAGCGTTTTGTGCATCGCCTTGTTGATCGTTCTCTTTGCTGGTAGGGAATCAATACAGATCCCATCATCAATTAATTTTTGCTGGATCTCACCTTCATAAATGCTAGGCTTTTGCAACTTACTAAATATTTCGCACGCTTCTATGACGTCCACTTGTCTTGAATGGTTTTAATGTGCCATACTCTGCAACATGATTAATAAAGCATGAGCTACGCCTAATGATGCCGATATTTGCGACCGAGACTGACCTGCCTTGTACATATCTACAATTTGCCTTCTTACGTAATACGGCATGGGTTTACCTGGAAAGTAACCCCGCCAGCTTTATTTGCAACAGGCATTTTCATGTTGATTTGAAATTTTTTGTTGAATTCGGAGGTGGAATCTGAATATCTAAATCGATTTTCGTGCAAGCTTTTATGTCTTCAAATAAGATCTAACCAAAATTTTACTACATTGACTATTGGTTTAATTTCTAAACTCAAAACGAATCGTACATTTGAATTCCGAAGTTTCTCTTCAGATGTTTGAAAACTCATGCAACGCTTGAGGTCGTTTGACTGTAAATCGCTAAATTGAGCAACTAAATTTTCAGATATAAATTACCTTAGCTACAAAGCAAACGTCAACTTTTAGAATCGGATGGCTCTTCATTTTTCACAAGCCAGCAACTGTCTGAGCTCTTTGTTTCACCGGTCATATAGGGTGAGTCAGAAAAAACGTGGGGCGTTTAACAATCCGTATTATGGCCAAAAAGAAAACAACTCAAATTAAAGTTTTATAATGCAGAAGAAAGATTAAATTTGGTATGGAAATTGAGTGTGTTAAATCTATTTTGTGATGTAGCTATTTTGGGGAAAAGATATCGTATTCATAAGAACTTTCTGCTTTATAACAATGGCAAGTAAACGAGTAGTCTCATAGGGATACCAAATAGATAGCTATTGTTTTTCCTTTTGTGTTGTGACACAATGCATGCCGTGTTTCTACTTTTTGGTAGAGGAAAAGTATGTTCGTCGTGGTTTAAAAGTTCACACGTGCATGGATGGCGAAACTTGATTTTACTCAAATTGTGCGTAATTATGGATTGGAAAGACCGATTTCGACCAAGTATATTTTCTTATCTGAGTTGGCCTTATTCCTATGCAATGAATTTTTACAGAAACGAATTTGCGATGTAAATTTCATCAATAAATATTGGCAAACGTCCCTTGATTTTTTATTTCGTGAATAACAATGCATAATTTAAACTTGAAAGTTCTTGTCAACAATTTTATCGCACAATTTTGGTATTGTTAAATGTGAAGCTCGTCGTTGTTAAGTGACTGGTTTTGTCTGTGTAGTTTTGTCTGTGTGTGGCATTATTGTATGCATCTATTGCCTTTAATTGTGAAAAGTGCTTTACTTAAAGAAGAGGTAAATGAAAAGGCTTCTACGTCTACTGCTTTTAAAGAAGTATTTTAAGCCTCTTTTTCTCTCTCTCCCTCGCACGCTTATGTCACTAGGAGATGACGCAATTCACTAGTCCACGCCAAAAGTTGTGCTCTCTAGCTAACTCTAAGTTAAATATGTTATCTTTTTAGTGTTTCTTAACTTTTGCAAGTTATTTTTCGGTTATTTTAACATATTAGCTCCTGACCTCCCCTTCGTTTTGCAACAGTTCTGTTTGCTTCATCAAGTGCTTTATTTTCCAAGAGTGTTATCTGTTAGCCTTTGCAAATTCCCATGCCACTTGAGTCTCCTTTCTTCCACTTTTGAGCCTAACAATCTTATTCTCTTTCCAGCCACAAAGCTCTTCTCGGTCTTGAAGCAATATGGCGTGACGAAAAGGTCGTTGGATTTGTGAGACGGGCTGGCTATGGGTATCACATTGGAAAGAGTATTGCATATGGTTATGTTACGGACCCCAATGGCAAACCTGTCAAAAATGACTTTATCAAAAGTGGAAACTATGAAATCGAATCGATGGGCACAAAGTACGCTGCGAATGTACACATAAAGAGTCCATTTGACCCAAAAAATGAGCGAATCAAAGGAAATTATTAAATCTGGTTCCCGAAGATGCAAAACGTAAAGTAATGTACTAGCGAAGGACATGAAAATTAACATACACAAGACGTTTTAGATTTGTTTGTATTGTGTCTTTTCGGGTATTTCCTGTGCTTGAGAAGTTTTATTGCGGAATTATGTGGGCTACTCCAGAGAAATTTTGCAAAAATTACAAAAATCACGGAAATTTTTTTAATTTGCGGAATAATGGCCCAAATTTTCATCAAACTTGTAGGAATTATAATCCTAAAATTTCGAGAGTTGTAATCCTAAAATTATGGGTATCGCCTTCCCTGGCGAATTGACACGTCCCCGTCAAGCTACCCCATCCTTCGAAGGTAATAAACCACAAATGAGAACCAGTCATTTAATAGCAAGAGGGCTGATTTTGCTAAGAAAGTGCCCACATATTAGAAAACCAATCTGACCCTGTTTCTGAAAAAAACATAAAAAAACAATTCGTTTTTAAAGAAAGTCTTTTGTTTTTACGTCGCAAGACAAGACAATCAAGAAAGATTCCGTTGAATCCTCGTAGAAAAACACGATACTGTGAACAACTGTAAAATTTGTAAAGATGAGGTGGTCTAGAGATCTAAAGCATACCTCTGAGTAAGGCCCTCCGAAATAATAGTTGAGTTTTTTACAAGCTACGTTCTTCTTTACACTACTTGTGTGCTTGCTTGGTCGAGCCTTGTTTGCTTTTTTTCCACAATACTTTATAAATGTAGAGTTTTTTCCACAATACTTTATAAGAATATTGTCTACTAGAGAAAATCATTTGTAAAACTTCTCTTTTTTTATTCAATGAAATCAAGAGCATATTTTCACTTTATTGTCACTTTATTTTCACTTGTTTCTTGTATTCATTCAGACGGCATGACGTCACAGCAGCGTTGAAAACACGACGTCATCTTGTTCAAAATATTTCAAACAAATTCTATTGGTGTCTATAGGTCACTTCTTTGCAGTTAGCCTTCCTTTTCGACGTTCGCCTATCTATCAGCTAAAGTTTGCTTTGCTTCATAAAATTCGTTGTGAAATTTTCACATAAGCACAGGAGATTCCCTATCGATGTAAAATATTGGGACAAATTCCTACTTTATTTTACAAATATATGTGTAGCCCTGTATGCTTTTTATTCCAAAAGAAGTTACGAAACCATGTTTGTGACCTTCAATCAATTAGATCATGGTCATGTATCCACGATCAGAGCGTTAGTTCTGCGAAACTAGGATGGACTGTGGAGTGTGGATGCACGCGAGGCGAGGGGGCTAGTTTATCCCCTTGCTAGAGAGAATGACTGATCTCCGCTCCTGTCTCATAATGTTTTGTTTACCATCAAGAAAGTTTTGTGAAACTAAAACAATGGTTTTTAAATCCTTGCATAATTTGGCTCCAGAATTAACCTCTTCACCCGTAACTCACAGTGCTCCGCCCATGCTCTCCGTAATATAATGACGGACCTGAAGATGCCAAGGAAAAAAGGATCGAACACAACGAACAGTTCTGAATGGGCAGTGTTCTAGTTGGGGAGGTATTTCAGCAGGAGTACCCCAGGGCTCTATTTTAGGACCCTTGTTTTTCCTTGTGTACATAAATGACCTTACTGAAGACTTGAAGTGTAATGTTAAGCTCTTTGCTGATGATACGTCGTTGTTTACTGTAGTTGAAGACTCCAATGCTGCTGCAAGTGACATGAATCATGACTTAGAATTGATAGGATAATGGGCTCATAACTGGAGGATGTCCTTTAATCCTGATCCGCAAAAGCAAGTTGTTGAACTAGTATTTTCAAGGAAAAGAAATGAAATTGATCATCCAGTGACCCTATTCAATAACACCCCTGTGCAGTCTGTGCAGAAAGTAATTGAACATAANATATATGATAATCTGGAAGGTAGATGATAGTCGCGTGTGCATTTACGCACACCTGTGCCTGTACTGATCCTAACTAAAAACCCTACTGATCCTAACTAAAAACCCTACCAATGCCCTATAGAGGTGTGCGTATCTGCACAAGAGCCGGTAGATAGATAGAACGGGAAGGTAGGCCACATGCTTTTGCGCGTAATTTAACTTGTTTTAAGGAAGTTTCATCGTTATTCCTCTGTGTAATATACAATATATTCCACTGCGAAGAAAATAAATTTTCCTTTTACAAAATAAAAGATTCTTCAACTTCAATGAAAGCGACACAATAGGATATTTTGAGTAAAAAAAGGGCCTAACAAAATTCCTGAAATTCCTATTTTGTCTTCATCGGTTTGACGGAAATTTAACCATGAAAATTTCGGAAACTTGCCGACTGACCGCAAAACTAAATTACCTCTTTTTAAGAAAGGGTTGAAAGATGATCCCAAAAACTATTGACCAATTTCTTTGCTTCCCCAACTCTAAAAAATTATTGAAAAAATCATCCATGGTCAAGTACAAAAGTACCTCAATGAGAGAAAAATATTGTATATATACCAATCTGGCTTTCGTTCTCATCACTCAACGGATACCTGCTTATCTTACTTGAGTGATAAGATCCTTCAAGGATTTGAAACTGGGATGTTTACAGGCATGATCTTAATCAACCTTCAAAAAGCGTTTGATACAATTGACCATGACATTTTCCTGGATAAAATGGCATACCTTGGCTTTAGTAAATCTGCCATGTTATGGTTTAAATCATTTACTGTCAACATAGGAAACGAATATTCAAACTATGGTAATCTGACTTGTGGGGTCCCCCAGGGGTCAATTCTTGGCCCAGTCATATTCCTTCTTTACGTGAATGACATGGCATGAGCGGTCGACTGTGATCTGCTTCTGTGTGCAGATGATTCCTGCTTAATTTTTAGAGACAAAAACATTGAGCAAATAGAAAAAAATTTGAATAGAAATTTCAACTCTCTCTGCGATTGGTTTGTAGAAAACAAACTAAGCATTCATTTTGGAGAGGACAAAACTAAATCCATTCTTTTTGGACGAAAAAATGCAAAAACCTAAAAAAGCTGGGCGTCAGGAGGGGCGATATAATGATTAAACAACATTCAAAGGTCACATATCTGGGATGTGTTCTGGATGAAAGTCTATCTGGTGAGTCAATTGCAACTAAGATGCTTGGAAAGATAAATGGCAAGTTAAAATTTCTGTACTGGAAACAAAACTTCCTGGATAACTCCCTTTGCATGTTGCTGCTAAATGCTCTTATTCAACCCCATTTTGATTACGCTTGCAACTCGTGGTACCCAAACTTGAATAAGAGGCTGTACAAAAAACTCCAATCGGCACAAAACAAATGCATTCGTTTTTATCTGAATTTAAAAAGCACAGCCCATATTGGGACCACAGAATTCAAGGCTATAAATTGGCCCCCCACAAAGAACAGGATAGATCAATGTATCTGTGTTAACATAATGAATTTTTCAAGGGAACTGCCCCAGCTTACAGTACTGAGATATTCCATCCAGTCAACCAGGGCAGAACCCCGGGGGAGGTACATAACATGTTGGTGGTACGGGTATGTGCCACCCATATGGGTGGGTTTTTGGCCCAAAATTCTCTAAACAAGGGTCATTTTTCCGCAGATTTTCCATAAACATGGGTCGGTTTGGCTGAAATCGCCAAAAAATTGCTAAAAATGGGTAGTTTTCCACCAAAATTCATCATAAAAGTGGGTGGCTTTCTGAAAACCGGGCGGCAGACCCCCGTCCATCCACAAGTCCTGTACTCCCCCCCGGGGGGCAGAACAACGCAAAGGTCAAAGTTCAAATTGGAATTTCCATTTCGCAAAAGTAATACAGAACAAAAATGCCTATCTTATCTAGGGCCGAAAATATGGAATAGTCTTCCATCTGAGTTGAAATCAACAAACAATATTAATACGTTCAAACATAAGATCAAAGAAAATATTTTCCAAAATATGCGGAAAGAGGAAGATGACATATATGTCTTCTATTAAGACCCTTCATTATCTCTCCCGATCATGGTTTGGTCTTATAAACCACGTTTTTTATTGAAAACACATAGATCTGTATTTTCCTTTAACCTATGTTTTTCCGTTATACTGACACCTCTAAGGGCAGGCGTGCATAAACCATGGGATCATGGGAGCGAAGCTCCCAGGCAGGTTTTCCAAAGCAATATTTTGCAGGCAGTTTTTTTCAAATACTGGGTGCGCCAAAAAAAACTATCCACGTTTGAAAAATCGTAGTACCTAGAGTACTAGATGGATTTGAATGAATTGAAGTTTGGCTGATAGCTGAAAGACCGAAGTATTTTTGTGATTTTGCTCGTGTTTTTATCAGCAGAGAAAACATAGATAAATTCAACTTTACGAAAATTCGTTTGTTGCGAAATGGCTGAAAACAGGCCTAAAACACTCGATCAAATCGTACGAAATCTCCCGCATAGAACAAGATGCAAGAGCATTTAATCTCTCTCCCGCGTTATAGGAAATGAATTCTTAAAGAAATACTAAAGATTTTCAACCCCATGGCAATACAAGTGCAGACGACATCCGATACCCGTGGAAAACTGTAATTTTGCATTGTTCGGTGTGAGAAATTTCTGTAAGATTTGATCAAGTGTTTTAGGCCCTTTTTCAGGCATTTTGCAAACACAGAATTTTCTTAAATTCGAATTTAGCTGTATTATCTGTACTCATAAAAATACGAGAAAAATCACAAAAATACTTCAGTCTTTCTGCTATCAACCAAACTTTGATTCATTCAAATCCATCCAGTACTCTAGGTACTACGATTTTTCAAACGTGGATAGTTTTTTT